>CM075817.1:6559996-7159996 GCA_037975025.1 Excoecaria agallocha | reverse complement strand
AACTACAGATTAATGCCTGATTAGAAGTTTATGGGCCAATAACACAAATTACCACATGGTGAAATTAGCACAGTTCAATGCTAAAGTACCTGATAGAGGCGAAGAAGGCACAGATTTGCATCCAAGCTGTATGTTTGTGAGGAAACCTGATACGGAAGATACAGTCAATCTTGGAAACTTTTAGGAAGCTTACATACTGTAATTACAAATGAACATTATCAGAGCCCAGAAGCTGCTAAATACAGGTGACTATGAACCTCTTCAATTATCAAATACTATAGAATTTGGATTTTATTTCATTCTTCAATTTGTATTTGTGAAATTACATCGTTTATTTACTAAATTGTGCATTTTACAATTCAAATTACCACAGAATACATTATTAAACACCAATTATTTAAATTATAATCTGAAAAAGGTTACATCTTCACCTATAGCAGTTGCTATGCGTGACTAATGAAATCTTCATTGCAACCATTAATATGAAATAGATAAAGTTCATGTTTTCATACCATACATGCAGCTGCGTTACAGTAACTTAAACAACGGATTCCCCAAAATTAAACATTAAAAAAAAAACCCAACTTTATTGCCCAAAAACATACACCTAAACTGAATTTCGAATTTACATGCTATTCTGATCCCCAAAACGAAATCCATCGATTTTTAAACACAGTCCGGAATTTACGAATTGAAAAGTATCTGATTGATCAAGAACAGAGATAAGAGAGTGAAAACCTGTTCATTGACGTAATTTTCGAGATCTGGGAGAATATCAGGATTATAGGGATTGACGGCAACGAGCTGCTCGACGGTGAAGGGGACTTGCTGCTGCTGCGGCTTCTGTGGCTCTCTTTCTCTCCCCATTGTTTGCTCTTTTTCTTTGATTCGTTTGTCTTATAGATTTCTACGAGATTTCAATCGTCAGCTGCTATGCTACTCACACCAGTTTTTGCTTTTAGCTTTCTCTCTGTTTAGAGTCTGACTAAAGTTTTAGGGCAAAAGCCTCAAAAAGACGTATATACCCTGGCTGCCTTCGGTTGGTTTTCAACTTTTTTTTTTAAAATTTTTTTTAAGTCTCTCATTTTAATTTAAACTTCATTTTATTTTCTCACACCCATTTCACCGAAACAAAGAGTATTTTTAATTGTACATTCTTCTATTCTGATTGTAGGGCTGCAACATCCAGAAATCAGCTGTGCAACAGACTAGGATTCTTTGATTTGTTTTTCTGGCCCGACCTGATAAATTTTCCAGTTTGAATTATGTTTCTGAAAATGCACCATTCTGCACTCAGCATTATATAATTCATGAGAGGCAGTACCGTTATCTATTCATGTTTAGATCATGCAATGCAATTTAGTCCCAAAGTTCACAATGAGCTGAAATTTCTTGTTCCACTATTACCTTTTCTCTCTAGAAGTCCCAAGTTCTTAAGCAATTAAACAGGTATATACGTGCTTGTGCATGAGCGTATATTTTTAATTTGGGGAATTGTTTTAAATAATGCTATTTTTAAAAAAATTGATTTATAACGTGTGTCAAAAATTATTTGTGAAGCTGGAATTTTTTATGAAAATGCAAAGGTTAACTGCCTTATCAGGCTGGCATATTGTTCTCTCTGCACAGATATGATCGGCCTGAAAACGCAGCTTAATACTGCATTATCAGTTGAAGATATTATTTGTATGTGTGTGTTTAAGAGAGATGGAATGAATCATATAACGTAATGATTTTGAATCAAATCACAAAGCATCAGGTTAGATCTTCAGTTATATCAGATAAAGCAGCGTCAGACTGCATCTTCAGACCAATCAGATTTGTATAAAAAAAATAACATACCAATCTGATAACGCGCGGAGCTTTTGCATTTTTGTAAGAAATCCCAAATTTACAAATAATTTATGATACACACCATTAATCGAATTTTTTTTAAAAAAATAACATTATTTAAAAAAATCTCCAACTAATACTGATAGAACTTGATAAGTCTTTAAAAAATTACATAATATTGACAAGATGACCATACTTATTACCATTATTCAATTAAATAGTAAAATTATACACAAAGTAAGAAAAATTTCGGTAGATGAAACTTATGACATGCATATAAAATTGTATGGTTAAGGTGTTCAAACTAATAAGCGGCCAACTCAATTTCTGGAGTCCCATGCTCAGGTTGATTATGCAATATCTGAGACATCACTCTCCCATATGCAGACATGCTAGAATCTGAATGATTTTCTTCAACTGTTGTTTCCAAACACTGAAATGGATTTTGGGGTACTTGTAGTTCCATTCTTCCATCCAACATTTTCACAACATCACTCATTAAAGGCCTTGCATCTGGTGAATATTGAATGCATAATAGACCGATAATGCACATCCTGCAAGCCTTCTCTTTGTTCTTCTCTTCAATTCCGCAAAGAGACACCATAATCTCCAATTCGTTATTCTTGTACATATCCCATGCCCATCTTGGAAGCCATTTTCGCGATTCTGTAAGTTTAGGATCAGATTGTCTGCTTCTTCCAACAATTTCGAACAAAACAACTCCGAAACTAAACACATCGCACTTATGCGTAACCGGATAATTTCGGTTCCCTATCTCGGGGGCAGAATATCCTGGAGTTCCTCGAACAGTACTTAGTTCCACCTCACTACTTTCCCTGTTGCATAACTGTGCCAGTCCAAAATCTGCCACTTTCGGATTCAAATCATGATCAAGAAGTATGTTCTCGGGTTTGATATCATAGTGAATGATTCTTTTTTTGCAATCCTCGTGTAAATAAGCTATGGCTTTAGCAGTACCAATTGCAATGTCTTCCAATTTCTCCCATTCTATCTCTTGCTTTTCATCAAACAAGAATCCGTTAAGAGATCCATTCACCATGTACTCATAAACAAGAGCCATCATAGAAGGATCAAAGCAGAACCCATAAAGTGTCACTAAGCTGGCATGGAAAGTTCTTCCGATGGTGCCTATTTCCGCCATGAATTGCTCTTCCATTTTCTTGTTATTGTTGGAATGGCTAGTCAGAACTTTGACAGCAACCGGAATTCCATCTTGTAACTCTCCTTTAAACACAACCCCATAGCCACCTGAACCAAGTATCTTAGAGCAGTTATTAGTCATTTCTTCGATCTGCTGAGGTGAAAATCTGATGGGTTTTTCTCTTGCAATGTTGCTGAGGAATCTTTCAATAGTTGCAAATTGAGGTTGTCGGACCTGAATTTGATTAACTGGGACTTCTGGGTCCATTGTGAGTGCTATATGATTGGCTGACTGTTGATGTGATGATGCTTTGGCGTTATCAGAGGATGCTAGGCGTGCATACTGTGGAATGGCACTTCCTGCTTTCCTCAAGCAATCAATGATGGCATATACTATGGCTACAGTTGCTATTGTTGACACCACGCCAAGAACTGAAAATATGTTCGTATATACGTACATCAGTATATATTATTTATAAAACATACAAAAATTCTTGGTTATCTAATTATTTCTTCTTCTATTGTTCCCCATATGTCTGATTACTGAATATCTATCAAGTAGAATGATAACTATACACAGATTCGCACATCTATGATAAGTTTCAAGTTTTAAACATTCTTAGTCAAATCTCCTTTGTCTATGTATTTTTTATGTATCTAAGTAGACTTTATTAGTAGGTAGATTTATGTGTTGAAATAGGAGATAACCTAGTCACCTCTCCCTAGAGATTTTGGGTCTTAAAAACATGTATTATATAATTATGAATCTTTTCACTAGTTTTAATGATCAATTAGCATTACAACCTATAGAATTAAAGCTAAAAATATTTATAAAAGTAAATTTGGTGCCTTAACAAGAATAAAATTGGAAAAATATATTTATACACAAAATTTACGCTGTTGAATATAAACCTAATTTGCAGATGAAAAAGAACAAAATTCGCCCAGAAATTAAATAGTACAAGATTAAAAAGAATCTTTTTTAAAATTCTTAATTCAATTACATCCAGAAAGTCCATAATCTCACCACATAAAGTTGACTTTTCAAAATTTATGAACAAGGGCACGCAGACGCAGCGATTGGCAGCTCGATTTGCTCCTATTCTAATAGATTATAGAAAAGATTTGAGGAGTTAATAAGCAATTTCCATGGACACGGATACTCACGTGTTGCTGTTGCTAAAGGCACATGCCTGTGAATTCTTGATTGGTAAAGGAAAAATGATCTATTTTTTTCACAAACAAGATTAGAAAATTTAGAAGTATTAAAACATGACTTACCAACGCTTGCTACTAAAAAGCCTTTCATGGTGGAATTGGCATCTTCATTGAACTTATCAAAATCACTTGGTGAATTTTGCTGGAATGCATCAAAGTCGAATGAGAATGGAGAATTAGCCATGTCTTCTGTTCTGTGTGGGTATAGGGCGGTGCTTGCTTTGAGTGAGATTTCCAATTGGAGAAGCTATGTATTAAATAGCCTTCGTTAATCTCCCATTTTCTTGGAAATTTCTGATCAACTTCCGTCAGTATACGCGTTTGACTATTTGTCCATTACAGGTCGCAACTCCTCGAGGCAATAATCAAGCAAAGACTAATATTAAAAATAAATAAAGAAATAAAGAAATTCTAGGATGAGTATGTGCCAATTTAATTTTTTAATCGAACGCTTGATCAACTTATAATTCCTCTCGTTCTTTTTCTTTTTCAATAAAAATTGACTTCTTGTTTTACATGGTAATTAAATTAAAATACCTTTTTTTTTATCCTTTTGTTTAATGATTTTATCTCAAGAAAAGACGTAAAACTTAGTTAATTCAGTTCAGTTTATAACGGGGCCGGCTGATGCCATTAAAGTAGTGAATTAGTAAAAATATACATGATGCAAGACATTAATAATGCCATATTGCCTTTTCAAGGAAAAGATGAGAACCCCTAATGCCTGTTTATCCTTATTTAACTCGTTTCCATACATACCCTCCTTCAAGGTCTTCTTCCGCTGAGAATTTTCATGCATCAGTTGTTTGTTTTAGTTAACCACTGACCTAGACTTTCATGCAATAAAAATAAATATCATCCATGAAAGTAATGTTAATATCACATAAATAAAAAACAAGAATGCCATAAATTACTTGTCGCTGACTCCAAAGGTACACTCATTAGATCTGTAAAAGACAGAAAAAGTTCAAATTTTCATTTCCGGTACCAAAGTAATTACAAGGACCCGGACAATTCTGACAAAAAGTTCGTCTGTGTTACAAAAGAAGGAACCTGAATGTTAGTAAGCTACCTGTTCAGGCTCTACAAATTTAGAAGATTGGATATCAGATTCCACCCCATCCATGTCTTCTTATCGCAAGGATTCGCAAAGTTTAGCTCAAACATCTCCCTGCTAACATGTTCCCCAGATTCACAAAATCCAACAAGCTTAGCAACAATTTCAGCACTTTCTTGTATGTGTTGCATGTTATGAGGGTCTGTCCAAAGTTTGTTTACAAGTTGCAGCCTCCTCTGTTTTCCAACTGCTGGGATTTCCCATTTAATGTAAAGCATTTCTCTTTCTTCTGCTGTTAATTTCGAATTCACCCTCTTCGCTAGATACTCCCTTTCTTGCTTAAGAGCTTTTATGCTGTACTCATTCAACATATGATCCAGATTAGTTTGCTTCCTTGTTGCCACATAAACAAATGAAAGATTAAACACATTTGAGCTACCTTGATGAAACTGAGCCTGCAGGGTCATCGCCTAATAGTGCTGGGCTTGCATTTCCAAGTTCAGACAGATGCTGCTCAAGCCACGACAACCGCCTGAACTCGACTTCCATGTATATCTGGTCAGAAGGGTCTCCTTTAAATAGCAGAAAAAATTGTGTCCTGTGTATAATCGAAACATGGCATAAATGCCATAGCATAACAATTTGCTTTCTTTGATCCTCGAAAAGCAAGTGCCATGGCATGGGAGACTGATCAGGAGCAGGATTTGCCTCGTCGGTTGCAGCCTCATTTGTCTCTAGCTCCAACACCTGTTACAAAATATGAGATGAAAATTTTGTTTGAATTTGTTCTTTTTTTTTTCTTCTCTCTCAAAAATAAACATGCATAATATCTTATGAGCAGCAGGAGGCCACCAAGTCATCAGAGAAGAAAATCAGCATGCAAAATCTATGTTTAAGTAAATTTGTATAAACTGTATCCTGATCTTTGAACACCTGGTCAAAACACCAATTATTTTTGGGATGAAAAGCGTGTACCAAGTGATTTGCAATGCAAAATAAATATCACCTGGCAAACCAGAAGCTGCTTTTGATATTGTAGCTTTGCTACCCTTTCTTTTAACTCAGTAACATAAGCTCTGATGCTCCGGATATTCTCTTCTGCGGCGTTCTTGAACATTCTTTGCATTTTCTTCACATTTACAGAATTAGATCTTGATCTGGGAGTTCCTTCCCTTGATGAGTTGCAGCTGCTACTTTTATCACTCTTCTGGGGAGTAGCTTCAAATTGCCTTGCCATCAAATTGCCATTCTCAGGAACTCTGTTCTCAATCTCAGTATCCACAACTCCTCGAGAAGAAGAGAGCGGTGAGCATGGAGACCGTATGATATGTTGCATGTTGGCACTATTACTCAATGCAAATGGAAACATTTTTTTCTTCTTCAATTGTGACTTCAGCTCAGGAGCCTCCTCATTTGGAAAAGAGGAAACCAGCATGTCTATAGATTTCTGGACATTGTCAAGCTTCTGCTCCAGAGATGCAATGCTACTTTCTTGGGAGTTCAATCGGCTTATTTCTTCCTTTAGGTTGGCCTTGTCTCCAACCGCAATGTCTTCAGAAACAAAGTTAATAACTTGCATGTCCTTAATTTCAGCCAGCATCTTAGCTACAGTTTCTGTTGCCGCTTGACTTCCCAATCTGTGAGAAGAAACCTCCTTGTGAAGAACTTCCAGCGCTCGATTTGCTTCCTCACCTAGTTGCCTCTGCAGATGTTCAAGTTTACGTATTTCCTGAACAAGCATGGATGGATCTGTAGAAGTGACTGACTGCCTAATGCCTGCCTGCCTTCCAGCTATATTTCTTTGTCGTGCTTCCAAAGTATGTTTGGGAACAGCTGGTCCATCCTCAACAGGAAAAGAAAGACACCTGACTACTTGGCTTGAGGGCCCACACTGGTTTTGACCCTGAAATGACATAAGTTAAAAACAGGCATTGGTATTTAGAGAGGGAATAAACCAACTGTGATTGCTTCAGTACCTTCAGCTCCTTGTGAACTTTTCTTTCTAGCTCAAGCTGAGATTGCACAAGGTCTCTCTGGCGCTTCAGTTCTTTCATTTCCCTCTCCATCTTCATATCAGAAGTTATTTGAAGATGAAAACATATGACAATGAGAAGAAGGGGGGAAAACATTCTAAACTCCTCTGATTGCTTATTAGATTAATCAAAATTCAAGAAAGAGCTACTGTAATGAGCTAAGAAACAGATGGAAACCAACGGAGCAAGTAATGAGAAGTAAACCAGTTTATAGGGGTGGAATTGTACTATATTCATTAATGCTCCAAGTCTGTTGAAATTATAAAACATATTTTATCATAAGCAGAAAATTCCAAGACTGTATAGGCACCGGAACTCAATGCTCAAAAAATTTACACCAATGGAGGTATCTCCTAAATATTAGAGATTTTCCAGCAACCTTTTAACTGGTTGTACAAAACAAATCGACTTCTTAAACGTCTCAGACAGCATGCAAAGATAAAAATTAATAAAAAGCTAAAAATTAAGATGTTTGCACTAGAGTAATCCTCTAGAGTCTAGACAAACAGACCTGCTCAATTTTCATATCCTTTTCCATTATCAATGTTTTCAAACTAGAAGAAGAAAGTTTTGGACTTCGTAGCTCTGCTTCAAGTCTGGCCACTTCCTTCTGCAATTGTTTGACTAAACTCTTGTCTGCAACAACCTGAAACAAGTAGTTCTTTTTAACATCGATAAAACCTCCATGCATAATTCAGTAAATAAGCGTTGATCTGAGTGCATTGGAGTTCTAGGTATGCACATACATCACAAAAATATAAGAAATGCCTTTTACGTATTTGTTTAAAATACTTTCAGTGAAACCTAAAGCCAATATACAAGAAATCAGTTTTACAGTTCTCCAATGAAATGGTATCTGATGCAACAGTCAAAAGTTCTCACTAACACAATCAACTATAAGACATGTGACAATACCACAAATGTCCCTGGTAAAAATGTTTCTAATTTGAAGAGCAAAGCCTTGCATGATCAGAACAAGTTTTATAGGATGACTTGGAACAGCATACCATGTTTACTTGTGCATTGTTGGTAACCTCCTTTGCACTAGTTGCAAATGAGAGAGTATTCCTTGTCTGCTCCACATGACTCAAAGCTGGACTCACGGTACATATAATTGCTGTGCGTGCATTACCGCCTAGTGAAGGCTGCAATATCCTTGTGAGTTTTGAGTCTCGGTATGGTATGTGACTGCTTATTTTTCCACCACTGCAGACATGATGAAGATTATAGTATGACAACAAAACTAAGTTCATGATGAAGATTATAGTATGACAACAAAACTAAGTTATTCACCAACTGATCATGCTAAACTTCTGTACCAATTTCCACTTATCATGGAATGACGTTGGCACATAGTATATACCTCATGAAACACAATCACAGAGAAATGGTTGTCATTCATAATGCACAAGAAACAATGCAATTATAAAAAAAATGGTTCCATGCTAAGTATAGTAACAGTAAATGCAAAATTCTTCTTTGATTGACACAAGAAGCTAGTGTTGGAAATATGACCAGAATCAAGGTACATAATAACAAGCCCCAAACTATATATAATTTCAGTTTACGGAGATAAATGACCTTAGCTTTCTGATTACTGTTGTGAGTGTCAACAAGCTGCGGTTAATATGGCTCCCTTCTTTCAATCTTATGCCACCTGCATTTGTCTGAGAGGCACGTTCACTTCCAGCAAGGTCCACAAAGTTCTGCAAAGTTCGAGTCCTTCAGTGAATAGATCATACTGTTGAAATTCTTAATTAGAGAAGAAGTTATAAACTTACCAAACTTGCCAAAAAGGATTTCACGTGCCCCGAATTTTCCCGTAGAGTGCTCTCAATAGTCTGAAGTTTAGATGAAAAATACGTACAGGATAAATGGTTAGCACTGCCCTGGTACTATTAGCTAGAGAATAACAGACTTAGTTAAGCTCACCAGCCGTATTATCTGGTGTGATCTTGAGCTTTTGTCATTCAAAGAGGTTTCTCCTACTTGCCTTTGAGCTGCAGAGGTAAAGAAATTGATCATAAAGCAGGGAAACATGGTACAAGCATAATATTGTTAGTGTTAGAAGCCGATTTAAATCTCAAACAAATTTTACAACACAAGACATACAAATAGTTACACATGTTTTGCATTTATATCTGTCTGCATTCTGGTTAGCTGTTGAGAATCATAACAATTTCCAGCCCTTATGATCTGCACAGTTTGACTGCGACACAAATTGTGCAAAAAGCTAACCGTGTATATTGCTATTGGCATGATGAACATAACATGCATCAGTAAATTACCTTCACATATTCCAATCAAGTGCTTTAGGTGTTGGCTGTCCCTAACAACTTCTTCAACTAGCTTCTCCACAATGGTCCCTTTCTGTTTTCTCAAAAGGGGAAAAAAATAAATAAATAAAATAATAAGAAAAAAAAAGCAACTAGTATAAGAAAACTAAGAACTACATCTGAGAATTTTCTCATTATTTTGGACATATTTGTTACATACCTCAGGATCATCCAAAAGCCTAAGAGGACCAGACTCACGATTCAAAAGGTCTATAACAGTTTCATTGTAGATCTCCAAAGCCGACATTTTCAGGATGAATTGCCTCTCTTGAGTCTGCAAGACAGAAGGAACAATATAAACTTAACAGTTTTTCAGATACTAATTCTTGCGAATTCTTTGTAACATGGACAGATCCTTTATCAATTACTTCACGTGTGATTGAAAAAATGTTAGGCCCTTCTAATGGTGAGTTGTCCATCAGAACAATAAGTGGTTATGAAAATCCACTTTGACGTATGAAGGAGGAATACTATCATTTCCATTTCGCAGAGTAAAAAAGGAGAGACTACTGAATCTCGTATGATTACCTCTTTTATGCGTTCATAGATGTCTTTGACGGCATTCTCTGTTATTCCTCTCATGGTAAACGTTTTGCCACTGCTAGTTTGCCCATATGCAAAGATGGTTGCTGCAAGTAAAAGAAGCAACTATCAGGAAATCCTAGGAAAAATTACAAAAATAAAAAAATAAAGAATGTTCTAACTACGGAAAAATAAAGCCACAATTTTCAGATGCCGCACTGAATATGCAGTTACCATTTATTCCTACTAGAGCAGACATAGCAACATTCTTAGCCCCTTCTTCATAAACCTTCTGGGTTGAGCTAGCAGGATCAAAAACTTTATCTGCCACATCCACATACAAATTCAAGGAAAAAAAATTTGACATTAATTTGAAAAAGCAAAGTGTTATTAACTTCTTACGGCTGTATTTCCTAAAACAACCGAGTCTATTACAAAAGTTAATTTCACAGCATGAAAGGCTGTATTTCCTAAAATGACTGAGTCTATTACAAAACTTAGTTTCAAAGCTGATTCTCAAGACCCCAGCAACTAAGTTTCCTCCGTATCTTATAATGAAAAATATTAAAGGCACAACAGGACAGGGAAGCCAAAGTAGAAGTACCAAATATGTAAGGTGTTGCAGGCCGTTCATGGTTCGGGTTCTTGAACACAATGGTGTGATCATCTGGGCAATCCCAAGCAATAAGATCGTATAAAGCTTGTTCCTTCCTGCTCAATGGCCTGATCCTAACCGTAACTAGAATCTTCTCCTCTCGGACCTTGGTGCCACCTGGGGTCGAGTAAGGAGTCCTCTGGATCTTATAGGCAGGTGTTGCAGGCGTCCCAACCATTTTCCAGCACTTATTTTGCTTCGCATCCAGACTCTGAACATTTCGCAAGTTCAAAAGTTAACTCTAAAGAACCTGAGTATATCGATCCTTCTTTAGGAAACAAGCAGCAATTAGTAGGGAAACGTTCAATCAAATTTCAGTTATAAAATAGTTAGTTCAAATTCAAAAATTATGACCGGAAACCCTAAGCTCAGAGACATAAATAAAAGGTCATTAAAATCCATTCCTTTTATATCACAGTTAAACCATCAAGAGATGCATGCCCAAAAAAAAAAGGCATCCATTGGATCAATTAAACATCAAATTAGAAGCAGTAAAGAAAATTTATATGAAGTGATTGCTTTCCATTTTAGAAGATATTAAAGAATCAACAAAAGACGTTGAAAGCAGAAGGAGTAAGAAAAGAAAATAAAGAAGGGCGACGTACAGTGAAGTTCGAGTGCTGGAGAAGTAAGAAAGCTCTGATCGAGTTCTTGACAGGTGCTGGGGAATCAAGAACGCAAGAAGAGTAACGACTACTTCGATGTGAAAGAAATTCAGATGAAGAAGAAGAAGAAGAAGAAGAAGGCAAGGGTTTAGTTTAGAAGTTGGGTAGAGAGAGAATGTAACGGCTACTCTGTTACTTAAATTCGTCTTGTTCCGTTCAGTGCGCGCAACCTGAATGCATTTCAGTAATTTACTACTTTTTAATTTAAGAGACTATCGTCGGCTCGGCTGCGAATGGTCACCGTGTTCCTCGCCATTATTAAGTCCACGTGTAGCAATCTTACACGCTCCCTTATCTGCTGTTTCTAAAATATGTATATATATATATATTTCTTTTTGACTAGTTTCCTTTTTATATTTCTTGTTTGTCAAACAAACACAATTGATTTGATTTTCCCAAATGATATAACGGAATATTTTCTGTCGTCAATTTTGTTTTGAGTAAAGTAAAACTTTAGTATATTAAATAGAGATATTTGTGAAATTAAAAAATAATACAATGGGGTCGTGTAGGCCCAAATAATTGGGTTTCTGGTGTTTTCTTTCTCTTCACGGTGTTATAATTTTGTTTTGTGTATGGGACAAATGGAATAGGACGGGTGTCAACTTTTAATTGGTAGAACCCAATCATCGCCTGGCTGCCCCAATCTCAACATTAAAATATTGGACTTGCACTTGCACCATGCAGGATGGAGATATGATTTTAAATAAATAAAGTTATTTTTTTTATTCTAACTTTCCATATTCAAAACATATTATACCAATGAACACTTACATGCCACTCACTTGTTAGATATTGGCTATTTGAGATCAACCTCTATTGAAAAGCTACAAATGATCTTTCTATTTCATATATAGAAAAACAAATTTATCCTTTTATAAAACTATAGATTTCCACTTAATATTTTTCCTCAAATCAATTACTTATAAAGCTTATTTTGATTTTTGTTTTCATCAATCCAATGGAAGAAGTTCATATATATTTTTAAAAATTTTAGTATATTTTCATTGGTGGACTAAAATTTTCATGATTTTATGTTAATCAATTCATTTTTAGTTATCGTTAATCCCAAGTTTTTTCAGAAATCTTCCATTTTGCTGAGCATAATAGTATCATCTATTTAAAATTGGTCATTATTTAAAAAAATAAAATTTGTAACCTTTTATTTCTACATATTGATGCATCAAGAGAAATCAAAAGATCGACGGCCGAAATCTCCACTAATATTCAGCATGAAGATTTTCATCTTCCAGAAGAATTGAAACTTGGGCTGTTGTCCAAACTTTCAAAAGCCTTAATTTAGTATGGAAGTTGGAAGCCCAAACTTTCAACACTACATTTTTATTTTAATTCGCACAATTCTTATCCTAAGCATTAATCAGTTTTTTTTTCCCTTTAAATCTCTTAAATTTCTCTTATCAACTTTTTTTCTTTTTTAAGAGAATTAATAAAAAATAATTAAGTCAATAACTAGTTGTTTTTACAAAATTTGTTTACTATTTAATTATTTTCTTAATTTTAATTAAAAAAAAAAACAAAAGTTGAAATTTAGAAATTTATTCGTGTATCTGGCGTAGTAAGTGAAGTCCCATGAACAGCCAATGGTATCAGAAAGTCCCGCAGGGCGATAGCAGCAGTTTTGCTGATATGGCCATCGTTGTCGAATTTAGATCCTGACCGTGAAATTTGCTTCGAATCCTACCAAATGTTAAACGACTGCCTCAAAATATATAAATATATATAAAAAAAACGTATAAACACCGACAGCAAAACGTGGGCTTAAGTGAAAAAAGTGGGTTGAGTTGGAGGGCTGAGAAGGGAAGGGAATTTTTATGAAAGGAACTTTTTAGCTTTAAGCAAACTGTAATCTTAATACGTAATTGTCTGAATTTATGCCATAGCACCTGCGCTTGTCAATTCCAACTATTCTCAATTTTTTCCTTTGCAAAATCATTATGCATTTGCTATTGGTCGCTTGATGTTAAGCCCTAATTTTATAAGAAATTTGACTAAAAAGGCTTTAGATTTAAACCGTACAAAGTTGGCCTACATTGTTACCCTATAATCAAGTTGGGCTACAGCTTTATCATCCAATCAATCAAATAAAATAATGAAAATATTCATATATAAAATTGATAAATGTAAACACCTCTATGTCAAATTCACAAATGAATTTTGTTTGGTTATATATGTTGAAGTTTTGTTTTCTCACAAATAACTAAGTAAATCAACCTTGATTTCAAAGCAACGGATTGTATTTAATGATGCAAAACTCGAAAGTCCAAATTAAACAAAAAACCATATACTTTTTGTACTTTTATATTATTGGACAACACATAGATATTTTACGAGTAATTTTGTTGTTAAATAAAATCATCACACCATATTTTAATTTTCTAAAAATAGGCAATCGCTAATATCGCAATCATCAAATTCAACATCATTTCATTATATATATATATATATTATACTTATATTGCTTTTATATATCTAAGTTCCATCATGTGATAGCTTATATGATAATGACGTAGGTTTTTAATATATATATATCAACATTTCAATCGAGTGTCTTAGTTTAACTTAATTCTATAATTTGTTTCTCCCCCTGTATTATAATTGGGATAGGGTTATTTCTGTCCTTAAATTTTGTTAAGTGAACGATTTTTATACCTATTTTTTTTATTTATTGAGTGCCATTAAGTTACATCAAATAGGGACAAAAAAAAAAATTCTACAATTTTTGTACTAACAATCTATCAGAAAATTATCATGTATGTAGTCATCACTTTAGAGTGAAAATTGTTCGATTTTAACAATTTAAAAATAAAATTGTTCTATTTTAAAAAATATATATTGCTCAACTTTATGCTATTTAATTGTAAAACATGATAAAGTTTAAAAATAAAATTTATCTATTTCGAAAAGTTTATGACCAAAAAATATGCCAATCCTTCTATATTGATGGTCAGATCAGATTTATTTGGATTGTTTACTTAAAATATATATATATATATATATATATATATATATATATATATATATATTCTACTAAAACCATTATAAGAAAAATAAATATATTGGTTTTTTCCTTCTATACGATGCAAAATACACAAATATGGAAGAGGTGGCAAATGAATAGATTGAGCAGGCTTGGATTAGATAATAAATGGGTCAATACCTAAATGAGTTAGACGAATTTGAATCAATTCATGAATTTAATGAATGTTTGTTCATTTTTCATTGACTCATCCATTTTTATTTTATTTTTTCATCAAAATTTTCTAAATATTATAATTGAGACGTTTTTAAAATTTTGAGTTAATCGAAATTTGTTTCGATAGATTTTAAGGCACCAAAATATTTTCGATCGGTCCAAAAATTCTAAATTTTAAAAGTGTCCAAAATTTTATTTTTCAATTCTGGAAATTAATATTCATTTTTCTAAGATGTTTCATGTAATCAGAATAATTTTCAAAAGTCCGTGTAATATTTTCAAGTAGGCCGAAATTAGTTTAACCCCTTTGGGTCTCGTGATTTATTTTTATTTTTAAATTTTGGATGACTATTTGACCTCAATTTTAGCTCAAATTATATTATCGGACTCATTATGAATTGAGCTTTCTAAGGGTAACATAAAATTTTTTTGTGTCTCGGTGGGCTCAGGAGATATTATTCATCATCGGTGTCACTATTCATCATCGAAAAGTACTATTCATGGCAATAGTAGTTCTAAAACATTTAGGGATGTGCAACGGTCGATTCAGTTTAATAATCGAATCGAACCGAAATAACTAAAATTTTAAAATTTTGATCAACCGAACTATTTAAATAACCGAATACTAATTGAACCGAAATTTGTTGTCAATTCGGTTCGATTAATCGAAAAATTAAAAATTAAAATAATTTTAAAAAAAAATAAAAAATTATGTCTAAAAATTTTACAAAATTACAAATCATGATATATTAAAGTAAAAATATCTAAATTATACAAAATAAAAGTCCAAATTAAAGATACGGTCCCAAAATATATAATAAATAATACAACAAAAACCGTTAAATAAATTTTTTCATTTAATCGATTTTCAATCTAATCGTCAAAATTTTAAATTATCACCTAAAAAATATAAATTAATAATTGATAAATATACTCATATAATTTGCCACTCAAAATAAAATAATTTACATGTTTAAAATAATTATTCAATTAAAAAAATTCAAAAATTTACATAAGTATATAGAATTTCAGTCGGTTTGATTTTTCTGTGATTTTTTCCTTCAAAAATCAAATAAAAAAACCGAACTTTCTTAAATTTTAAAATCGAAACCGAACCGAAATTAAAAAATTAACTGATTTGGTTCAATTTTTCAGTTTGAACTGAAGTTTGCTCACCTCTAGGAACGTTATTGGTTACAAGAGTGCAAGGAACAGATGATTTTGAGAAAGAGAAAGCGGGTGAAAGAATCATATTGAGTGAAAAGAGAGAGATCCACTGGGTATCTTGTACCATACCCAATAGATTAGAGGATTAGATGAATCATTTGTTTTTGTTGATCCAATTGGCATTTTTATGGGTTAGGTTGGATTTGAATATTTTTTTAGATGAATTTAAATAATATTTTGGGTTTGAACTAATTTTGTCAAGCTTAAGGAAGGCGTAAACGTGTTTAATGCATAAATATAAAAGAAAATTGCTTCCAAATTGGTTTTGTAATTATATGAATTAAAAATATCCTATTGCTGTGTATAATTGTGTCCAACTTTTATGATAATGTTTTCATAACAGACCCTGATAAGGATGTGATAGAATATTAAACCTACCAAGCTAGCAGTTAAAGAAGGAAAATAGCACCATTAAATTTGCAATTACAAGTCAATACAATACAATAAAAAAATTAAAATATTGCATCAAATATCAAAATTAGACTATGAATTAAATAATCCAATACATACGTGTAATACAATAATTAGCATATCAATCTTATCTATTCATTCCTATTTTTCTTGCTTTCTTTTTGAGTTGGAGAGGTAGCTGAAACAGCGTTGTTACGAATTAATTTGGCTTGCTTTCTTTTTCTTTTTTCTTTTTATAATTTATTCAACATTTAAAATTATTGATTAGATTATTGCAAAATCGTGTTAATTAGTCTATAAAGGGACAAAATGTTCATTTTTTAAAATATTAAAAGATACTCCATAGAGATTATTCAAACATAAACTCTCTAATTAGAGGAACTTTCGATTTCTTATATCGATTTTGGTTTTTTAATTGAAGAGTAATTATCATAATTTCTTAATTAAAAAGGAACTTTCGATTTAAATTAAAACATTTTTTTGTTTTAATAAAGATTTGAAACATTTTTTAGTGAATGTATTAAAAGAAAATTACAAGCCAACTATAATGGGTTCAGCAATCTAATTTCAAACAGAAAGCGAGAAAAAGGTACGATTGGTGGGAATTAAGAGACGCTTGGAGTATAAGAAAAGTCACGACAACTAACTAATTTCAAATTTCATCATTTCAATTTTTATGTCCCCACCAAAAATAATCAACTAATCTTTTTTATTAATTTAATATTACATTATTGTGGGTCAACAACCTGAATTTCTTCATCATCCGTTTCAAAATATCCTCACATGGATCGCCCTAAATTTTCTAATTTAACTTATAATCTTCTTTTTATTCACGTGGCTCTTCTATTCTTTAAAGTTAATTAAAGAATTAAAAGTCAATTTTATCCATAAAATCTTTACAATGATATAAATTTATTTTTAAAATTTTTTTGTAATAAAATGTTTTCATTTGGACCAATTTTATTTATTTTTTTGAACCAATTTTATTTTGTTGGATTAAACACCCAAGAGTTAAATAAAAACATGTGCAGTGATTTAAAAAAAAATGTACAACCAATTTCCATATTTTATATTTGAACACTAATAATGCTTGGTTCATCCTGCTCCTGCAATCACTGAGCAATGCTGACGTGTCATTCCAATTTAAGCATAAATATAATCGATATTTCACAAATTTTATCAAACGGCCGTCCTCTAAATACATTATTATTAGACTATTAGTTGGGAAACTTCTTTTCTCAATTAGATTTATATAGAGAATTGGGAGGCCAAAAGTTATACATAAAAGGGTCTAGAAGAAAATTACAGATGAATCAAATTATATCTCTGATTATATATCTATTTTTGGATCGAGATATGTAAAAATTGTTTTTTTTAAGTGTTATCCCAAGATTATTCTTTTATTTTAATTATTATACTTAACCCTAAATTGAAAACTAGAGAAGATTAATTAGCAATTAAACGGAAAAATATCTTCACATCTTTTAAAGTTGAAATAGATTAGCAACTTTAAATTTAAAGAAGAAAAATCATGATTGGCTTAGGCAACGAAAAGTCGAGGGTGTCTAGCTTTGATGGAGAAAAAGAATAGTTGATAACTTCATATTTCTTTTTTGCGAAAATTAGTTAGATTTTTGTTTCAGATCGTGGTGGGTGGTTCTCTATTTTCTTTTCTTTTTTACATTATCCTCTAATTTAAGAAAAAACACAGTCAAATTATTTATTCTCGTTTAGTATACTCCTAATAAATTGTTAAAAATAATGACTTCCAAAAATTATGTTCTTGTTGTAACAGATACGGTTTGCTCATTCCTTCTTTCCAAATTATTTTGTTTACTTATTTATTAAATCGGACGATGGAATATATGTATAATTAAGAGATTATATTTTGTTTGTTTATCTTATTTATGAGTGATAATTGTCACTGTTAAATAATGAGCAAAAGGGATGGGCTAATGCAACATTATTATTATTATTATTATTATTATTATTATTATTATTATTATTATTATTATTATTATTATTATTATTATTATTATTATTATTATTATTATTATTATGGCAGACGGGTTATAATTCGATGCATGTGTAGTATATTAAGTCTACGTTATTGTAATTATTGGTGCATGAAAATTGTGCAAACATATCTGCCTTTCACAACCACATGTTAGCCATGGAATCCTTCCTTTTGATGCTTTTGAGAGGAAGAGAGAACCCCATATGATGCAAATAGATTGGTTACCAAAGATAAATGCCAATTGGCACAATTACTAACAATTTTTAGATATATTTAATTTATTATATGGTCATAAACAAACACTAATTATCATATAATTAATCAATTATTACGATCATAATAAACACAGGACATTCTCCTAGCTCAATTCACATAAAATTTATACCTTAGCACTTTAATTTTATAGTTTGAGTTAAATAAAAGATGGGTCACAGGAAAAAAGATTGAATCATTTTCACAACTAATTAGAGATTTGTATTTGGGCAATAAAGTTTAGACTTATGGATTTAACTTTAACATGATCTTTACCGTACCGAATTTTGACTAAAATACCATCTTTTTTTTTTGTTAATTAGAAATTGAAGTATTTAAGGAAAAAAGAAAAGAGTTTGAATAACTTTTTTTTTTCAATTATTAAAAATAGAAGTTTTGGGATAAGATCAAACAAGTCCAAAATTACTACGAGTAGGAAGGTGTAGCCTTGACTTTAAGTTAAAAGGAGTTAGGCGGACCAAACTAAGAAACAATCTTGAATTACAAAAGGAAACAGCCTATCCTTCTACCCCCCCAACCAAAAAAAATAAAAAAAAGGAAAGGAATCAGCCTATCCAAATTTTGATACTACATTTTAGGACAAGAAGGTCCTACATTACGTATGTCTTTTTCAAGCTTTAATGTTTCCTATCAAACCTCTAATGTGGAAAATGCAATACTATCCATTTCAATTTTGCTTTGCTAGCTTATGGTCCGCAGTGACTAGGGACCAATATTCATGGAATTTTGGGTGTTAATTATATTAAGCAATCTAATCTCATCTATTTGGACGTATACACTTGTTTTTATTCACATTATCTTTTAATTATAAATATCAAAATTAAATTACATGAATATAATATATTTAAATATTTAGAAATAGATTTTGCTCTATTTGTGAATCAATTCTACACGAATATAAATTAATCTTAATAATAAATTAATTTTGTATATTGAATTATTATGAAAGAAAAATATGAATGGATCATATTTGGTCCATTGGATGAGTCAGAAGGGTGTTGCATGTGTGCCAATATATCCAAAGAATCACTTATAATTATGTTATAGCACATCAATGTTGCTGAATAAAATGACAAATTTGGGCGGATTTTCTTTTGTATTTTTAGATTGTAAATATCGGATACCTTTGCGACAAATATATCCTAAGGGTACGCATGGAATTGGCAAATATAATCGGGAAAAAACAACTAAAAATCTTATTTCACTATATTTTATTAGTATACTCTCTTATATATATATATATATATATATATATATATATATATATATACACACATGATTTGATTTTAACTAATAAAATTTTTAAAATTATTAATCGGTTTGATTTTGAATGGTGATAAAAAAGTTAAAATTAGCTTAATTTTTTTATTAAATTTTAATTTTGATTAATTCAATTCAATTAATTGAAAACCCAATTCTACTCACTGCATCAATTTTGTACTCCCATCAGTCCATACTCCTGGGGCTTCGGCACTTCTTACAAGTTACAAGCATCACGTCAAGAAGATATAAAACGAGATTGCATAAAAATTCAAATAGAATAAAGGTTGCTAGAAATATTGAGCAATCAATAATTCATCTAAATTATACAAAGTATAAGAAATTAAAATGGAAAGAATCACCTAATGAAGTTGGATGTATTCAGAAAGACAAAACCAATTATGCGCAGATATAAAATATAATTAATTCCAATAAAAAAACTTGAAAAAGAGTGGAATATATTTGGCAGGCATGCACTTCCATGCTTCTTAATAATATTACTTACCATTTATTATTTCCTGCCAAGAAACATTGTCAGGATGGTGCCTTATCGGTTACATCCATTTACATATCTTATAAAATGCTGCTTCAGACTTCAGAACAATAAATGGCAGAGAGAATTAAAAAAAAAAAAGTGGTAGGTAATTAAGCAATGCAATTACCTAACAATTGAATGCATTTGATTTCATTTAATTCCAAATAGCTGATATATAGATCCAGCATCACATCAATAGTTAAGATATTATTTCTACCAAAAATAAAAGTAATTAAGATATTATATATAATGAAAGAGTTACGGTCTGTTACGTTATTTCGGGTGCATGCGTTCGATCAAAGTATAAAAAATAATGTACAAACTAATCGAATGTTGTATACATATACATACCACGGATGAACATATCGAATGCTGAAAATGGGCCAGCTGAATTAATAGAGAAATGAAACAGCTAGTAGCATACATTAAAGACAACCTGTCTGAATGTGACAGTTCACAAAACTCACAAATAAAAAAGATAGGATCAAAATATCTGCCTGCTCCTCTCCGTACACAAAGCCTGAACCATATCAAATATCAATACATTACAAAGCTACAAACAAATTTTCATTTCCATGTCAGCTCTTTGTTTTTCCAGCCTCATATTTTTTCTCCTCTGGGGGCACAATTCCAACTCATGTTTTTGCTTCTCACCAAAGTTCCAAAAGCTACTCACATGTTTCTCCCATAAAAAAAAAAAAAAAAACCCTTTAAAATTGGCATGACCGCTGAGAAAATATAATTTATTTTTAATTGATTTAAGCAGTAAAATTCAGCTAGCATAGTTTTTGCTGAGAAAACCTTACCGCCAACTCAGAAATGTGCAGCGAAATTTGCTTAATTTTATAATAATCAGGCTGTTAAATGGCATAAAATGCTTCAATCCCAAAGCCATAATTTCAGCTTCAAGAAAGCAAGAAACCATTAACCATGTGATGAAAGTTAAGTCGGAGATGAAATGAACTCAAAATACAGTACTACTGCTTGCGGTCAAAAACCAGAAATGGGTACGCTGTAGCCAATGGATTTACTTAGAAAAACAGCTTTTGTTCCTTTCAGGTTATTATAATATGATTAGTTGCAGTTGTAGTTTTTTTTTAAATAATCAAACTTGGTTAATGAGTGGATAAGGCTCTAATCGTGATTTTATAAAATTAACCTATCTGTCGGTGCATGGTGCCACGTCAGACCTGAAATCCTAGCCAATGGCGTTGCGTTCTTCGCTGTCTCCCACTTTTGTCATAATCGTGACACGTGGGAATGCGCACTCCATCAAACAGCTCTCCTTTCAGATACCGATACCGTGACACGAAACCAAAAACTCCCTTCTCCAGTGCTGTTACCTCATCTTCGTGAATGTCCCAATAACATTTTGCCACGTCATACGATAAGAATTCTTAACTTTTTGTTCGTATCACCCGCTCCGTCGTACTCGTACCGTAACCGGCGCTTTGTTTCTTCCGCCCCATAAAAGTGCTCGATTTGCATGTGCATTTCTATCACGCACAAATTTACACAAATACCCTTAGTCCCTTAGGAAGTATCGGCTTCTGAAATTTTTCGACGTAGACCAAAAATTTAATAATTATCATCATTTCACAAAAAAAAAAAGGAGCCAAAATGGAGTAATTAAGTTCAAAAATGACCGTGAAAGGCCAGAAAGAGTAATTAAATAATGAAAATGACCATGTTGAAATATTTCGATTTTAGACGGCTTGGCCATGACACCGCCAAAAACTACCCGTCGCCCTTCTGTGAAACTTCGGACATTGAAAAGGGACAACTTTTATATCTTTTGACCTTAAAAAATGCCAGCCGAAATTAAAAATAAACAAGGGAGCCAAAGCCAATACCATTTTGAGTCAAAGACGACATAAGGCAACCAACCACAGAAATTAACGACAAAATACCAAAATATGAAGAGAAATTCAAAAATGGAATTTAAATGTTTTTCGACTTTCAACGAGATTGAATTAAAAAAATATTAAATTAATGTTTTTAGGCATATGGGCCACGAGAAAAGAGAGGAGACGGTTTCGGAAATGAACAACGAAACCACAGGTGGTGAAGCTGTAATGATCCTTTGACACGAACACAGAGGCATACACACTGTCTTAAAAATTATTTTTCCTTTTACATAAAAGAAAAAATAAAAAAAAAGAAGCCAACTTACTTTCCAAATAATTTTCATAAGCTTCAAGGAAAGTACACAAGCATCGGAACAAGAACGAAGCCTGTGTGTCAAATGCCTTGAATTTAGGCATTTTTTGTTTGTCGAAAGTTGTTGCTTCATTTGTTTTTTAATATCTTCTAGAAGTTGAAAGTGATGAAGAAAGAAGCAAAATTGAATTTGGAGAGTAACCAAATTGTTGAATATATTTTTCTTTCATTTTATCAACAAAATTGGTAGGTGGCACAGTGGCACCTTCATGCCTATAAAAGGAGAGGTTTACTCTCATTTTAGGCAATAGAGAAAATATAGTTATTGAGAGAGTTTTGCTCTAATTAATAAGAGAGCATTTTGTGAGCGGGTGTAATTGGGTTTTGGGTTGAGAGTTACTCCACTTGTATTATTATTTATTCATAGTGAATTTTTGCTCCTCTTCTCTCGTGGACGTAGGCACATTGCCGAACCACGTAAATTTGTGTGTCATTAATTTTCTTTATACTTTGGCTATTTTATTCATTATTGCCATTAAATTATTGTCAAAATAGCGCATCGATCCTAACAATTGGTATCAGAGCCAAGGTATTTTCTTAGTATGCTCTGTGGTTGCAGTTTAAACTGATCTTCCACATCAGAAAAGATTTTTCCTTGGATACTGTTCACGTATATAGTACTGTTCAGCTATATAGTTACTGTTCATACATACAGTTACTGTTCATCCATACGGTACTATTCATACGGTTACTATTCACGTGTACGGTTACTATTCACGTGGAATAGTTGGAGCTATTTTTTTTGAAGTTCGTAATGGCAGCTACAAGATTTGATATTGAGAAATTTGATCGCAACGTAAATTTCTCTTTGTGGAAGATTAAGATGCGTGCCATCTTAATTCAGAATGGGCTTGAGAAAGCCTTATTGGGAAAGGATAAAATGCCAGAGTCAATGACTGAAGAAAAGAAGGAGGAGATCATTAACAAGGCAGTTTCCACAATTCAGCTCTGTTTGTCAAATGAAGTTCTTCAGGAGGTTATCAATGAAGATACAACAGCTGGCTTATGGACGAAGTTGGAGTCCTTGTACATGTCCAAAACCCTGACCGACAAGCTGTATCACATGACGCGGTTCTACACATTTCAAATGCAGGAAGGTACTTCTGTTAAAACCTATCTTGAAGAATATACATCAATTTTAGTAAGTCTATAAAATGTTGGTGCTAAAGTTGATGATGAAAATGCTGCTTTGAAATTGTTGTGCTCACTACCACCGTCATATAAGAGTTTTAGGGACACAATGCTTTATGGAAAAGATAGTGTGTCTTTGACGGAGGTTAAGACAGCTTTACTCTCTAAAATTATAATTGATAAAGGGATTGTCGGTAGTAAAGAAGATAATGTAGCAGAAGGTCTTGTTGCTAGAGGAAGGCCTAAGAATAAGAATTCAGGCGGTAGCAGGTCTAGGTCAAAATCTAGACATAAAAATTTGATCTGTAACTATTGTCATAAAAAAGGGCACATTAAGGCTGATTGTTATAAGTTGAAAAATAAACAATCAAATGAAGAAAGAAAAGAACAATACGCCGAAGCTAGTGTTGCTGAAAATGAGTCCACATCTGATGTTCTTTTAGTTACTAACAGTGAAAGGTGCAGATTCAAAGATGATTGGATTATGGATTCAGGTTGCTCTTATCACATATGTCCCAATAGGGACTGGTTCTCCACATATGAATCTTTTGCAGGTGGAGTTGTTTTGATGGGCAACGATGCAGCTTGCGAAGTTATTGACAAGGGCACAATCCAAATCAAGATGCATGATGGCGTGATACAAACTTTGACAGACGTTCGTCATGTTCCTGATATGAAGAAGAATCTCATCTCTCTGAGCACCCTTGATGCTGGTGGGTGCAGATACTCAGGTGAAGGTGGAATCATGAAAATTAGCAAAGGTGCTCTGGTGGTTATGAAGGCTCGACAGATTGGAAGTCTTTACATTCTGCAAGGAGCCACAGTTACAGGAGCTGCTGCTGCAATTTCTACTCAAATGTCTGAAACCGACATCACCAAACTGTGGCATATGAGGCTAGGCCACATGAGCGAGAAGGGCTTGACCTTGTTAAGCAATAAGGGTCTTTTGAGTGGACAAAATACTGGCAAGCTTGATTTTTGCGAGCACTGTGTTTTTGGAAAGCAAAAACGTGTCAGTTTCAGTACAGGTACCCACACAACCAAAGGTACTTTGGATTACATACATTCTGATCTTTGGGGGCCATCACAAGTTCCATCAAAAGGTGGTGCCAGATACATGCTTGTCTTCATCGATGACTTCTCGAGGAAGGTTTGGGTTTATTTTCTCAAACACAAGGATCAGGTGTTTTCCACATTCAAGCAATGGAAAACCATGATAGAGAAGCAGACAGGAAGGCAAATAAAGAGGCTGAGGACAGACAATGGCTTGGAGTTTTGTGCAAAAGAGTTCAATGACTTCTGCAACAATGAAGGCATTGTGAGGCATCACACAGTTCGCATGACACCCCAGCAAAATGGAGTTGCTGAACGCATGAACAGAACTCTTATTGAGAGAGCACGATGTATGCTTTCAAATGCTGGATTACCAAAGAGTTTCTGGGCTGAAGCTGTTTCTACGGCTTGCTATTTAGTCAATCGTTCTCCATCAGTTCCAATTGGCTTCAAGACTCCAGAAGAAGCTTGGTCCGGCAAACCTGCAAATTATTCAAATTTGAGAATTTTTGGCTGCCCAGCATACATGCACGTCAATGATGGCAAGTTAGCACCAAGAGCGAAGAAGTGCATTTTTCTTGGATATCCATCAGGGGTAAAAGGATATAAACTTTGGTGTCCCAAATCATCCAAAGTTATAATCAGCAGAGATGTCACATTTGACGAAGGTTCCATGCTTCACTCAAAAAATAAAATCATGGTACCTTGGAGTCCTGATAAGCAGGAGGAGGCCAGTCAGAGGCAGGAGATGGATGTTGCAGACTATCCTGCTCAGCAAGTTTCTACCTCACAGTCGGATTCACATCCATCCAGCTCTCAGCAAGGTGATTCAGACCCCAACTCAGTTGAACTGGAGCAATCATACTCTATTGCCAAAAATAGAGAAAGGAGAGAAATAAACAAGCCAATAAAATATAATGATTATGCAAACTTGGTGGCTTATGCTTTGTCCGCAGCTGAGGAGATCAACAATAATGGAGAACCATCCACATATTCAGAAGCCATTTCAGGAGCCAACTCAGACAAATGGTTGATAGCTATGCAAGAAGAAATGGAGTCCTTGCATAAGAATGACACTTGGGAGCTCGTTAGACCACCAAAAGGAAAGAAGATTATCGACTGCAAATGGGTTTTCAAGAAAAATGAAGGCACCCCAGGTGTTGAAGAAGCAAGATACAAAGCTCGTTTAGTTGCAAAGGGGTTCAAACAAGTGCAAGGTGTGGATTTCAATGATGTCTTCTCACCAGTTGTGAAACATTGTTCCATTCGCATGTTGCTTGCAATGGTGGCCAAGTATGATTTAGAATTGGAGCAGTTAGATGTCAAAACTGCTTTTCTACATGGTGAGCTTGAAGAACAAATCTACATGCAACAGCCAGAAGGCTTTAGGCATGAAGGCAAGGAGGACCATGTTTGTTTGCTGAAGAAATCTCTATACGGCCTTAAGCAGTCTCCCAGGCAGTGGTATAAGAGGTTTGACTCCTTCATGATCAGCAATGATTTTTCAAGGAGTAATTATGACAACTGTGTTTACTTCAGAAGGTTAGTTGATGGGTCATTCATATACTTATTGTTATATGTTGATGATATGTTGATTGCTGCAAAGGATACTTCTGAAGTTAAAAAGCTGAAAGTTCTGTTGAGTAAAGAGTTTGAGATGAAAGATCTTGGAGCAGCAAAGAAGATTCTCGGGATGGAGATTCAGAGAGACAGGAAAGCAGGGAAGTTATTTCTCACTCAAAGGAAATATGTTGAGAAAGTTCTGGAGCGTTTTGGCATGAAAGATGCAAAGCCTGTAAGTACTCCGTTAGCTGCTCATTTCAAGCTTTCAGCCGCACTATCACCACATACAGATAAAGAGAAAAGATACATGGATCATGTTCCATACTCCAGTGCAGTAGGTAGTCTTATGTATGCCATGGTATGTACTCGACCTGATATTTCTCATGCAGTTAGTGTTGTGAGTAGATTCATGGCAAATCCTGGTAAAGTTCACTGGCAAGCAGTGAAGTGGATTTTGAGATACTTGAAAGGCTCAGTTGATACATGTTTGGAGTTTAGTAATGGTGATAGCAGTTTAGTTGGTTATGTCGATTCTGACTATGCAGGAGATCTCGATAAAAGGAGATCTTTGACAGGCTACGTATTCACATTTGGAAACAGTGCTGTCAGTTGGAAATCTACATTGCAATCTACAGTTGCATTGTCTACAACAGAAGCTGAGTACATGGCAGTGACTGAAGCGATTAAAGAGGCTATTTGGTTAAGGGGCTTATACAATGAGCTCAATTCAGATCATCAGGTGACTGTTGTCTTCTGCGATAGTCAAAGTGCAATACATCTGACCAAAGACCAGATGTTTCATGGAAAAACAAAGCACATTGACATCAGGTACCATTTTGTTCGTGATATTATCTCAAAAGGAAGTGTTATAGTTCAAAAGATTGGTACTGCAGACAATCCAGCTGATATGTTAACAAAGTCTCTTTCTACTACCAAGTTCAAGCATTGCTTGGATTTGATCGGTGTATGTACGTAGCACTTAAACTTACTTGGAGAAGGTGGAGTTAAGTTCACTATGGATAAAATTCAAGTCAAGGTGGAGATTTGTCAAATGCCTTGAATTTAGGCATTTTTTGTTTGTCAAAAGTTGTTGCTTCATTTGTTTTTTAATATCTTCTAGAAGTTGAAAGTGATGAAGAAAGAAGCAAAATTGAATTTGGAGAGTAACCAAATTGTTGAATATATTTTTCTTTCATTTTGTCAACAAAATTGGTAGGTGGCACAGTGGCACCTTCATGCCTATAAAAGGAGAGGTTTACTCTCATTTTAGGCAATAGAGAAAATATAGTTATTGAGAGAGTTTTGCTCTAATTAATAAGAGAGCATTTTGTGAGCGGGTGTAATTGGATTTTGGGTTGAGAGTTACTCCACTTGTATTATTATTTATTCATAGTGAATTTTTGCTCCTCTTCTCCCGTGGACGTAGGCACATTGCCGAACCACGTAAATTTGTGTGTCATTAATTTTCTTTATACTTTGGTTATTTTATTCATTATTGCCATTAAATTATTGTCAAAATAGCGCATCGATCCTAACACTGTGTATAAAAGGGCACCATTCTTTGCCCTTTCTCTTCACCCCCGTTAATTATTTCATCTTCCTTCTTTGCATTCTTGCGTTTTATCTCTTCCGTAGTTGCGTTTTGTGCTTCAGTTTAATTCGTTGGGGATTTTAAGGTAAATTTCGTGACACGTTAAGGCGATTCTTGTTTTGTAGTAGCACTAGTCAGTTGGCAAATACTTTAGTGTATATATATATATATAGGCGTCCAAAGGGGTGTGGATATTCCTAGGATCTTTGATGTTTTTATGTTTTTGTATTTTTTAATGCTTATACCAATATCATCTCATTAGAGCAAGTATGACTATTAGTTGGCTTGGATAAAAACATAATATCCTTTGTACGTACCAAGGGCCAGTCTGCATTTACTAGCAAGCTGGCTGCATTTTTTATTATTCCAATTTTAAATATAAAATCTAAAATATTTTTAAATACTAAAAATATAAATATTTATATTTTTTATTTTCTTATGGTTTATTAATGCGAAATCACATTAATTTTTAAATATTTGATAATTTATTAAAAATAATTGGGAGGTGTTATCTAATAGTCTTCGCCTTTGCCCTTCGGTGATCAAAGGCGCTAAGCGTGGCTCATGGCATCACCCGCCCAACCCCGACTGTAGGCTCCACCTATTGCCTGCAGCTTTAGTGGGTCCCTACACTCACCTAGAAGGCCATTGCCACATCACCATCGTAGTTCTTATGGTAGAATTAAAAAAAGAATCTGTTTCAATAAATCCGGATTTCGGAAAATTAGAAATATTATCTAATCTAATTGGTAGTCTTATTGAGGAAATATATATTTGTTTTAATTGTTATCTTGATATTTAATTTCTGTGGTAATATAAATATGGAATTATATTAGACTGTTTTCTTGGGTTCTAAGCCTATAAAGTGGGTCTGCAATCATATTTACCGCCTGATTATGTTTCCTTTTACAAAATTTCTTGCTCTAAAATATTTTTTAAAAAAAGATTTTGCCATTTACCATAATACCCTCACTCCTCAAATCCCTCTCACCGATTAAATATTCTTCGTTAACAAAGGCATCGAGACAAGGACAAAAAAGATAAAAAAATTTACTGTGTGCCCGGCCAATTTGCATAATTATTTATTTCTGGGTCGTTACATTTTACCAAACTTTCTCTATAAATTTTCTCAAACTCTACTCTTTCAATCATCCCACTCCATTCGTTTCCCTTCTCTGTTCTCCTTTTTTGCGTTTGGTTAGTCCATTTTTTTTCTTTCTTTAGCTGCTTTTCTCTTTGTTCATTGTTCTCTCTTAGGCTCTTTTGGTTTTTAGCGATCTTCTTTAGTTAGCCTGCACAAGGCTTTGGAGATCTGCAAATAGTTGGTTTTTCATGATCATGTTGTTTCAAGTCTTGCTTTCTAGTAAGCTGATTAGGTTGGTGCAGAGAAAACCGTCTAGATCATGGAGCTTTGAACTAGTACTTTTCAAGATTTTA
Organism: Excoecaria agallocha; assembly: GCA_037975025.1. Lineage (NCBI taxonomy): Eukaryota > Viridiplantae > Streptophyta > Magnoliopsida > Malpighiales > Euphorbiaceae > Excoecaria > Excoecaria agallocha. The sequence continues at coordinate 7,130,584 of CM075817.1, read as the reverse complement.
ATTTGCATGCAACAGACTCTGTGATCTCTGATGGAAAATGAACATATTATAATGTGATCCTGCTGATTTCTTTCTGGGTTTTGGATTTTGTGATTATTCTCTGTTTTTGAATGGTCATGCCCTTTCTCAACTGGGAAATGGTGGAGAAATTCAGTTTTGGTTCCCATTTCTCCTCTTTCAAAACTTCTTATCCATTTTCGTACAGTCAAAGTTTTTAATTTTCTCACCGGGAATTTTCTGGCTGACTTGTTGATTATATTTTGTGGAAAATTGTTTTCCTTGCTCTGCTTTATTCTTGTGCATAAAAGTCTTTTACTTTGGTCAATAAACAAACAGTTCTTTCTTTTTACGAATCCATATTTAATTAGTAAAGCAAGTTTTCCTACTGCTAGCCACAGACTTTTAAAACTATCCGTTAATGGTGGACTTTATATTAAAATTCTGCTGGGTATGTGCACTAAATCGCTGAGTCATGTGATCAAGACCATTAGATCTTAATTTATTCTGCACAGCATTATTTAAAACAGTAATCTTAGTTCAGCGCTACACTCTAATTAGTTTTAATTATTATTTTAAAGTGGTCGAGGTGGTAGGTTTTGAAATTTTATTTGATTTTCTAGAAACAACGTGATTCTGGTTGGAATTTGACATTTGGGTGATTAATTTTTTTCTTATAAGCTAGAGTTTTTTTCTCGGCTACTTACAATTTTACTATGCTTACATTTTTCACCTGAAGGTTTTAGAGAGCTTTATCAATGGCTGAACGTGTTATCACCCGCGTTCACAGCATCCGTGAGCGTTTGGATGAGACTCTTGCTGCTAACCGCAATGAGATTGTGGCCTTACTAACAAGGTAATTTACTCAAGATCTTGATCTTCTTTAATATAATATATAAACTCATGGACTTCAATGGAGATCTTGCTTCTATATATGTTCTAGGAGAGTAAAATGGATATCATTCTTTATTGTGTTGCATCTAATCTAAACATGCTCAGAACCATTGTCTTGCTTTAAATTAATAAGAGATCAGATGTGATTTAGGTTTAATTAGTTTGAGGATATGGACTGTGGGATTGTTGTTTAAGTTAGGACTATTTGTATTGCAGAATTGACGCTAAAGGAAAAGGAATTCTTCAGCACCACCAAATCATTGCTGAGTTTGAAGCAATCCCTGAAGAGAACAGGAAGATACTATTGGAAGGTGTATTTGGTGATGTTCTTAGATCTGCACAGGTGAATTTGATCACACTTGCTACTTAATCTTTAGCTAATCTATGCATCATATATTTGGAGTTTTGATTTATCTACTTTTTTGTAATTTTAGGAAGCAATTGTTTTGCCTCCCTGGGTTGCCCTCGCCGTCCGCCCAAGGCCTGGTGTTTGGGAGTACATCAGAGTGAATGTTCATGCTCTTGTTGTTGAGGAGTTGCGTGTCGCCGAGTACCTTCACTTCAAGGAGGAACTTGTTGATGGAAGGTAATATTTAGCTTTTGTTCTAATAGTTATTCAAATTCTTCGTTATGGTTTTTTCCTAATTTTGTTATCGTAATACTGTTGCTTGATTTCGTGCAGCCAAAATGGCAACTTTGTTCTTGAGTTGGATTTTGAACCATTCAATGCATCTTTCCCTCGCCCAACTCTTTCGAAGTACATCGGTAATGGTGTTGAGTTCCTTAACCGTCACCTGTCCGCCAAGTTGTTCCACGACAAGGAGAGCTTGCATCCTCTGCTTGAATTTCTCAGGGTCCACTGCCACAAGGGCAAGGTATTATTACAAGCACAGTCAATGATATGTAGTCAATTCTAAATTAAATTGTAGGCACTTCTCATGCTCTGCTAAGTGCAGATCCTGTGAATGTCAAGCTTGATCTGAAATTAATCTCTTTAGATAAGATCTTTATTCCATTTTGTGAAAATGCCATATCTTATTGTATAACTTGATGTTTTTGTGCAGAGCATGATGTTGAATGACAGAATTCAGAACTTGAATTCCTTGCAATATGTTCTCAGAAAGGCTGAAGAATATCTAGTTACATTGCCAGTCAATACTCCATGTTCTGAATTTGAGCACAAATTCCAGGAGATCGGCCTGGAAAGTGGCTGGGGTGATACTGCTGAGCGTGTTCTTGAGATGATCAGACTTCTGTTGGATCTTCTTGAGGCACCAGATCCTTGCACCCTTGAAACTTTCCTTGGAAGAATTCCTATGGTCTTCAATGTTGTGATTATGACTCCTCATGGATTCTTTGCCCAAGATAATGTTTTGGGATACCCTGATACTGGTGGCCAGGTTAGTTTGTTGGCATAGTCTACCATCAGTTCTTTGTGTTGCTTTCAACTGGATCTTTAACTTATTTGTTTGCATTATTCATTCCATTAGGTTGTCTATATCTTGGATCAAGTTCGTGCCCTTGAGACTGAAATGCTTCACCGTATTAAGCAGCAAGGACTGGATATCACTCCCCGCATCCTGATTGTGAGTTTGTTTGGAGTTTTACGCATTCATGTGTGTGATTATCTAAGGTTTTTTCTGATATTGTTACTCAAACCTTTCTGTTTCCATGTAGATTACTCGACTTCTTCCTGATGCAGTCGGAACCACTTGCGGTCAGCGCCTAGAAAAAGTATTCGGAACTGAATATTCAGATATCCTACGTGTTCCCTTCAGAACTGGAAAAGGAATTGTCCGCAAATGGATCTCCAGATTCGAAGTTTGGCCCTACCTAGAGACTTACACTGAGGTAGAACATTGTTTTAGCTCAAAACCATTTCCTTAATATTGCTTCATAGTTACATTTACAAATTTTATAGCTTAATAATGTTCACTGTTGTTTTTTAGGATGTTGCCACCGAAATTGGTAAAGAGTTGCAGGGCAAACCTGATCTGATTATTGGAAACTACAGTGACGGAAACATTGTTGCTTCTTTGTTAGCTCACAAACTAGGTGTTACAGAGGTTTGTTATTCAAGATTGGGATAAAAATCATGTTTGTTTCTTATTACTTGTTTCTTACAGCAGCAGCTATAAACATTTCTTCCTTTTGCAATCACTTGCAGTGTACCATCGCTCATGCTCTAGAGAAAACAAAATACCCTGAATCAGACATTTACTGGAAGAAGTTTGACGAGAAATACCACTTCTCCTGCCAGTTTACTGCCGATCTCATTGCCATGAATCACACAGATTTCATCATCACCAGTACATTCCAAGAAATTGCTGGAAGGTGATATTTAGTCTTGATTTTTATCTATGTAATTTCTACTGAATCCAACATGTAACGTTGTATCCCATTTACCATTTCAGCAAGGATACTGTCGGGCAGTATGAGAGCCACACAGCTTTCACCCTTCCTGGTCTGTACCGAGTTGTCCATGGTATTGATGTCTTTGATCCGAAATTCAACATTGTCTCCCCTGGCGCTGACGAGAGCATTTACTTCGCCTACACGGAGAAGAAACGTAGGTTGACTGCTTTCCATCCAGAACTTGAGGACCTTCTGTATAGCCAAGTTGAGAATGAAGAGCACTTGTGAGTTTCTCTTGCTTTTGCTCTGTGAATTTTTCTTGAAAGTTATTTGGATAAACTAAAGATATTTATAGGTGTTTGACCGGCCAATTAGTTCTCATAAAACTGATTTTATTTTTTTCAACTTCCAGGTGTGTGCTAAAGGACCGCAACAAACCAATTATATTCACCATGGCTAGGCTAGACAGAGTTAAGAATTTGACAGGCCTTGTCGAGTGGTATGGCAAGAGTTCCAAACTACGTGAATTGGCTAACCTTGTTGTAGTTGGTGGTGATAGAAGAAAGGAGTCTAAAGATCTCGAAGAACAAGCTGAAATGAAGAAAATGTATGGTCTCATTGAGAAATATAATCTGAATGGGCAATTCAGATGGATTTCTTCTCAAATGAACAGAGTAAGGAATGGTGAACTTTACCGTTGCATTTGTGACACCAAGGGAGTTTTCGTGCAGCCCGCTTTATATGAAGCCTTCGGTTTGACTGTTGTTGAGGCCATGACTTGTGGTTTGCCAACCTTTGCTACTTGCAATGGTGGTCCTGCTGAGATTATTGTACATGGAAAATCTGGTTTCAACATTGATCCATACCATGGTGACCAGGCTGCCGAGCTCCTTGTTGAGTTCTTCGAGAGGTGCAGGGCTGATCCAAACCACTGGGATAAAATCTCTCAGGGGGCCATGCAACGTATCCAAGAGAAGTAAAGCCCTCTCTGCATTCCATCAATTAGTATTTCCTGCTGAAACTGTATGAATTGGTTAACTGGTTTTCTAAACTATTTGATTTTGAGTTGCAGGTACACCTGGCAAATCTATTCTCAGAGGCTACTGACTCTCACTGGTGTCTATGGCTTCTGGAAACATGTATCCAAGCTTGACCGCCAGGAGAGCAGGCGTTACCTGGAAATGTTCTATGCTTTGAAGTACAGGAAATTGGTAAGCTTTGTCTTCCTATTCCAGATATTGAAGTATCTCTGTAGGCTGTCTGTCGGCAAAATTGCTTAACGGTTTATTCTGTTATAAAATTTCAGGCCGAATCCGTGCCATTGACGGTTGAGTAAATGGAGCTACAGATTTTAAGGGAAACAAGCTGGTTCGGGTCTGGGGTCTTAATTTTGAAGGCTCAAGTGGGAAGTTTTGAAGTTGTGAAGAATAATGGTCATTTCACAATTGTGATTGGACAGGGGCTTTCCATTTCTTCGTTTAATCTTTTCCCTTCTTGTTTTTTCTTTTCTTTTCTTTTTATTTTTTCTTTAATTTTTGCGGCATTGTTTGAACTTTGGCTGTTGAGCCCCTTCAATTTCAGTAAAGATTGTATCTTTTTTGTCATATCTATTTACTGCTTTACTTTCCTGTTCCGAAATTGTAACTTTTTGGCCTTAACTATTACATTAATACTAAAAAATTGCAACCGAACTAAACTATAGTCAGAATCCTGAAGATTGACTTCGTTTAATCAGATTTTCTTTATAAACCGAAATAACCCACTACAGAGATCAAAGAAAAGCTCTCTCTTTTTATTTTAATCGTAGTAATCAACAAAAGTTCAATAATACCCGCCAATGGCGATCATAAAGACTCTTAAGAACCAATCAGCTCCTTCTCGGAATTCATCAAGAACTTGTGGAAAGACAGCTATACTCATCATCATCTTTACCCTTGCAACGTTACTCTTCTCTTCACTCTTTAAAGGAAATTACTTTATAATTTCAGAATCAAAAGAAGTATTATCAGATCCTGCAATTCCAGCTTTACATCCAATCATTAAGAGTGCCTGTATAAGAACTCCTTATCCTGCTTTATGCTTCACTGCTCTCTCCTCCATTGACGCTTCCAAGAAATCCCCCACCTTTGATTATATTCTTGAAGAAACGATTGCTGCGGCGGAGAAAGCTTTATCCAGCATAAGAATTGAGGTGATGGGTCTCCTCACTTTTCAAGATATGATTTCCCAGGAAACGATTGCTTTACAAGATTGTATGGAGATGCTAGATCAAAGCCTTGATGAGCTTGGTCAAGCCTTGGATGATCTTCTTGCTTTCCCTGCAAATTTACCTCATCTTCATTCATTATATGCCAAGCTTAAGACGTTATTTAGTGCCTCCATGACTAATCAGCACACTTGCATTGATGGGTTTTATGATCTGTATCAATCTAGAGTTCATAATCAGTCTGGTCTAAAGGAAAGGCTTGAACACTCGTTTTTCCCTGTTATTCATATGCTTAGTAATTGTTTGGCAATTATTACATATATGGAGACCATAAACGGGGATAAAAATGTTAATGATCAACAGATGTTTGCTAAAATGATCCAAAGAAATAGGTTTACACCATGGATGGCATCGAGCGATCGGATTTTACTGGAAAGGGAGCCTTTAATTAGGTCTAACATTACTGTTGCTAGTGATGGTAGTGGTGATTATCTGTCGATTAGTGAAGCTGTGAAGATGGTGCCAAGAAGAAGTAAAAACAGATTTGTGATCAAAATCAAGGCAGGTGTGTACAATGAGACGGTGGAAATATCCAGGGAGAAGACTAATGTCATGCTGATAGGAGATGGAATGGCCAACACCATAATCACAGGCTCTAAGAACTTTGTTGATGGATATTCAACCTTTGATTCAGCTACATTAGGTATGTAATTTTCCAGCGTTTGCAGCCTCTAAATTTCGGTTTTGAGATATTGTGCAGTGAGTCATTTGAATTGAAATTCTGTTTTCCAGCTGTAGCAGGGGACAAATTCCTAGCTAGGGACTTGACGATTATCAACACATCAGGTCCACATAAATACCAAGCAGTTGCTGCAAGAGTAACGTCTAATGCAGCCTTTTATCGTTGCAACTTCAGTTCATATCAGGACACACTTTTCGCTCATTCACTTCGCCAATTCTACCGCGAATGTACCATCCAAGGCACAATTGATTTCATTTTCGGAAATGCTGCAGCAATTTTCCAGAATTGCTTGATACTTGCTCGCAGACCGATCCGTGGTCAACGAAATATGATCACTGCTCAAGGGAGAAGAGACCCAAATCAGAATACTGGGTTCTCATTGCAAAACTGCACAATTATGGCTGCAGAAGATCTCAATGCAAAAAACAAGCGGCGAATTTGGACGTTCTTGGGCAGGCCATGGGGAAATTATTCGAGGACAATGGTGATGAAGAGTTATTTAGGGGACCTGATACACCCACAGGGCTGGTCCAAGTGGAATAACTATAGCAATTTGGATACTGTGGAATATGCTGAGCATATGAACTATGGACCAGGATCATATACAAAATACAGAGTTAATTGGGGAGGGTATAGCAATAATTGCAGTGAAGACATTGTGAAGCAGTTTACTGTAGGGGAATTCTTGCATGAAGTGGATGAGTGGTTAGTTTCCACAGGATTTCCTCTATTTTCTGGTTCTTAGTGATCATGGATTTTGCAGACAGGAATTCTATGTACATTTAGTTGTGATTTTACATGTTAATGGGAAAATTTTACTGATGTAAACTGTAAATTCAACTGTGAGAATTGGGAATGAAATTCAATTCAGAGTTTCATTGTGGAAAGTGAGATTTTTTCGTTTACGTAGGTGAACATTAATTTTCAGAAGACCAATATTAATGTTGGCTGTGGCAAAAATATGATTTCTTTCAAATAATACACTGAAGTATGATTTGTTTCCATTCATATATGATTTATTGTCAGAAAAGGATGAATATATGCTACGCAGAGTAGTCAGAACTGAATGAAAGGTTGATAATTTTCAAGATTTCTTGCCATCAAAAACAACTTGGAGGTCACCTAGCAATATCTCCATTTCTGGAATAATAATAATTTTCAGATTGAGTTGATAATTTTCCATTGCCAACCAAATCTAAATAAATTCTCATTTCCAACCCAACTTTAATATAAGATCATTATCAAATTCTAATGATGCAAAAGAAAAAAACATAAAGAAATGGCTCTCTCATCTTATGCCTTGCTTTTTATAGCATTTCTTGTACATTTAATCCCTTCTTCTGCTAATCACAGTACAAAAGTCACAGAAACTATTGTGAATCAAATCTGCTAAAAAACTGATGACAATTCCTTCTGCCTGCAATTTCTGAATTCATATCCTGAAATATCTACAGTTGATCTTCATGGCCTCACCCAAATCATAATCGAGTCTACACAGAAAAAATCTCACGAAAATTTTGGAAGAATGCAAAGCCAAATTAATCAAACATCAGATCCAGAAATGAAGAAAAGATTCACAGAGTGTTCAGTTGGTTTCAGTGAGGCAAGTGATAATGTTCTGAATGCAGGTGTATCATTTGAATCTGGTAATTTTAGTGGTGCGACTAAAGAAGCAAGTGTTGCCGGTGGTCCTGCCAAGGACTGTGAAGATGAGTTTAGTACTCCTCCTGCTTTGCCTTCTTATCTCTTACAACTTGTTCAACAATTTCAAATTATTTGTAATGTTATTCAGATTTGTGTTCAGCTTTTGCAGCAAAAATTAGCATAGATTCGATAAAAAAAATATATAGTAACAATAGCATTATGTACTATTTATATAATGGATGAAAATCTAACTATTTGTTGGTTTGACTGGAATTCAATTTTCATTATTTTCAGCCACAGATTTGTTACCATAAAATAATATTTATAATAAAAAAAATGCAAAGCTGAAATTATGAACTAAGATTGACCCTTTTTTCACGTCAATTCTAACAAAAATGCATTAATTTGTTTGTCAAAAAAAAAAAAAAAGAAGAGGGGCCAGGCTGAGAGGTACAGAAATAATTACCAAATTACTTTTCCTAACTATCAACGAAATGACTAATTAAATAATAAATACATATTCACAATATTTTTTTAAAAATTAAAATACGTGACACTCAATTATACAGATGTCACGTATTACCAGGCGTCTAATAAGTCTCTTCCTCTCACATAACAGATATCAGAACAAACAGATATTATGGAAGATCAGCGATCCTACCATAGTAAAACAAATCGCCATGACTTGCACCACGGTATAGATATCCCTATGACTAGCCAATTATATCTTGAGCTAGATTTTGACTGCCTAACTATTATTAAGGGCAAAAATTCACATATTTTTAAATTATTTTTCAGATTTTTGATATTTTTATCAATTTTTCAATACAATACATTTGCCAGTCAACCTTTTTAATACTTTTATACAGTTTATGAATTGGCAGCTGTCTTTTTCAATCGGTGACTGGATCCTGCAAGAAGGAGTGCCTGATCGGACTAGGCGTTAGCATTACGAAACTTAAGTTAGTAGCTTTCTAGAGAGATAATATTTAGAGAGAATCTCAAATATTCAATACCTGATGTCCTTTTGCTTTTGGCTATTTATAGAAAATAAAGGAGGAGTACTCTAGTACTTGGGACGTGATAACTGTCAGTTGGAGCAGGTAAGTGGCGAAGTGACAGGAAGTTGGTGAAAGAAATGGATGCTAACTTGTATCAGTGGACTGATAAGACGTGTTGTCCCATCAGTTCGATTGAACGTTGTGCCCTCTTGTCTTGTCTTCTAGCTCACGCTTTGTCCTTCTTGCTAATGGGCTTTGGGCCCTGCCAAGCAGTATTGGGCCGACTGATTGGGCCTTGAAAAATATTTTTTCCGTCGTTATCACTTGTCCCCCCTCCAAAGGTTCCGATCAGACGAATTCAGCTTTTTGACGAGATTTTAAATTTTAGAAGGTGCTCATCTGAAGAGACGAGTCTGCCCAATTTGAGACAACTGTCTCTGCATTCAATGTTGTGTGCACGCACCGAGGGTGGCACTTCATTCTCCATAATGTAATAATAATGGATGACACGTGATGGCCATCATGTGGAGAGGCATTTGGAGTATTTCAGAAGTTTTTGGCTTATAAATAGGTAGATTCATGAAAATTTTTCTTCACTTTTCATCAATCTTTATCGAAATTCTGCCAAAATTTTTTCGCAAGCCTTTTCTCTTTGAACAAAAATTATTTTTTGCTTTCAGATTCTGGAGATTTCTCAGAGTTCCTGTGAGATTACCCAAGTAAGTAGATAATTCATGTTCCCTTGCCTTTGATTTTTTCATTCATCTCATTCTTTGCTTCCCCCCTCCATCGAAAATGGCTTCCAATAGCGTCCAATCAATAGATAAAAATTTTCTTGAGGCATACAAGGGCCATGAAGTTGTTACCCACCCTTCTAAATTATCAGAAGGGGAAGTGAGTAGAATTCCTACACGGTACCATTTCCCTGCAGAGGTATCTGTGATGACCTACCCAAATTTCATGGCGGTGATGGAGGGGTCTTTCGACTACGAAAGGAATGAATGATTCATTTGCCATTTTTAGAGCTTGGACGCAGGAATGAGGCTTCCATTTGGTGCGTTTGAGGTAGCGGTTCTTAGAGGTTATGGAATTACCCCTAATATTTTGCATCCGAATGGATGAAGGATAGTGGCCTGCTTTAAGGTCCTTTGCAAGATAGAGGCGGTGGCTCCAACGCTGGACCTATTTACCCACTTCTTTTACATTACCAGTCGGAGTGATGGGACGAAGTATTATTTTACGAGCCGACCGCAAAAGAAACTCTTCACTGTCCCATTTTCTATGAAGGATTTTAGGAAGAGGTACTTCTTGGTGGGCATAGTCGGTGGGTTTGGAGTACCACTCAACCGATCGACAGGAGCCACCGTTTTAAAAGACCAGGCCGCCGATCAGTCTATGTATGAAAGCAACATCAAAAAATTGATGGATGCTATGGCGAGGCGAGGATAGCCTTACGACTCTAACTTTCTTTTGGGGACATTGGTGGGGTCCTCAAGCTCTGATGGCTGCAAAAATGTAGAACGTGAGCATTATAGTGGGAGTGAGGAGGATAGTGTACATTGACAATCACGCATTGCATATACATTGAATATAATTGTATTGATGAAGATACTTATCTTATTTTATCTTTGTGATGCAGTTGCAGACGTTATGGCAAAAGGAGATGACGTCGTTAAGCAGCTGGTCGAACTGGATAGAGTAAAGAGGGAGGCTGAGCATGCCACAAAGGAGGAGAGAAGAATGAAGAAAAGGAAGATCTTGTCGGCCTCGAAAGTTCATTCTTCCAAGGGTGTAACAAGTGCTCCTGCTCCTACTGTTGCTACTGCTGCCGCTACTGTAGCCACTTTTGCTCAAGTTGTTCCAATCGTTACCGTCGCTCGTCCCCTTTTAACTATTACTAGACCGATAGTGCCTCATCCGACCACGAAAGGACAACACCCACTGAGATGATTGCAACTTAGAGATGAGTCCGATGACGAAGAGCTGCAACCATCTCTAAGCCCACGATCATCTACTCAGAAGAGAGTGATACCAATAGACGAGGCTGCACAGAAGAAGGCTAAAGAGACAGTAAAGAAAAAAATTGCTGAAGTGGTGGCTGTTGTAGATGCCCGAATTGCTGCGAGAGGCAAAGATCCTGTCCAGAGCGAGTCCACTCGGCGGCCTATAGGGAGCACTTTTGAGAGGCGAACTTCATCTCTGGATGATATTTTGAAGGAGCGCTTTGGAGATAATTGGTCTGTGAATAATAAAGTCATGTCTAGCTTCATCTGTCAATATCTTCTTCAAGAAGGCAATTTCAAAGGCTCAGTTTGCTCGCTCGAGAGTTCAGCCTGTTTCAGCATCAAAGCTTAGAGGTAACATTCATGTCCTTCTTCTTTTTATTTTTATAGATCTAACTTGTATTTTTTCTTTCTTTTGACTGACCATCCCTCTTTCCCTCTTTTTCTCCTCTTTTTTTAGCTAATAAGAAGAGGCTCACGTTTGCAAGGTATGATGGCCTTTCTAAAGGTGAAATGGGAGGATGTCATCCAACAACGGAGAGAGGCAGAGGCCAACTACGATGTAGCTAAAAAGGAGTTCCTCTCCCTTAGGTCGGAGGTGGAAAGGCTGAGGAAAAAGGTAGCTTGGCAAGCCCAGGACTTAAAAACTCGAAAGAGCGAGGTCGATCATCTAAAGAGGGAAGTTGCGCGCCTAACTGCCGATAACACCCAATGTAAAAGATTTGAAGAGGAGGCAGCCAAGTTAGGTGTTGAGTGCAAATTCCTTTCGGATAAGCATGCTAAGGCCAACCAAGATCAGGACCAAGCTTTGTCAGAGCGCAACCTGCTTCGAGCTGAGAGGGATTCCCTGGAGGTTGCTCTGGCAGAGAAAGAGGTGGCATGGGGTGAAAGGCTGGTGAAGGAGCTTGCCACCCAAAAAGAGGAACTTCTTGATCAATTGGGTGAAGCCCAAAGGAGGCTACTGACTCTGTTGATATATGCAGTCGGACAACATTTCCCTGAAGCTAATCTTAGCTCGATGAAGAACCCAGGTGTTTTGCCCGATCCTCCATCAAGCGATGATGATGAGGAGTCTTCTCATGCTCCTGCTGGGCCTTCAGGAGAGCCTACCTCCGAACCGACCGCACAGCTTAAAACCAGACCAATTTTAGAACCTACTACGGAGATAAATTCAGAGGTTGTCGGGGAGTTAAATCTCAATCCTACCGCTGCTATCCTCTTGCAAACAAAGCCTATTGCTAATCTGACCATAGAACCTACTGTCGATCCAACCGAGGCTCTGGCTGCTATAGAAATTGTAACGTTTCTTTTTTTTTTCATAAAGTTTGTAGTGATATTTGTAATTTGTAAATTTATCAAATGAATGCAATGAACTTATTTTTCAATCGTGACTTCTTGCTTTTATATAATGCAACTTTCATTCCAAGCATGCTTGTCATAACACTTAATCAAATAAAATACTTTCTGAATTTTGAAAATACTTTACAAGCTTTACAGTCAATAACTTAGAGCCAGTGACTATAACTAGTGATCGATATGTTCAATCTGATTGGAAGAATATTAGTAGTCAATCTGATGTGAGTTATGACTTAAATTTTAGGCGCATGACGCCAAACGTAGCAAATGACCTTTTAGTCCTGCATTCACTTTGGGTATTATCCGATTGGATATCGAGATCGGCAGGCCGAAGAAAAGTTAAGCATAGCGAATGGCCTTTTGGTCTTGAATTTACTTGAAATTTTGGAGAGCAATTTCGTAAATCGAATCCACATTTTAATTCGTATTTGGACTCGTGATAGTTCCCAGAAGAGATTACTAATTCAATTTTTTGGCCTTCACATTTTGGATTCGAAATTGACATCGAACCTAGCGAATGAACTTAAACTAGAAATAAACTTTCGCATTTTGGACTCGAAATGAACGTCGAGCCTAGCGGATAAGCTGTGCCAATCGTAACTAGACTTCGAGTTAGATGAAGTTGTCAGCTTTCGTATTTTGGGCTCGGGATAGACGTTAAGCCTAACGAATAAGCTATACTTTTTTGATACATCAATTGGGATGAAACGGCAATCAAAATTAAGCCATCAGTCTTTAGAATGGCTGAGATAGATACATCAATCGGGATATAACATCGATTGGAATCACTAAAATCATCAATCAGGATTTTCATTGGTCGAGATCAATAGCGTCGATTGGGATTTTTATCGATTGGAATAAAATAGATAACCTACAAATAAATATCAAACCTAACAAATAAGTTGCTGTAAACATATATTTTTCGAAGATGAAAAATAATTTCTTTATTGAATTCAAATTTTTGGTACAAGATTATAATGGTACTTTTTAAGTACTTCGGCGTTCTAGCTTCTAGGGGCGTCCGACCCTTCAAGAGTTCTGAGCTTATATATACTGGAGCTTAAAATCTTAAAGATTTCATATGGCCGTTCCCAATTTGGCATTAGCTTGACAACTTCGGCATTCTCTGCACCTAGATCACCCACGTTGAAGGCTCTTGGCCTCACTTTCATGTTGTGATATCTGGCAACCCTTTGTTTGTAGGCGGCAATTTTGGCATAAACGTCTCCTCTCTTCTCTTCTACCAGGTTCAGGTCTTGGCATCTTTTTTGGATGTTAATTTGATTGGAATAAAATACGAACCGGTAGGATGGGAGTCCGATTTCTACAGGTATCATTGCCCAAAGCCATATATAAGAGAAAATGGCTTTTGATGAGTGCCAGATCTTGGAAAATTCCTATAAAACCATATGATATTTTGCAGTTCTTCAATCCAGTTGCCTTTCACCTCACCCAGTCATTTCTTTAGCCTTTCTAAGATTGTTCGATTGGAGACCTCGGTTATCCCATTGCTTTGTGGGTGGATGACTGAGGTGAACTTGAGGTTGATATTAAGGTCTCGATAAAAGCTTCTGAAGATGGAACTATCGAACTGCTTGCCATTACTGTAATAAAGACATTGGGTAAGCCATACCTACAAATGATGTCCTTCCATACAAAATTTTTGACCCTCTCTGCTGTGATTTTCGTTAAAGGCTCTGCCTTAATCCATTTAGAGAAATGGTCGACAACTACAAGGACGAACTTTATTTATCTTTTTCCTTAGGAAAAGGATCCTAGGATGTCTAGGCTCCATTAGTCGAATGGCAAAGAAATCCCGACTGGTTCCTGGTCTGCTACCAGTTGTCTAATAACTCTTTAATGGATCTGGCATTGTTGGCATCTTCTTACTTTTTCATAGGCATCTTTGAAAGTTGTAGTCTCCCTCTTTTTCCATCACGCATTTGAGCCAGGGATGACTAAAAGCTTTTTTGTACAAATCATTATTAATAACAGAATAATTCAGAAATTTGCATGATACCTTTCGGGCTTCCATTTTGTCTTCGGGTAGTTACCTTATTTGTAGGTACCACTTGATGGAGCCCATCCATATAGCTTGAGCTGACTAAATCTCCATCATTTATGGTTCGTCTAAGAAAGAGGACATTTGATCGATAATCATGATATTTTCTTCTAACACTCCTTGCTCGGAGCAGACATCTTTGCAAGCCGATCGATAGTGGTTGTTTGGTCTTTGGCACCTTCTGTAGGATTCACTCTGATCCGTATTCTTCCAGCATCTTGAATGCAGCCTTGACTTTTGCCAGGTACTAAATCATGTTGGTGTCTCTTGCTTCGATAATGCCTAAGACTTGATTGGTTATGAGTTAAGAGTCACTTTTGATGGTAACTAACTCCGGTTAGATGGCATGGAGCAGTCTTAGGCCTTGAAGAAGTGCTTCATACTCTGTCATATTATTCAAAACTTTGAAGTTAAGTTTTATTGCGTACCTTATGACGATGCCCAAGGGGCCTATTATTACGATGCCTACGTTTTCTTGGGTGTCATTTGCATCTCCATCCACAATCATCTTCTACCTCGGATGTTGGGCTTGATCGACCACTTCTTCGCCAGCAAACTCATTAATAAAATCTGCCAAAACTTGGGCCTTTATTGCCTTTTTGGACTCGTACCTCACATCCCACGACTGGAGCTTGATTTTTCATCCCACCATTTTTCTTTCTAGGTCTAAGATTTGAAGAATTTTTTTGATCGGCTGACCCGAACAGACCATTATTATGTGCGCTTCGAAATACTTCTTTAGCTTTTTCATGCACATCATGAGGATAATAATGAGTTGCTCGACCGGATCTTTCTTCAACTCTGAGCCTCTGAGCACTTGGCTTAAATAATAAATGGGCAACTGTTGGGTTCCTTCTTCCCCGATTAGGATACCTGTAATAGATTCACCAGAAGTTGATAAGTATATGTATAAATTTACACCTAGAAGCGATCGGCTAAGCAATTATGGGTTAGTGAGGAACTTTTTCAATTCATCAAAGGCTTGCTGGCAGTCTGTTCCTCAGCTAAAAGCTTCGTTCTTCCTTAAATTTTTGAAGAAGGGGTACACCACTTGGCCGAAGATGAGATGAATCGTCCAAGAGTTGTTCTTCTGCCATTCAATTTCTGAACATCTTTCACACTGCTCGGATGTTACATCTCCAAGATGGCTTTTATTTTATCTGGATTGGCTTCAATGCCCTTTTGGGAGAGTATAAAACCTAAGAATTTTCCCGAAGTCACCTTAAAAATGCATTTCTCAGGATTAAGCTTCATCTAAAATTTATTTAGTATGGTAAAAACCTTTGCCAGATCGACAAGGTGCTCTTCAAGACTATTGCTTTTGATGATCATATCATCCACATAAACTTTCACATTTTGTCCGATCTTATCTTTAAAAATCCTATTTATCAGATGCTGATACATGGCACCTGCATTCTTTAGTCCAAATGGCATGGCTTTATAGCAGAAGATGCCATTGTCTATGATGAAACTGGTTTTTTCCTGATCTAATAGTCATCTCATAAATTAATGGTATCCAGTATATGCATCGAGGAGAGAGTGGATGGCGTGGCCAGCAGTGGCGCCTACCAGTTGATCTATGTTGGGCAAGAGGTAGCTGTCTTTTGGACATGCCTTGTTAAGATCTATAAAGTTTACGCACATTCGCAACTTTTTCAACTTCTTTTTCACTAGAACTACATTGGCAAGCCACTCTAGATAATCGACCTCTCGGATCGTACCCGCCTTTAATAGTTTTTCCATCTCTTCAAAAATGAATTTTCATCGATCGAGTGCATGCTTTTGCAACTTTTGCCTGCTCGGTTTATAGGCTGGATCCACATTAAGTTTGTGGGTGATCACACTAGGATCAATTCCGAGGATGTCTTCTGGCTTCCAGGCGAAAGACACCTGATTGATCATCAAGACCTACATGATGGCCTTCTTAACTTCTGCACTCATGTTGGTGCCTATTTGAACACTCTCACCTTTTGATAATGTCCTCGCCTTGACCTCTTTTACGGGATCCATTCTCTGCCACTCCGTTTGCTCATATCGCTCTAGCCCTGGCTCCACCATTATGGCCTCTTTTTGATGCTTGATCATGGTGACATAGGCCTCTCTGAATGCCTTCTGGTCATTCCTTAGGATGGCGATGCCTCCTCTGGTTAGAATTTTTATCACCATGTACCGGATGCTGACGACAGCTCCAATTTGGAAAGGTAGAGGCCTTCCAAAAATGACATTATAGCCAAAAATCATGTCAATAACCATAAATATTACATTACAAGCATGGGCGAGAGCCTTTTGGCCAAGCTCGATAAATAGCTCAACAAATCCTACTACTGGGATAGTAGCATTACCGAGTCTGATCAGTGATGTGGCATTCGATTTCAGCTCCCCAATCGGCAGCCTCATGGCTCTGTAAGCTTGGAGAGTGAGCACATTCACAACACTGCTGTTATCCACCAGTATCATCTTCACATCAAAGTTATTGATTCGCGCCTTGACGATGAGAGCATCCTTATAGGGAAACATTATATCTCGCGTATCATCTCTAGATATGGTGACTGGAGCTAGTTGTTTGGCTGACTGGGAGATGTAAATACCTTTTTCCTTTCTTTTCTTGGAGAGGTCTTTTACGTAGGATGACCCTTCGGTGATCACATTTATAACCCCGATGTATGGTCTGTGAGGATCCCTATTCTTCAAATTTCTTTGCTCGTTATCGTCATCCGAGTTGGAATCATCCTTCTTAAGGTTCGATTGTCTAGAGGAACTTACCCCTTTAGCCGAACGTATAAATTTTTTGAGGTACCCTCTTTATAGGAGTTGCTCAATTTTTTCTTTCAGCTGGTAACACTCGTTGGTTGTGTGGTCGATATCTCTGTGAAACTTGCAATACTTGTTATGGTTTCGAGTGATTTTACTCTTTTCGGATAGCTTTTTAGGCCAATTTACTTTTTGGTTCTTTTTCTTAATCCACATCAACACCTGTGCTAGATTGGTATTGAGCAGAGTGAAGGTTCGGGTCTACTGGCTGCTATTCCAATTGGACCTAAACCGCTCGGTCTCCTTTCTTTTTCCCAGATTTCTTAAAGTGAAGGCTCTTTCTAGGCTTCTTGCTATCCACTCGAATACACGAGTTCGATTAACAGAGCATCCATCTAGATGCTGGATTTTATCCATAACGTTGCTCCTTTTTCCTCGGCTGGACCTCAAGGTGTCGTTCAGCTGAATGTGCTGTCTAGCTCTTTCCATCAGATCGAAAAAGCTGATCGATGGCCTAATTGTAATCGACTCAAATAATAGCCGATCAATAGTGCCTCTGGCCAAGGCGGTGATTGCGATTTCTATGCTTATATTCCTCACTTTCGACATCGTGGCCTGTAACCTGTCGATGTAGTCTCTAAGACTTTCATTGGTTCTTTGGTAAAGATAGCACATATCACTCACCCACTTTGGTGCCCGTGTCTGCACAATAAACCGTGTGACAAACAATTTTTTGAGTTGTCGGAAGGAGGTGATTGATTTCTGAGGGAGCTCATGGAACTAATTAAGGGCATCTCCTCCTAAGGTGGTGATTGCAGGTGTAAATCTGTACTTTAGTCAGATATTCTGTAAGATGAGTGGCAGGATTAGTTTTACATGTATACTTGTTCATTACCACGTCTCTCCACCTGGAAGGTAGCTCAAACTCCGTGATCTCCTTGCAAAATGAAAAAGTTATGTTTTTGCAAATGTTTTCGCAAATGTTTCCCTCGAACATGCCTTTTTTAGGCCCCGTCAAGCTAAACTACTTGAGTTTTTGCTTGAACCACTTGTCCTCCCTGCTCATGGCTGTTGAGGTGAACTCGTCTCTTTGTCCCTTCGTTCGACTGCAGTTCGGCATGCATATAAAGGATAAATTATCTCCAATGTATGAGATAGAGGATCTACTGGGGATGTATGAAGAGTCTCTGCTCGAGGATATTGTTCCCTTTCCCTTATCGTACCTGCCTGGGGTTCTGACCCCCATTCTCCTACTGTCGTGGGCTCATGGCTCGTTGGTGGAGATTTCTATGTTTTTCCTTCTTCTAAAGTTTTTGGCCACGAAGTCCATTTCGTGGTCTCTTTCAGAAGTTCTGGGTATTTTACCCTTTTTAATCATTTGGACTATGCTTTTAATGAAGTTACTAAGAATAGCGCGCATGTCCTTGAGGGTAACAGGGGTGTCTTTCGGCTGCCGCATAACGACATCATCAAAATCTAGAAGGAGGTTGTCCCTAGTAAGTGATCTGAAAGATCTCTCTCTGCTCCCTACAGGCCTAGATCTACCTTGGCTGTTGCGATCATATTCTCTGAAAGCTGCGTGCTTATTGGATCTTAAACCTTCCATGTCTTTCAATGAAAGCACCAAATGATAAAGTATAAAATATCTTTATCTAAAAAAAAGAGAGTTGGCAGCTATATTTCTCGATCGGATGACTGAATCCTGCAAGAAGAAGTGCCTGATCGGACCAGACGTTAACACTCCGAAGCTTAAGTTAGTAGCTTTCTAGAGAGATAATATTTAGAGAGAGAATCTCAAATATTCAATACCTGATGTCGTTGTTCTTTTGGCTATTTATAGGAAATAAAGGAGGAGTACTCGAGTACTTGGGACGTGATAACTGTCAGTTGGAGAAGGTGAGCGGCGAAGTGATAGAGGGTTGGTGAAAGGCATGGACGCTAATGTGAGATCCCACATCGGTTGGAGTGGAGAACGAAGCATGCCTTATAAGCATGTGGATACCTCTCTCTGGTAGACGCGTTTTGGGGTAACCTCAAGAGCAAAACCGTGAGGGGGCGGATCCGGCATGGTCTCAAAAGCAGACATGTGGACGTCGATTTCCAAAGCGGACAATATCTACCAGCGGCGATCTGGGGCTGTTACAATTGGTATCAAATCCGGTGTCGGATCGGTGTGCCAGCGAGGACGCTGGACCCTAAGGGGGGGTGGATTGTGAGATCCCACATCGGTTGGAGTGGAGAACGAAGCATGCCTTATAAGCATGTGGATACCTCTCCCTGGTAGACGCATTTTGGGGTAACCTCAAGAGCAAAATCGTGAGGGGGCGGATCCAGCATGGTCTCAAAAGCAGACATGTGGACGTCGATTCCCAAAGCGGACAATATCTACCAGCGGCGATCCGAGGCTGTTACAGCTAACTTATATTAGTGGACTGATAGGACGTGCTGTCCCATCAGTCCGATCGGACTTTGTGCCCTCCTGCCTTGTCTTCCAGCTCACGCTTTGTCCTTCTTGTTCATAGGCTTTAGGCCCTGCCAAGCACTATTGGGCCGACTAATTGGACCTTAAAAAATATTTTTTCCATGCTTATCATTACTTATATATGTCTAGTGTAGTTGTTTACATAATTCTAATAAATATTATATTTAAAAATAATTAACTTTCGAATGATCCAAAAAATTAGTTTATAAGAAATGGATGGCAAACAAATTAGAGTGGATGGATTAGATTGGATCATTAATATTTCGATTCTATCTATTTTTTATTATATGACTTATTATTAGTTGAAGACAAAAATATATTAGCATATTATTGTTATTTTGCTAGATTAATTTATAGTATTTGTATATTCAATATTTGTTTAGAGTTCTATTTTTGGAGTTAAATTAAATTATTAATAAAATATTTTATTTTTTTATATATATTAACTTATTATTTATATTATATTTTCAATTTGATCATATATGATATTAAATTAAATATTATTATCATTGGATCTATTAATTTATCAATAAAAATTTTTTATAATAACTTACATTGAATTCATGGGTCGATTCAAATTCATCAAATCTATTTAGATATTGGCTCATTTATGATTCATAATTTTTTTATCTATTTATGATCCGTCTATTTATGGCTCAGTCCAAATCCGCCGAATCCACCCAATTATCACCTCTAATTTGAACAATTATAACGAAAACATATGTCTCACATACATAGTGAAATTGATGGTAATTAAAAATGAAATTGATTGGTTTTTTCTCAATGATTTTGATGTATTTTTTTTTTATTGATTTTTATGTTGTGCAATATTATATTAACACAGTTGAATGTCATGAAAAATGTAAATTTATATTTATCATTTGTAAAATTGATAAATACAAATGCTCAATAAGTGAATTATTAAGATAGACATACATATATGGAGTCTAAACAAAATATATTTAGATTTTGGTGTTAAGATGTAAAAAGAAATAATAAATAAAAAAAGAACTTTTATTTTTATTTTTGAATTGATAATAAATGGAATTATAAGAATGTTACCAAAAGATCAGCTATATGACCAAGAACAACGCATCTTTTTTCAAATTCTTGAATGGCTTGATTGAGTTGAGGGCTAAACTCACCGAGGCGAGAGTCTGATGCAACTAAGGCGTGTGTTGATTGATCTCTTACAGCAGAAAAATCACCAAACTTCATATCTCTTCTTGCACCACTAAGAGAATTATCGGCGAGTACGTAAGAAAATGAACAATCCGAGTATCTTTTATTTAATGTCTTGTCATGAGTAGTTTGATTCACCAATGATTGAATCATATCATAGGCCTCAAGCCAACTATTTTGTGTCAAATTCACAGACCATGGAAATCAACTGTGTCTATTTCAGGAATTGATTTTACCAAGGGGGGTGTGTGTATCTTCGCTCCTTGCTAAGCAAATTCGCTGCAGCTCATCTTTCGAAATCTTAACATCAAAAGTAGCAGATGAAGGGCTGATCATCACCAAACTTCCCAACGAAACCCAACCACCAAATTCATCAAACCATATGAAGAGAAACCCATTTCAATTTCCACTCTACTTTTGTTTTCAGTACTAAAGACTTCAAAATTACTCTCAATTATATAATAATTGGCATCTTGAAAAATCCTGATATTAATTTTTATATTTGGTCGCTCAAATATTTTTAGAAAAATAATATAAATAGAATCGTTCTGGAAAGATATTTTGTTAAATAAGAGAAGAAAATTCACAGATTGCCAAAATATCTTATTTATTGCCATCCTAATCAATATTCAATTATTCATATTAAATGCCCATCTGCAAATGTAAAATTTAATCATCCAATTCATTGTATTTCTTTTTTGTGATAATTCATTTCATTGTAAATTAGCATTAGATATTAAAACAAATCATAAAATAAATGAGAAATGGATTAAAATGTAAACTACTTTAGAAAAAAATATATCAATGAAATCCGGAATGACATAATTTTTAAGGTATAAAAAAATACAATTTAAAAGTACTTTAGAATATTACTTTATGTAAGCTTTACGCAGATATATATACATGTGTGTGTGAGTGTGAGAACCGGTATTCAAATTACGAAATTAAAAATAATAGTTAAACCAGATAGCTAATAGAAGTTGGTAATTCAAATCACGAAATTAAAAATAATAGTTAAACCAGTTGGTTAACTGAAATTGGTAAAATTTTTAAACTATGAACTGAAATAGAAAAATTCAAAAGCTACTATCTAAAACTGAAATTATCGATTCGGTTAACTGAACAAATAATTTCAGTTTAAAACTGATTTTTCATTAACCATTTTTCTCAGCCCTACAGTGATGTGAAACTCTATTTGAACAGGATTCTATTTTTCATTTTTTACATAACATAGATTTTTTTTTTTTAGATTTTTATCTTTCACTTTTTATTTGTATTGATATCATTAATATTAATTAATTACTATTATATGTTCCCGTGATGCTATTTTCCTATTTATACATAACTTTTTAAGTACGTAACTTTTTTTTCTTTAAAGAAGAAAATCACTCTTTTATACATGACGTTAGTAGAATATTACTAATGGAAAGTAGAATCTGCTCAATTTTCCACCGTTAATTTCATATTTGGCGAAGATCCAGCCGTTTTTCTAAATTTCCAAATAATAAATTGGCAAGCTCTGCCTCCTAGATTAAATTCAGTGACTGCCAATGGGTGTAAAGAAGAAGGAAAATGTGGTTTCTCTTTTCATCTTTGTAATATCACCGGTGAAAAAGATTTAACAAGATCAAAATTGCCAACCCCAATTTATTTAGGTCGGCCATGGAAGATATATTCTACAACTGTATTTATGCAGTCTTACATAACATGGGTGATTAATTCCGAAGGTTTTAATCCTATCCATATCTGTAAATGTGATGATTGGATTCTCCACGTTTTCCATTGTTATATCTGTAGATGTGATGATTGGATTCTCCACGTTTTCCATTGTTATATCTGTAAATGTGATGCCTGATAAGACTACATAAATACAGTTGTAGAATATATCTTCCACGACAGACCTAAATAAACTGGAGTTGGCAATTTTGATCTTGTTAAATCTTTCTCACCGGTGATATTACAAAGATGAAAAGAGAAACCGCATTTTCCTTTTTTCTTTTTTTTTTTTTCTTGCACCCATTGGTAGACACTGAACGAGGCAGAGCTTGCCGAGCTATTATTTGGCAATTTTAAAAAATGGCTGGACCTTCACCAAATATGAAATCAATTGTTCCATATATGTACCAATCTCTGTAAAATTGTCGAGAGCAAGCGACATATAAGGTGTCTTGATACCCTTTAACAGTCAAGCGATAAAATGTTGACTGATAGGATCCTGAAAGAAGTGCTACTGCTTGCCCATTTTTTGTCCCTGCACTATTCTCCACCGTGAGATCCAGTGCTGAAAAGCCATTTCCATATATTGTTAGAGTTACAGAGTCCTTGGTGGAGTACCCTGAACCATTGCTTCTGTCATTGGAAATAGCAGTGACATCCATGCTGGCATCAACGAGAGTAATGTTGCATTTTTCGAATGGAACATAAACGATCTCTTTATACACACCTTGCCTGATGTGTATTGTATAACGGTATAACCTGTTATTTGGGGCATTATTTATGGCGTCACCGATAGTTGAAAATTTACCCGAGCCATCTTTGGCTACTGTAATATTAGGACGAATGGTTTGGGTGCCAATGAAACTGAAAAGGAGGGTAAGAAGAAATATAAAATTTGTGGAATAAGCCATGTGGGAAAAAGTATAGAGTTTGCAAAGAGTAAGATGAAAGGAACTGATGAGATTAAGGATTTCCTTCTCGCGGCAAGAAGGAAAGATGCACACTCAGTGAAGGTCAGGAGGAGCAAGGATGGTGTCAATTAAGAGCGAAAAATGCCTCTACACCCTTTGTAGATTTTGGCTTGCTACTGCATGCCTTAGCAAATGGAAATTAAGTAGCTTGGGGTATTATTTCTCTTTTATCATCAAATGCAATTGGATGATTGATTTGGGTATATTTATTAATTGCGACAGACTAGTTTTCCATTCATAGTTGAAGCTTATTTTATGATTTCTGTCTCCAAACTGCTCAAGATTCCTATTTATAAGTTATCTTACCTAATGCTTGTTTACTATATATATACTGTTCACACACACCTATAGAGAAAGGTAATGGATGCAATTAGAAAGACTGAATCAGAGATGAAACACAAATGCACAATCTCTACAATTAAATTTTTTTTTTATCCTTCGTCATTTTAAGAAATAATTTGACTTTTAATTTATAATTTCATTGTTGCGTATCAGAAAAAAATTTTCATTGTAGGCAATTGATCGATTATTTTGTTTATATTGGGTTTTAGTAAATTATATTTATATGCATATATCCTAAATTCATCATGAGAAACTTGACACAAAACGGATGGAATAGCCTTAAATATATTCTAAATAAAAGAAGCTCTTGCAACTCTGCATTTATGGTGTCTCTAATAAGATATATTACAGCTCCTCGTCTATTCTAAATACATAGTTTGTTCAGATATTACTATATTGTCAAAAAAAAAAGGTATTTTTTGCACAGTTTTTATTTTTATGCAGACCAACATGTAGGTATTATATGTACGTGTGTGTGCGAGAGAGTCCTATCCTATTGAGCAATATGGGGAAAGAAATTATAAAATAAGTGTTCAACTGTGTACGGAGAATTGTATAAAATGATATTTGAAAATCTACAATATTATTCACTCTTTGGGAAGGGTTGATGAAGTTAATTATTTGCTTAAGTTTTATCCTTCCATTTTGAGTCAAATTTCTGGTGATGAATTTAGGATATACATATAAATGATCAAAAGCCAATATCAACAAATAATCCCTTATCTCCGCACAATATATTTTCTAATACGCAAAAATGCGATTAACCAAAGAAAAAAAAAAAAAGCTTTCACACAGAAACTGCAAATGGAAAATCCAATTCTTTGCCTTTCAACTAAAAGTAATATTTCTTTTTAAGGTAATACTTTGAGAATTGAGATACTTTGCTAACGCATTTGATACAATGCAAATTTAAATAGTTCAATTATGTCTATAATTAGAGAATATTCTTTTGAGTCATACTCTTAATTTCTCACTATATATAACTTTAATTCAAGAAAACTAGACGATTGCTAAATGTACACACATCATATTAATACTCACACACTCTTTTATATAAATTTACATAAATAATATGGAGAGTTGGCATCACAATTATTAGATTAGAAAACTATCATGCACCATGCTGTAATCAAATCACTGTTTGTTAAAACTATTAACAAAAAAAGTATTCTTTTTTTTTGTTACTTTACCGAGTGCGGTCTAAAAAATTTTTATAAACCAAATCAATATTAAATTACCGTCTATATAAAATTGATAGAAAAAATGAAATAATTATTAAAATGTATATCAATACACTATTATTTTGATTCATAAAATTTAACTATACCCAGTCACAATACCTTTTATTTATTTATATAAGAAATACTCATTTCATCCTATTTTAAAAGGTATTTTTTTTATTTTAATTTTTTTAACTTCAAATGTCTTTTCAGAATTTAAAAGATATGTTTACATGTATACCTCTATTTATTATATAACTTATTAAATATTTCTCTTTTTTATTACTCTCTAATTTTAACTAAAATTAAATGAAATTCTTAAAAATATAAAAGGATATTTTTGTCAATTACTATAATTTTTTTATGAGATTGGGGTATTTTAATTATTTTTTTTATTTTCATAAAAAATAGATAAATATCTCTTAAAATGGGACTTGTTTACCAAATGGCGTAATCAAATTACTGTTTAATTGGAGAGTAATCACTGAATCAAATTCTCGAGTCGTAGTACAAATCCTTAATTCTCGTATCGTTGAGGATTGTATTAACCTATGTTTTTTTTTCAACAAATACCGATGCATCAAATTAAAATTT
This sequence comes from Excoecaria agallocha, assembly GCA_037975025.1. Taxonomy (NCBI): domain Eukaryota; kingdom Viridiplantae; phylum Streptophyta; class Magnoliopsida; order Malpighiales; family Euphorbiaceae; genus Excoecaria; species Excoecaria agallocha. Next base: position 7,105,066 of record CM075817.1, on the reverse strand, counting down.
CATTGTTTTTAGTATTGAATTGGAAGTTCAAACCAATTTAAAAACTAACACATAATTGCCTCATTTCAGATTGGACGTTGCGTAAAAAAAAAGGAGTTTTACAAAACTACCCAAAAAATAGAGCTTCCTAATAAAAATGCCTCCGTCTTTCCTTGCTTTTTAACATTACCTTTTTTTAAATTTCTATTTTTAAAAATATCACTTTTTTAATCTACAAACACGTTTTGTTCTTTCCTCCTCCTTAAAGATCCAAGCGAATCTTGGATTTTTAATTAAAAGTTTCATAACCTCATCGCACACTTCTTTTGGTTACATCCGTCTTTCTTTCACGTCTTCATCTAATTTAGCTGAGAGACGAAATAATCTTCCTATACAATATTACACACTCTCGTTTTTCTTGGACAGATCCTCTCCGTAAACGAGGGGAATTGAGCGGTACTTTCACTTATTATTTTAGTGGTAAGTCTCTCTTTCTCGAGTTTATTTACAATGTTTTGCAGCTTTCTGTATATATTCGCATTCTTCGTCGGTGGGATGATGTCCGACATCAGCGGCGTCTGCATGACGATTCTCCTTTCCTTTCCAATTAGTTGCTTTAGCCCGTGAACAAATAGAATGAGAAATAGAAAGTGGAACTGACCTGCAAAAGGAAAGGGGCCTATTTATTGTAAAGATGAAATCGGCGGTGGATCTAGAGTCGGTGGCCGTTCATGAAATCGGACATTTGTTAGGATGAGGACATTTGTCGTCAAGTGGAATTTGTTTAATTGATAGACTAATTTAAGCCATTAATGCTGTGTAATGCATTTAAGTTGACTATAATTCTTAATTGTTCTCATGTTTCGTGATTGCTCATTTGCAGCCTAGGATGCTGCACTAAGTGTTGGAAATTCTCAGACAAGAAATTCTCAATTTTCAGGATCTGGATTTGCAAATTCTACCATCCAGGCAACAAATTCTCCTCAAGTTTCCACGGGAAGTCTATAAATGAGTGAGTTGGAGATGTCTGAAGACAAAAACATTTATAATATCATATGGACCAAATCCAAAAACTACTCATATATATGACGACTGTGTTCTGGAGAGTTATTTTAATTTACCAGATAAATCCAACTCTGCATCCTAGAATTTCCTCATCTTCTGCCACACATGCCTGAATAATCTTGAACAGAATAATGAAATTTTCATTTATAGGTTTTGCCCATATGTTCTTCATAAATGATTCATTTCCCAATTGATTTTTCAAAATCAATTGATTTAACATTTTCTCCTAATGCCATAGGCGAAAAGGCTTTTTGCAGTGAAGAATGCAGGTACCAAGAGATGCTTGTGGATAGTTGAGTATTTGATGATTAATAATGGAGATTAATGGTCAATTAGAAGATCGAAATTGGGTGTTCTTTGTTTTTTTATTTTATTCTTTTTTTCTTTCCTACTCCCTGTCGGCTGCAGATAGAGATAAGAGAGGATTGGATACTTGGCGTCGAGTGGAATTTGTTTAATTGATAGACTAATTTTATAGCTTCTATGTAGACAATATATATATATATATATATATATATATAATCATGCACTATATGTGTGTGTCGACTCTTCTAGATTTCACTGTCCATGATGAAAATCTCTTAGCATTTTTTTAAAGGAAGAAAATCTATTGTTGTTCAATTATTTCTTTTTTAACAAAAGAATCTAAATAAAATTCAAAACTCAAGATTTCCCAATCTTACTATTTAATTATTTAATCAGTAGTATTTACAAATGTTATACCAGTTACACCAAAGGTATATTGCATGGTATACCAGGCATACTAAAGGTATACCATGATATACCATGTATATCAAACGTTATACCATTAGTATACCAGATGGTATACCATTGGTATACCGATTGTACCATGTGGTATATCATGTATAACAGGTGGTATACCATGATATACTAGGTATACTAGATGGTATACCAGGTATACCGCATGGTATACCAGGTATACCGCATTGTATACCATTGGTATACTGGATGCATCATGTGGTATATCATGTATATTAGGTGGTATACCTATGGTATACCATTGGTATACTTGATGTATCAGGTGATATACCATTGGTATACCGGATGTACCATGGTACATCGTGGTATACAATTAGTATACTTGGTATACCGTTGGTATACCAAAGAATGCAGACTATCAATCTCAATTATGGATTTTGGTATACCGATGGTATACCTCCTAGTATACCAGTGGTATACCAAAATTCAGAATTGAAAATGGTATTCTGAATTTTGGTATACCAATGGTATACCTGGTATACCGGTGATATACAAAAAAAAATAATTTTGATTATCATTCATAAAAAAAAATAGCTCGGTAATTTATTTAAATCCATCTTTATTTTGCATAAATATATAGTATGATTAAGCATCTTATATTCTTATGTTATTGTTGATAATTAAGAAATAAAATTAAAATTTTATTTATGTAATTCCTGCATTAAATTTAGAGAATTAAATTCAATAAATTAAAGCACAACATGTGCAATTTTAGAGCACAAAAACCAAAATTTGATGGTTAAAACTTAGTCAATTTTAAAAATTTTCTTGAGGCAAATATAACAATTGTACTCAATTCAATAAATTGGCTAGCAGTCCATAAGCACAATCTCTACAAACAAGAAAATTGAGAGATTTTGAAAGGGAAATTTTTGTATGCTACCAATCTTATGGTTCAGCTGACGGTCCCTTCATTTTAATATTGACAAACAAAGACACAATTTCAATAAGACAAATACAGTAAAAACACTTGAGAAAATGCCAATGCCCATGATTGTTTCTGGAGCATAGTAAACAAAAAAAATCTTAAGCTTTAAAACACAGTCAAGTTTCAATTTTCTGTTGGTTTTAGCATAACTGGTATGTATGATATCTATATCCTAATGTAATATGAACAGAGCTTAGAATTGGAGATCTTGCCAGAAATATCACAGAGATGATATTCCAAAGAGCATCAAAAAATCCATCAAAGAAAATCATACAAGTTCTGAGAGTCAAGAACTATACTGAAATTCTTGAAAGGTTCTAAGCCTACATTCTGTTAAAGTTCGACTTCAAATGAAATAGTTTAAAAAGATATAACATAATTATTTTATTCGTCTAGTGCAGAGCCTATTGTAAAGAAAGAAACAAGATGAATAAACACTGCTTATTGCATAAACAAAAGCATATATATATATATATTAGCATTAAAGACTACTCCATTATAATTTTTAAGTCTTTATTTTGTTCTAATCCATCCACACTTACTCCTATAAATACTTTTATCATTATTAACCAAACCTCACAATCCTTCATCTTCTTCCTCCAATAACAAAAACCAGTAGAGAGAGAAAATCATATAATTTAGTTAAGATGAGGAGCGCAGGCAATTCAACAAGTAGTGAAGTAGCAATACAGCAATGGAATTCTCCATTGCCATACTTGTTTGGAGGATTCTCCATTATAATGTTCAGACAACGTCACTGATTAAGCGGTTATGCCGATTGTAATGCTTCTCCACAAGTACTTTTGAAGCTCCTTCCGTTGTCTTATGCCATGTCTGCATAATTGATTTCCCAAAATTAGAAAAACAAAACACGATTATGAATTTAATCATTCAGATATACCCTTGCAATGGCAATGGAAACCAAGAAGGATCTGTTGTGGATATCTCTAGCTTTCAGCTGTGATCTTCCAATCCCAAGTTGCCTAAGCAATAAAGACTTCCTTGAAACCTGAGGAAGAAGAATACACCTTTCCTCCATTAACCCATTATTAGTAGTAGTGTAATGTGATGGAGTTTCACACGATGAATATTCATTACCAGCACTCCTTCTCTTATTATTGCTTCTCTTTCGCCTTTTTGATAGCCTTGCCATATCTTTCTTTCCCTCATCTTCTTCTTCATCAGCAAATTTCCTCAGCAGCTCATCAGAAGATCTCTTTGTCACATGTTGAACCGTCGCCGTTTTGTTATTTTCAGCAGCAGTATTATCCATTCCTTTTTTTTAAAGAGAAAGAGAGGGGATGGGTTAGGAGAGGGAGGGGATGGGTTTGAAACAACTATGGAATACAAACAAAAACTATAGAGCATATAGATTGCTTAACCTCAAACCTCAACCATCAGTTTGATTCACTTTAAAATCACATCTCTCTTTCTCCCTTCCAAAATCTCCCATTACATATATCCTATGATTCCTATTCTTCCTCCTCCAATTTCACCATCAATCTGATAATTTTCAATGGTTGTTCTTAATCTAAGTGAAAATGACAACAAGGAAAACATCTCTTCTTTCCACTCAAACCAACGACCTTCACAACTCGCAAATCTCCTCTTTCTCCCCGCACTAAAAGAAGAATCAGGAAGCCTTTACAAGACATTACCAATCTCGTCGATCGACGATTCTGTTTCACCTCAGTTTCAGAAAACAGATTCTCTGTTCCGATCTCAGATTGCAAAGTGAAATGTGGAAAAACAAGAGCTGAAGAAAGTGCTGGTTCAATTTCCAGGAAGACTCAATTGGCATTTTCTATTTTTGAGTTTAAGTTTGGTAGTTTTCTTTGGTTTCAATAAAAATGGTGGCCGGAGTCGCAGAAATTGAAAGAGAAAGGAAATTTCAAAATGTTAATTGGGGTTTAACAAAAAAAGTGGTATTTTTAAAAGTAAAAATTTAAAAAAAGGTATTTTTAAAATTTAAAAATTAATGGGTGCATTTTTAGGAAGGGGAGTTAAAAAAGAGGTATTTTGTGTAAATTCCTCTAAAAAAAATTAAATAAGCCCATTTAATATTGGCCCAAACCCTACCCAAGTCTGGCTTCCAACAATTGAATGGCGCATAGAATTATAAACTTTACTAATCATCATTGCTCAAAGCCTACCTGAGACGCCATGCACGCTAATGTTTACAGCGACTATATCTATGGAATTGGCACCAAATAAATCAAAATTCTTTTCTAGTTTTATACAATGAAAGAAGATGACAAAACTTATACATACAACTTACTTTCCTATTTGCAAAATTGCTCTATTCTCTGCCTTTGAGACTTCTAACAATTACACTCCACATCCTGCTACAACTGTACACCAAGTAACTGCTTTCTGCTTTCCTTTTCCTCCCTTTTTTTAAATCCTTGTTAATTTTTTTACCTTCGTTCTTGTAGTAATCACACTTGACTTTCATATGATGCAAAACAACATGCCCCAGCGGCTCCTCCCTAATTCCTTCACGTACTTATGCATCTTAACACAAGCTACTTATTCATTCTCACAAGACCATCCAAAAATACTGCCTGTTAAGCAACAATTTCGCTGCTTATTCTCTAATGGGTCTATTTAAATTCTTCTTCTTTTGTAAAGGCTGCCTTGGGTATAGAATTATTGCCAATAATGCAGAGAACGTAAGACCAACTACCCCACTGAATGGTTGGAATGGATGAGTCCCAGTTATCCAAAGAGGGTAATCAAGTTTATAGGTCAAAAAACTACCTGCTTGCAAAATAAAACTCAAAGCCATGATGCCTGCCCGCAGCCCAATCGGAATGGAAAGGCTGCCTTGACTCCTTTGCCGAAACCCTGCGAGAGCCAATGATAAAAGCCAAAGCCCTGGCACTGCCCACAGAGACCTGAAAGCCAAGTGGAAAAACAAGCATCATATTATTATGAGTGACTACCATAATTTAGATTTGTCTACTGCAGTTACCGTTATTTAAACCAACAAAATAAGTAGTATGACAATGTTTTCATTAGCCAAAATGATGGCTATAGAATGGATGCCCATCATCTGGGTTTAGGTTGAACAACTCAACTTTAGCGTCGTCTCTCAACGAGAGTATTAAAATTTTAGAAAGTAACAAGAGACTGTTAGTCAGAAAATGAAATGGTTTACCTGAATAGAACGTACGGTGTTCGAACTGAACAGGCTTGGACAACCTGTAAAAAAGGGAGATTAGCCCGGTTAAACCGGGTGTTATTGCACAGATGTTCAAGTTAGGTGTCGAGATATTGAGAAAAAACTAGAGAGAGAGCATGTAGATAGAGACTAAGTATGTGAATTATGAAAGAACCTGTCACATTTATAGGGTTAAGATCTTGAACCGTAGCCTTTGATATTGGATCTTTAGCCCCTTTTGATATTGGACCTTTAACCCTTTGGTATTGGACCTTTTCCTAAATTTTTAATGGGCTAATCTTATAGCTCATATTTTACATTTTATTTTATGTATTATCAGTTATTATAATTTACTTGCACAAAATCTAACTATAACCCATCAAACTAGATATAAGATTCCCCGACAGAAATAACTTGATCATAATTGGAAAGTACTCTGCAACCTAATAAAATTTGTTCTTTAAAAAAAAAAAATTGCATTAAAAATCCATGGCGATAAAAGTTCAATGTCATTTTCTTTGTTTTTACTAAAGAAAAAGTATACCTGGTGCTTATTTTTCATATTTTCTTTATATATATTCGATTTATGAATTATTCCATGTATTATGAAAAAGAACATGATATAAATATAAAGGGCATTATGCTTCATGAATCAAAAGATTGGGTTGCATGTTTTATTAGGTTATATATATATACATGTTGCATAATTAATCAAAAACGACGAAGAATTCATTAAGAAAATACCAATCAGCTCTAATTATAGCATTGTCACAAGCATGCACTAATCCTAATTAATTAAATATGCTGATATCCAATTAAACTCTTTCTTCGTTTTGGAACTTTTTAATGAGTTTCACTCAGGCCACGTATACAAAGTCCAAAACAATCAATTAAGCGCCGTCTGACATAATTAACACTAAGCACATGACTAAAAACCTTATATATATAAACCTGATTAGCTTAAGCACATGACAGTATATCCTAAACTCGATTAACTCTCGACCCATAAAAGACAAAAATAAAAAGAAATGTGAAGGTTTTTTAATAGATGTTGTCTAATATTATTGTGTCTGTTATGTAGAGACATGTGTAGTCTATTCTTGGAATCCTAGTTTTCTATATTTCACAGAAACGAATGGATCCTATTTGATTCTTACATCGGGTGCATATCCTGCAAATAATGCGCCATTGTGTTCCAAATTGATTACCATATGATAATTATGGAAAATACATCTCCAATTATCTAATCAAGCTGGTCCAATAATATTTAACATGACCCAAATCTAATAACAAAAAGGCAAAACGTAAGCTGGAAGATAAGACAGGAAGGCATGATGTCTGACTGAATTGATGGAATAACACGTCCTGTCAGTCTACTGATACAAGCTAACGCCTATACTCTCTATCTGCTCCCTGTTACATCGCCACACACATACTCTAATGTCAGTTATCACGTCCCAAAGTATTCGAGTACCCCTTCAAAGAACTCCTATAAATAACCTAAAATACAATGGCTCCAGGTATTAACTATTCGAGACTCTTTTTCTAAATATTTTCTCTCTCTAAAAACTACCAACTTAAGCTTCAGAGTGCTAACGTCCGGATCCGACCGGATACCTCTTCTTACAGGTTTCGTCATCTGCTTGGATCATCAGCTCCCAACTCTCATTTTTACAGATAAAATTGAATCCTGCTTTATCACCATCCAAAACTATTTTCTGTTCATTGATTTTGACAAAACCTGACATTAATTCATAGAGATTTGTAGGTTTGATCTTCATGTTTTTCCCCTAACGATTTGCTGTTCCAGTAAAAGATATCCAAAGAATCTTTTAGTTAATCTTGTTTTTTTTTTTTTTGATAAGCGGAAATCTTATTAATATGTTAGCTGGGAGCTAAAACCATCTCCACAAGCAACAGGGGTACAAAAACAAGACCGCCAGCAAAAAGATAACAGGGCCTGCTACATCCCCAAACTAACTATCAACCCCCAAGGAAACAACAGCAGCAAAGCCCAAACAACACAACCATCCCAGACAGAAAGAGACAAGAGACCTGGAGCAAAACTTCACAGACAAAACAGATGAACGGCAGGTCAACTCCAGTTGAATAAGCTAGGCAATAAATATCATAACCACTGGCACCATCAAGAAGGAGAAGATGAAAGCAAGAACTGCGGCAATAAAGGAATGGACCCCCCTCCTTCCCAGATGAAAACCTCTATCATACCGAAGTGAAGCTTCTGCAGCAGCATTTGCCCGGCCAAAGTTAGCAGCAACAAAAGCAAAGAGCACAGCCATCGAAACTGAAGAAGAACCGCAAACTGCTAACACGGTTCAATAAGCTCAAAGATAGGCCCATGAAAAGACTGGCAGCAAAACAAGAGCCACCGAAACAACACGAGACTAAAGCCAAAGGCGACAAAACTAACTCAAAAGCAAAAGCGACCTCAAGGAAAAAGCAACCCAGCCAAAATAAGCTCTACATACAGCTGTCGACCACCAGCACCTAGGAAGCCACACGGAGCTACCTCTACTACCTCTGCCAGAGCTTCAAAAAACTGCCACAACCCAAATCTGCCATCCGAGAAAGCCGACAACCAGAAGAACCCCAGAAATAGCAAGAGATAGACAAACTAAAATTTCAGATGACCCAAATTGTTAATTTACTCCCGACAAACTCCTGAGGCTGCTATCAGCCTAGCAAAAAACCTTCAGCCTAAAGCTCCGAACAAAAAATCAAACAAAATAGCTCCAGTGCACGAGAGTGCTACACCCAAAAAAGACAAACCATACACTTCCAAGAAGAGCAAACTCCACCATAATCCTCCTCATTTTACTGCTTTGTCGTCAACATTGTCCAGCCTTCTCCTTCTCCCATAACTCCCTGTCATGCTCTTCAGAACTTATGAGGGCATCCACCCTCACTTCAGCAGCAGCCTTCTTCAAATTTTTTCTCTTTTTCACTCTCTTTTTCCTCTTCAATTTGATGGTCTCCAGTGGATAACAAAAATAAAAGGAACGGACCTTTTTTGCTTTTCTTTTCCTCTTTTCCAGGAGATAAGATCCCCCATTATAAATGTCCAGAACTTCTTCATCATCAGGCTGCAGACTTTGTAATTCGAGTAGCCCATTAGGCCTACCATTTGAGCCCAGTTCAAAGTTTGGGTCCGCAGGTAAAGAGTCTTGGGCAAAGTCTTTTACAGGTAATTGAGGGATAGAGGCAAGAGGTTCAAATAAAGCTTTTGGCTCTGCTAGTGGCCGACAAGGAGGAGATAGAGCATGGGAGACATCATTCAAATCTATGTCTGTCCCCACAAATTCGGCAGAACCAGGTAGGAGAGGAGAGCACTCTTTGGTAAATGTGAAGGAGTGACCTTGAGCCACGGAATTTGCATTGGGAGAACCCACTACCTTGAGGCTACTTGGAACGGCTATTTTCTTTCCAGAATTTGAAAAAGATCCGCCCGAAGGAAGTTTCGATGGAGATTCCGGTGAAGATTTCGACGATGCTGCACTCGAAGGGGACTTCATTTTTACTTGATCAAAACTGGGGAAAATGATGCATGGTTCCTCCACCAACCGAACTTGAAAAATTTCATCATTAATCCTAACTTTGACAGTTGAAATTATGCAATCTGACAAGGAAGTAGAGATTAGGATTCTTGCTACATCAAACCTGACTTTGCTCCTGGTGTTTTCATCTAGGCAGACAAAGTCACCACTAATGGTTGCCAATGAGCTAAAAAAATCAGCATTCCATGCATGAAGGGGTACACCTTCGCAACGGATCCATGCAAATCTCTTCATGCATATGTCCTTTGATTCCCATGGTTTGACCGATTCGAAACATTCTCCTAGCCAATCCGCGCCTTCAGACAGCAAAGTATCCCGTTCTTTGCAAGAGTCAAAAGTGAGAAGCACAAGGTTTCCCCCCATCGGTTTACACACGCAACCCAGATGCCCTTGGGAAATCATTCTGTCCTGAATTGCAGTAAAGTTTGTAGTATGGTGCAACCGACCAACTAGGCTTCTGTTTAACCATTCTCGTTCCTCTTCCTTTGTTTCATAGATGAAGTTGGCAGCCCCATCCTTGAAGTCTTCGTTAACATCCTCTCTCCTGGCCATCTTGCTTTCCAAATGTAACTCGGTTATATTAGCATAGGATCTCCCATGTCTGTTGCTAAACCGTTCTACCCACCTTGTCTTGAGGGCTGGCTTAGGATCGTCCTCCTTTCGCTTCGCTTTTGGACCACTACGAGCAATATTCGCCTGGATTTGGTAATTGCTAATCCAAATTCCATCAACCCTTTTGATAATCGCTTCTATAAGCCTGGAAGTACTTAGGCTGACAAAGCCGAATTTGGTTCCTCTAATACTTAGCTTCTTTGGAACAAAAGCGTTTACCACTTCACCATACCAGGAGAAGAATTTTCTCAGTCCAAGAGCGGACCACCATGGGGGGAGATTGTTAACAAAGAGTCGGAAAGGTTTTGGACCACGTCTGAAGTTTTCAACAATATTGGATATCGCAGGGGAACCTCGCAGTGGGGCTTGGGGCTGTTGGCTAACGGGAAGTGGAGGGAAGTCTGAGGGTATGGGGTCATGGAGGCGACGGTGGCTTTGGGTGGCAAGGTGGCGGAGTGAGGTTTCGGGTGGCATTTTTCAATTTGGCTTCTTGTTTAGTTAGTTAATCTTGTTTGCAGTTTGCACTTCTTTTTTTCTCGTCTTTGGATGGTTAGCAATATACATTGAAGCTGAAAAACATTTGCCGACATAATTAGGTGAAAATTGGCATCATTATAATCCTAATCACATAATTATCAGTGAATGGATTTGATCATACGTTTGATATTCTTGTCCTTTAATTGAAAATTGGCATCATTATACATATATTATATATTCCAACACTGGAAAAATATATCCCATTTGGATTTGCACGTACATTATTGCAAGCATGCAATCATGTAAATTCAAAGAATAAATATCATTATCATTAAAAAATCTGCATGATTTTTTTTTTAATGCAAATGTCTTTCTTTTATTATTATTATTTGTAGAATAGTATTTATCAATATAAGTAAGGTAGTAGTAAGTTTGCGAAAAGGGATGTTCTTGTACTTGCATGAGACCACATAGGGCGGTATGGGATTGATTGAGAGGTTAAGTTAATGTACATGTTTAACGTGGCTCTCATATTTAGGACAATCTTAGTCCATGTGTTGCCCACATGGCCTTGTAGTCACCCTTCGCTTTGTGTCCTTGTCAACAATTTTCCGACCAATCACAAATTTCATTTCCTATAATCAACTAATAAACAAAATTTTTATTTATAATTAAATGGGGAAAAAGGATTGATTTTTGTACATGCCTATACACGGTAGTTACCACCGGTTGGAGCAGATTCTAGAAGGAAATATTTTATTATGTCTTCTGCTAGAAAAAAGAATATTTAACAATATCACATTGATGGATTGAAAATATTATAATTTTGTTTATATTTCTCCTTTCTCTACCACTTCATGATAAACATTTTAAAAAATAACAGTTGCACATGTCTGTCGCTATCGGTAGAAAAAGGAGAACAGAATGATATAATCAATTGAATTTTTATTTATATGTGGAAGCCAACAACTCTCCCTGGTAGGTATCCGTAAATGCTTGCACCGGATAAGGACATAATCCTCGACAATTCTTGCTTTACTGCTACATTTTATATTATTGGGAAGTCTTCCAATTTTCTAGCAAACCAAAACACACTTACAAATGAATTAAGCAAAATAAACGTTTGGGGGTGGGAATAGCTATTGGATACAGAGCATGCATCAACATCATTTCGCTTTTATTTCGTATTAATATATAAAATAACCCTTTAATTGTCTACATTTATCAATCCGACCCTTATACTTTTTAAAGTTTCAATTTAATACCTATATTAATAAATCTCTAACTAATCAACATTAAGATGTTGCCATCACACGGTTTAGCTGACATGGATACAATTTAATTGCCAAGAAACCACAAATACGACAAAATTAAGAAAGCCTCCATTTTTCAAACTCTCTGAAATGTGGGCTTGGAAAGTATTTTGGTTTGCAACTGGGCCAAGATTGCAAAACTTCATCCTTCACATAATAAATTTAAAAAGGAGATTTCTTCAATTGCTATAAATATTCCAAGTTCAAAAAAATATATTTATTTATAATAAATTGAATAATTCTTATCGACCTAACTTTCGGCATTGAGTTAGATTTATATTTATTTTTTATTCTAACATTAAAATCACCATTTTCAGGTATCCAATCTTATAAAATTTACACTCTAAAATTAATTTTTAGAATTGAATTACGATCAAATTCATTTTTTTCGATAATTGTGAAAAGCATGGGACTAGTCTTGTGTTGTGTTTATATTTAACTTTGTTAATATGTTTTAAATTAATTAAAGCATCCAGGTTTCCATTCTAAACATTTCAAACTGTGTTGCTAATTGCCATAATAGCTGGGTTGATTTTAAGGTTGTGCATATTTCTTGCATCATTTGTGCTTCTGTGCATAAGTACGTGTACATGCGAGTTTGGGAACGATAGATTATCTTACATGGTTATAGGAAGAAAATGATTTGAAAGAGAGAGAAAATAATTACGGAGGCTGAGTAGACATAAGGGATTTTTTTTTAAAATAATGTTTTTTGAAACATGATTTACAAAATTAGCGTGTTGCAAAGAATTGACTGGAACGGATTCCGATCATGGGACACGAATGATAGGAAAATTGGAGAGTTTGATCTCGTAGACCATTCCTACGGCAAAGGATGAGGTGGAATCCACTTAAACAGTAGAAGGCAGTGAGAGAAATATTATCAAACCTAACAATGGGACTAATGTATTATTTGAATTAATGTGTTAATAAAATGTTGGTATATGTGTTGTGGCTCTACGAGACATGCTTTCATAATAAATTTCAATAAACACTATGATCATTTTAATGTTATGAACATGGGCAGAGGTAAAAATTAAGATTATATTTTCATTTTATCTCTCAAATTTTATATACAATTAAATAGAGAATATATAAAAACCCTAAAAATTAAAATCACTCTTTACTTTGACTTTCATACTTTAAATTTTATTAATTGACTCTAAAAAATATATCCTTATTTAAAAAATAATTATGCATTTTTTATTTACTAAATGATGCAAAAAATGAACAAATAATTAACTAACTGAATATTCATGTTTGCAATTACTTCTTTTTCATTACTCTAATATTCATAAAAGCCAGCTAGAGGTTCCATTTGACCATAAAATTTTAAATAAAGGTAAATTTTATTTAAAATTTAAATTTGAACCAAATTTGATATAATTTTTAATTTTAATTTAATCAACAGATGCTATCTAAATATTTTTTTTACCTAATTCACTGTAGTAATAGAAATTCATAATATTATTGTAAAAAAAAAATAAAAAGATACCAATATCATATATCAAAAGCAAATTAAAAATTATGTTCTAATTTGGCCTAAAAGTTAATTTTAGTACTATTTACTGGAGTTAAATTATACATGTCTTCCATAAAATTTATCTCATTTCTTAAACCCTCCAACACCCATCAATTATCTGCCTTCTACTGTTCAAGTTGACCTCATCTCACCCTTTGCCTTAGAAATGTCCCACGGGATCAAACTCTCCAACTTTCCTCTCGTGTGGATCCACGATCGAAATCCATTCCTGCCATTTGCAGAACCTAAAACATTCCAAAATTTAGGGGTAAGTATGCATCGACTAACTAATATATAAATAAAATTAATTAATTAATTAATTAATATTAATTTTTTAAAATTATTAATTATTAACCGATCCATTATATTTAATTAATTGATCCATTGATTTCAATTTTTTAATTTAGTTAATTAATATTTTTTGATTAACTATTAAAATTTATAACATAAAATTATATAAAAAATTAGATAAAGTTTAATTCATTTTAAAATGTATAAAGTAATTTAATATAAAAATTATAAAATAAAAATAACTTACTAGCTAAAATTCATGTTCTATAAATTGACAGCTAATATTATAAAATAGATTTGATATTTATTGAAAATTATTATTTTTATTATAAATCAAATAAAATTTTGGATAATATTAAATGTTATAAAATAAACTCTAAAAAATATAATTAAATGCTATTAAATAAAATATGAACATCAATATATGATAAAAAATAACATACATAAAAATTAATCGGATACTATATATAAATATTAATATATAATTAAAGAAAATAAAATAATATAAATTTAGTTTAAACTATTATATAAATTTTATAGAAAAATATAAAAAATTAAGGTTTAAAAATAAAAATATAATTTAAATACATTTTAAGGTATTATTTTATGTAAATTTTAGATAAAAATAGAAAAAACTGAAGATATAAAAATAAAAATATAATATATATATATATGAATCGGTCAACCATGGATTAACAGTTAACCGATATTTAAAAACTTAAACCGTAATCATTAATAAAAAATATAAAAATTAAAAATTATAATCGGATCGATAAAACATAAAAATTAATTCGATTTTAAATTAATTTTATGATTAACCATATTTTCGATTTTTTTTACTCATCCCTACAAAATCTATCAGTTCTTTGCAAAACACACCAATCTTGTAAATAATATTTCGAAAAACATTGTTTAAGAAAAGTCCCTAAATATAATGGGTGGCTAATCCACGTCAGCACAATTACCATTGACGAACTGTATATTTGTCTATCGTGAGCGCAAAAAGTGTTTAATGTATAGCTAATTAAAAAGAGTTTAAATTGAAACTTTAAAAATGATAAAGATTCGACTCGATAAAAGATTAAAAATGAACAAATTAAAGACTCATTTTATGTATAGACCTCTTTTAATAAGATAGAAATTCATATTCATTTTTAAATTGGATACTAATATTTTTACCTTTTTAAAAATATTTATATTCTTTTTGTTATAATACATTTTTAGATGTATAAAGGTGAAATTCAAGGTCTAATCAAACCTAAAAATTTATATTTATATATTCTTTTAAAATAAACATACATATCTACTTTGTTCTTCTTTGTTGACCTCAACAATTTTACTCATAATTTAAAAATACATCTCACTTATGTCCTTTATAAATATTTTGAAAATTATGTGTTTTTTTTTAACATTATATCATTATCTTTCACTATCTCGTAATTTAATTAATTTGCTAAATATTTTGAAAATTATGTGTTTTTTTAACATTATATCATTATCTTTCACTATCTCGTAATTTAATTAATTTGCTAAATATTTTGAAAATTATGTGTTTTTTTAACATTATATCATTATCTTTCACTATCTCGTAATTTAATTAATTTGCTACTGCAACTCAAATCAGGTGCTCAATAATATAATTATTCTTTTTCATGGACTTTAAGGTAAAACTCAGACCCAGTGGGGAACAAAAGCCAATTAGCTATTCGGCTTAAGGTCTTCGCCGTTATTATCTTTGATAAAACTGGGACCCCACCCGCTAGATTGGGGCCCAGTCTTCATGCAAGTATGCAACTGCGCGCTAACACACAATTACCAAAAAGCCCTTCCCCATTCCCTTTATAAACGAACCTTCCTTTTCCTTTCTCAGGCCCCAAGCACATCCACAGCGACCCTTTCTTCTCTTAAAAGAATTATCCTCTTTCTCTCTTTCTCTAATTACTTTTCATTTTCCTTCATAAAACGCCATGGCCAAAGGAGGCAAGCTAACAAAGCTCAGGTCAGTCTTGAAGAAATTGAACTCGTTTAACAAGCAAAGCCGTCCTAGTGGAAGCTCTATAGCCGCCACCGCAGACGATTCTTACCCTTCCTTCTCCTCCTCTTCCTCCTCCGGCGATCTCCATCCTGTCTACGTCGGAAAATCGCGCCGGCGATACCTGATCAGCTCCGATATCATCGATAATCCGCTATTTAAAGAGCTGGCAGAGAGGTCCGGTGAGTCCGATACTATCAGCATTTCTTGTGAGGTGGTTTTGTTTGAGCACTTGCTGTGGATGCTAGAGAATGCTGATCCACAGCCTGAGTCACTTGACGAGTTAGTTGAGTTCTACGCTTGCTGATGATCAGAAATTGAAAAATCAATATGATTATCAAATATACACGATTATAATTAATTTAATTACTCTGTTAAAGGGAGATGAATGACTTGATCCGATGTATAGTTATTCATTTTCTACATTGTTTGGTATATATATATATAGATAGAGGTGTAAATTTGATTTAATAATGATGATTAGCGGTGTAGAAAAGAAGGATTTTAGGGGATTAAGGGAATATGATTGTTTGTCAATGGTGAGCATTAAGTTTAACACATATAACACCAGCTAATCTTTGAGACTGGTGAGGATCATATTTGTCTGTACTTTTTACAATGTATAATGCTTTTTTTGTTTCTGATATTTGCAGAAATTACCCTGTAATCGTTAATATATATATATATATATAAAGAATTCATTTTGTCATATTTTATAGCCTCCCGTTAAGCTTAGGCTATTATTTAAGAGCTGGAAAGATTCATAATTCAACCACCCAGATATGGCATTAGATATTAAAATTAAATTCCTTTGCTTACCGAAGAAATTGAAAATTGAGGTAAAATATTTTAAATCAATGAATTTTGAAATTACTTGTTAATAAAGTTATCAAACAATTATACTTTATTAAATAGGTCTTGTGTAGACTATGTATGTCAATAATATATAGTAGAGTTGAATTTAGAGTATATAGCACATAAATTTGGCTTGTTTGGCGACGTGGGGAACAAAACTTTTGCTACTAATCTTGTTATGAATTAGAATGCCGAATTGAATTAGTTGCAACCCCAGTTGGTATTTCTCCATAACTATGATTAAGACATTGTCTTTTCTTATTTTGGGTCAAGATACATTGTCTTTCCAGTTTTCCATTACTTAAAAACTATATATATATATATATATATATATATATATATATATATATATATATATATATATATATATATATATATATATATATATATATACACACACACACACAATCAAACAACTATTTTTCAATATATATAATGACATTTCTTTTTGCTATCTCCTATTATTCTTTAATTAAAATTAGCTTACACCTACTGAAAAGCCACTTAATTAATTCCAAAAACATTGCATTAGACATGATGAAGAAGCAAAAAGTCAACAACTTTAATTAGGAGGAAGAAGATCTTAAAAAAAAAGAGCTTATTCGCCAGTTTAATTTACATAATTAAGTCTTCAATCTATCCCATAAATTAAGTGAGAAATGCTTTGTTTTTGTCACTTAATCATTAGGTTTGTTAGGGATAAGCTTTTTATATCATAAAAATTAAGAAAATCCCTCTATTTGCTTTATATATATAATTATGTATAAGTGGAAGACACGAAATTTGTACAAGACACGCATTAGTATACTACCAACACCGCATTGCCTAGCTGCCATGCCCAATTTGACACCCATAAAGCTCCTTAATTAGATTACTTTAGTGGAGTTAATTTTATCAAAACCGTGTTTGATCTTCTTTGTACATATATCTTATTATTTTTTCATAGTTTTTCAAAAAATTAATTTATGTATAATAACTCACATTATGGTAAAATTAATAGGTTCATTTTCAATATATTTTTATGTTCATCATATTTAGTTCTTAATTTTAATTGAATATTCACAATGAGTATACGAGAACCGTTTCTACTACCAATACTAAGAAAATGAAAAATAAGAGATAAAATAACGCTTAAAATATGCTAAATTGGAGAAAAAAATTATTTTTTAATGTTCTAGGTGTTAAAATAAGGAAAAACAAAGTTTTATAGACTGTGTGAATGATTTTTTTATGGTATTAAATTAAAATATTTTTTACTATATATTATAATGAAAAAAAAATACAACTTAGTATACTTCACGCGCTATTTTAATTTCAATATACTGACATTTATTTTATAATATTATTCTGCAAATATTTTTGTAACTACTTAATTTTTTGGAAATGAGTTTTAGGTAGCGAGCTTCTTAGTGTAATTGAAAAAAAAAAGTGTTAATCCAAAAGATAGATAAAATTGATGAGTTTCTTTTTCCTTTAATCATAAGTTTTGAATTCAAGGATCGAGTAATACATCTGAAATTGAACATTTTGTCTTATTTTATGAATTTATTTAGCGTAAATTAAAATTAATTGAATTAGTGTTTTCCTAATTGAGGTTACGTGATAATTTTAATATATTTAATTAAAATGGATATCCAATTAATCAAATGTTAAAATTATTGTATTTCGGTAAACATAATAAATAATACATATTTTCATAATTTAATGTCTCAAAGCTACAATAGATGATTTTGAAAATAAAAGAAATGGCTAATTTAGATGGTTTCTATGAAATGAAAAAAATAAAAAATAAAAGTCTAATTATTTTTCTGTTTAATTAAAATTATAATTTCACCCTACGGCCCTAAAAATATAATATCAAAAAATAAAACAACGATATAATTAAACTAGTCTTCGGCAAGGAACATACAACCAACATAGTGTTTAAAGTCAAAACCTGAAGACGGTGCAATTATCAAATTTTATATGATGTTATTATTTAGTTGTAATTTTATTTCTTAAAAAAAATTACAATTGTTTTTTATTTAGTAGGATATGAAAAGTCAATATATAAAGACCCGAAATAGGTACCAACACTACAAATAAAAGAATACAGTCTCCACAAAAAGTCAAAAAATTAATCATGTATGATTTAGAATAAAAGAAAAAAAGTTTAGAATAAAAGAAAAAAAAAACTTTTTTCTCATCCACTGATTTAATAAAAATTAAAAAAAGAGTTACAGCTAATTAATTCTAATATGCAAAGCTAATAAGAAATATGCAGTTATTATTATACAGTTACAGCTAATTAATTCTATAATATGTAAAGCTAAAAAGAAATATTCAGTTATTTGTCTTGACAATTTTGCGAACTGCACTATATAGTAATATATCACTTTTATTTCATTCGATATTACAAATTACGTAAATTTCAGCTTAAACATTTGATAATCTCTCTGATTTGCCATATATTGAAATTTTATTTTTCATGAAAAGTTTCTAATTCTATATAGTTAAACAACCCCTAATCGGATTGTGAACATGCATTAATTAAGTTATTGTACACATATTGCGATCAGAAAACTAGTGTCTATGTTAATTTAATATACAGCAAGTAGCAAAATTTTATCGCACATTTATAATTTTTCTTTATCAATTATTAATCTTCAAATATCAGCTATTAGCCCTATTAATTGGTATGAACAGCTAAATCGAAAACATGCTCAGGTTATGGTGAAAAAAAAAATTTTAAGATAGTAAATCCACCCTTGGTACTTCGAAAACATGCTCAGGTTATGCGAAACAAGAGATTTATTAAGATAAAAAAACTAGTTTTACGGCGTTAAATAAAGGCTTTACTTCTAAATTTTTTATATAATTATTATTACTTAATTCGAATTAAATCAATTTGTTATAAAAATAAAATTTTCAGTATATAATTTAAAATTTAAATCTAAAATTTTATTTAAGAAAAATAAAGGGGGAACCCATTAATGTTGATTTACTAAAAGTTATATTACATTCTAATGCATTAGAAAATTATTAGTATTATCCGAACAAATATTAGTGGATGGGGACAGCTTAGATATAAAATAATTGGGAAGTTAGTGAGAGCGCCACGTAATAAACTAATAATCGTAACCCGACATAACAAGCAAGGAAAAATTACCTACAAATACATTAATAATAACTAGTAATAGTAACTTTCGAAAAAAATAATAATAATAATAAGTAGCCGGTAATAAATTAAGCAATACTCCAATAGATAATTTATATATATATGTTTAAATGAAGTTGGACAAACGAATGGACTCCGTTAAGAAGAAGAACAAATAGAGACGAAAACGACCCTGTAGCTGTTTGCAGTGTGCAGCCGCATCCTGTCCACGTCGATCAAGACAAACTTTCTTACGTAGGAAAACAGCCGCTGTTTTCGGCTTTTTATCATGAAGAGATGCCCAGTCATCGACTTTGTTTTATTTCTTTTACACTCTTGTCCTCTAGTGAGATGGAGCTACCAGGCATTACATTAAATTTAATTTGAGGGGCATTTATGTCTTTTGAGACGATGATCGAAAAAGAAATCAGTCAGCCTGAGACCATAGACCATGCTGACAAACATCACACGTGGGGAGAGGGTCGTCAAAATCTGATTTTGGAGCCCCATGTTACGAAAGGAATTTTTGTCCCCAATTTTATTTTCTTAATTTTTTTCCATGATTACGGACATTGAATTTTGATTACATTATTGGATTCATTAAGCCATCATATAGAGATTGATTCTCTTAAGAATATGTTTGAACATGTATTGCATCTCAAACATATATCCATAGTACTTATTTAATTAATAATAATGGCTAAATTTACATATTTTCTCAGTTTCACTATCAAAACTATTTAAGCACCTAACTTATTAATTTTTCAATATTTATTTCTAAAAATTATTAATTTAACTGTCCAAATCTTTTTTTTCTTGTCATGAATTTGCCAGTTCTCTTTTTTATCACTTGACTAAAATTTTACTGGATAATCATCAATTTATAATTTTATTCATAAATCGAGTCAACAAGTAATATGATTATGGGTGAATTAGGAGCATAGCTAGGTATTGCAACATGTAAGATGGTTGGTTGTTAAAGTAATGATAAATGGGTCTGGTGTTAATACATAAATTCTTAGATGCAAATGATGGAAATGGACTAAACGTTGGAAGAAAAATTTGCAAATACGGCCCACAGCATATTTAGGAGATCGTTGGTATAGAAAAGGACAATAAAACTCATCAATTATTATCTACATAGATAAATACACCATTATGTGAGACTATAATTGTTATTCAATTAGTAATTTTATTCATGATAAAGTGTTACGTAAATATTTTAAACTGCATGCAACTTATTAGTTTAGTGCACTGAAATATGACTCCATCAATATAAAGCTGAAAGCTGCCCTGAAAGTGATGGTACGTTGTAATCCTCTGTTCTTTTTCACCATTCATCATCATTATTATTATTATTTATATGGTCAAACCAAGGACATCAGAAAGACGATGAATTATCATATGCTATCCCCGTATAGTTAATAGTTAACTTGACTGGAATTCATGCTTTTAAACTAATGATATATATAAGGAGTTCATGCAAGAAACAGGAGACTTGGTGTATAGAGGGCTGCAGGGTAAACTGATTTCACTAAAATGATATTATCCAATTCGAACTTAATCGATCTACTGTGACATTTAATAATTGACCTCTAACCTATTTTTTCAAGTTGACCCTTTCAAATTTTTTGAATAACCTTCAAGTATTAACATTAATCTCCACTTTATCTCCTGTCGCAAAAGAATTGTATAAACAAGATCTATTAACATTTAATAGACCAATAATTAATATGAAAATGCTATATAAGATAATCAATTGATCGAAAAGGAAGTGGAATCATAGTTAACATGCATATGTTATTAAATCGGTATATGAAAAATGTTTATAGACCTGATCTAGGCGCTTATGAGAAATCTAAGATCCAATTCCCGGCTGGATCCAATAGTAAAAATCCCTGGTGGGACGCAAGCCTAGCATACAAAATCTGACTGTTAAATAAAGCAATAGTATACCATAGAGAGAGGAACTTAGATTTTGGGCTTATAGACTGCAGAGGCTGCTGAATTTGGGAGAGTGAAGCGAGCTGTAATTTTTGAGATGCAAAGCGAGTAGATATACTTTTTATTTGGATAAAAAGTATGGCAGTAGTGTAGGGTAGTATATGTAGCCACTACAAGACAATAACCCAAAACAAAAGACATCAACATGTGATGTCTAAAGCTTCAACTTCCATTTATTACCACCACTCTAAAACCAATGGCTTCTTTGTTTTTTTCATCTCAACAAGAGAAATAGAAACTGAACTCTTCACTCTTCTATACCACTTACGTAAGTGAATATCATATCATTAAGATTAGACAACTCAAAATCCAGAAAGTACATGATAGTTGCCCAAGTGAGGATACCTAAAAAAAAGAAAGTGTATTCCACTGTCAAATCACAGTAATTTTGAGAGAAAAAAATAAAAGAATATTATAAAATTTAGAATGAAAAGAGTCCTATCTGATAGTGCCGAAAGACTTTAATGTAATACATAAATTTATTGCATTGAATGAGCTAGGAGTTAATGCTTGTTAATCAGTCTATCTCATTGATTAATAACACTGCTAGATTATTCATAGCTCTTTAGTGATTATAATGTTCAGAAATAACTCATTAAATAAATGAATAACTTTTCATGGTATTGTCTTAGAATCCTAATCACATTTATGGTATAGATGATTAGCATGTGGATATTTAAGGGTAATGGGGGAATTATCTTTTAGATACGTACATAGATATCAAGTATCATTTTCCCAACCATTATATTTAAGTGTAGGTGCAAATAAGTCCATGTTTGATTAGGAAAAACAAACAAACAATGGGACTGTGAGCCCATAGTACATACTTTCTGTAATTAAATTTGATTATGATTTAGAATATATTAATTTATCTTTCCAACTTCTAAGAGATCATGATTCCATATTTTCATACATGTATCCTGCATAAATATTTCCATTAATTAACAGCAAAAAAGAACAATACTCTAGAGGAGAACCGATTCAGCACCTTGCATTATAACTTTTCAATAGAAAGATATAATTAATTAAGGGGCATGAGTATGAAAATTCGATATGTTTTTGTGCTTTATTATGCATATGAATCCATATATAAATTAAATACAGTATGCCCCTGACATGATGATATAATGAGGATCATTTTAAATATATGCAGGTATTATTTAACAGATAATTATTTGCTTGATTCCGTAACTATATATATATATATATATATATATATATATATATATATATATATATATATATATATATATATATATATATATATATATATATATGATCAAGCTCAAAATCTGCATATAATTTTCCAAAAATACCAATAAATATTTCTTTTATTGGGTTCTACTAGATGATACAAAAAGAGACCAATTGAAAATTATTAAGAAGTTCATGAACATTACAAAATAAAGAATGAAACAAATTTCTCAGACAAGTACATGTACATGCACCTATAAGTTAATTGAAATATTAAAAAAACTAAACAAAACTGTTTTGAAATTTAAGAATTTTTCTATATGTATGTATGATATAATTAATTACTAGCAGTTATAACCTTTCTTTTTTTTTTCTTGGTCAAAACATGGCCAGTAGAAGCCCGTGCATGTAGAGGGAGAAGGATGAGGAGAGGATATCTAACATTAAAGGCTATGATTTGGTCTCTTTTGATTGAAGCATAAATTTAACATTATCCACTTCTTTTTTATGATTTCGGGATAAGAAGTTAGAGTTGAATTACGTACGTAGGTTCACAATATCACCAAAACAAACTTCCCATGATATGTTCTGTCATCATCATCAGCTGTAATATGTGGACTACAACCACACACGTAGAGATTTAGTAAATGACAAAGACATAATTTTCTGTCTAATTTAACTTTTGTAGATCATTCAATGTTGTACAACTGGTGGTTATAACGAGCGATAAAGAAGTGAATATAAATTAACTCAATTTTGAAAAGCTGTACAAATAAATTTATAAGTAATATTTTATTTTTATAATTAGTCGGTATGAAATACTTGACATAAACTGTATCTATATTGTAGTTGTACTTGGTTTCATGACACTGATGTTGTCTGGATTGGGAAGGTGATGTTAATGATGTTGTCTGGATCCCTAGCATTCTTTTCTTGCAAGATAAAGACTTAAACGTAGTTATTAGTGTTTTGGATGGATTAACTGGCATCTCACTGTTTGCATTTCTGATTTGTATCGTAGTTATTAAATTTTCGTCAACTTTATATAGCTGTTGTGGCGTCATGCATTGGCGTAATTTTCTAAAATGCATTTTATATTTTTATTTCTTGAACCTAATTCAAATTTGGTAGTCTATATAATTTTTCCTGATAAATAGGAAATAACGTTGGAGTTTGAAATTCAACTGTACACATGAACTCACGGCTCACTTAGTCATTTATATCAGGCAAATGGTAAGCTTTATGATAAAAAATTTTAGGTAATTTTCACATAAGCTTTGCAATTGAATTTTCATCTTTTGTTGTTTCTACGAAGCTAGTGAACATAAGCCTGCATTTATTAAAGGCTTAGACCCATTATTGGGCACGAAAGAAATTTGAGAACCCAGATAAGGCTTACTCATGTCCAGCTTTTCAAATGAGAGCCCAATTCTTTGAAAAAAAAAAAAAGAAATGCAAGCATTGCTTACCGCTTAGGGAATTCACAAGTTGCAAGGTGTAAAAGGTAGAAAATTTATCATTATTGTTATGGCTCTAAATTAAAAAATTAACTAATTTTATGATGTTTAATTTTAGAAACTACTAAATTACTGAGTTACTATTAAATAATTTGTTTGCAATTTGTTGAATTATGAAAGAGAATCTCAATTCCAACATGAATTGCAATTATTTTATTTTTCAAAAATGGAAATAATATTAAAGCAAAACATGCGTGTATGGGCATGTATGTTATAATATCTATTTTTTCTTTGTTTATACTTTAGAGGGTTTGTTAAAGGGACAAAGGATTTTTTTTTTTTTAAGTAAAAGGTGCCTTTATTTATTTATTTTCACTACTAAAATTAGTACTAAATAGTTTTTTTGGAACAAAAATCTAACGTGATTAACGGACCAAACTACATACATTGAGAAGCAGCTGCGTCAGATGCCACCTGCTCTTCACTTTCCTGATGTGCCCATCTGCTCTTCCTCCTCCCATTCTTGCAAAACTTCCTAAAACCTCCTGCCCCCTTCCCTTCTTCGTATATTAATAAAGAGATGCAAAATCCAGACTGGGTAAATGAATTTATCTTTGAAATTCCATTTTCACTTTAAATCTTAGTAATGAGTAAAATCAAAATTTGAAAAGGTAAAATTTAAAATTGGATATTTTTCCATGAATTTTAGCAACAGAATTAAAATTTTGATTCACGAGAAAAAGATCCCAAGTAAACTTCAAATAATTCAATCTTTAAATTGATGCATCAACTGTTAAAATATAACAACGATTTGTTTCATTCGCATGCAAAGTATCATACATAATTGGGCATCAAAGATAACGAAATCTCTTATGGTCAGATCTTTTAGCTCTTGGTATATGCTAACCAAATCCCAAGTAAAAAATTCAGCTTTTATTTTTAATATCCAGAATCAAACTTTAAATCGGCCTCTATTTCTTTGTCCTCCACCTCCCTTCTTAATCACTGACCACAAAGCTTCTTATTGTCAGAGCCAAGTTTTTTGAAGATTGGGTCTTGGCCGCCCATGACACTATCTTCGTCTTTCTCTTCCTTCTCTTCCCTTCAGCATGTGATTCATGTCTCTTCTTCATTAACTCGGCCCATTTCGCCAATTTCCTATTTTGAGAACAACATCAGAAATCTGAATATATTGTTCGGTGTTTTCCTTGTGTTGACTGTTGGGAGGTTGTTTTTAATTTTATTTTAAGGTTTACGCAAATGATTTTTTTTTCTTCTTTTAAACCACATTTCACATGGCAATAGTTGTCTTAAAATGTGTAATATTCTTACGTTTTGAAGACAATAAAGATTTATTTGGCTGCAAGTTCCATATCACAAAAAAACTCATTGCGTAAAATATAATTTTCATTAGTGAAAATGAGAAAAATATATTTTCCAATATATATTTCTATCCATACATGAAAAAAAAGGGTCAATTTTCCCAGTTACACATACAAAAGACCTAGCATGGAAGGATTCCTAAAACTCTATACTTGAGGCCATATGATACATTCAATAACACGTCTTAAATTAGATACAAATTGATGAAAAAAACCAAGTATATTTTAGGCCAACAAACATTTGCCTTGTAAGAAAAAGAAGGAAGAACCTGAACAGGATGTTGCCAGCAAATAAACTATAAAAAACCAACACAAAACAAACATGCTTGTCTCCCGAAACGAAAAGGAGAGGAAGAAACATTTAATTAGTTATATTATATTACCTTCACACGATGGATACAGCCAATTATCTCTAAATATTTGATATTGTTACTAATCCCACCATTCCACATGATTGTCTATATATTATACAGTAGCGTTCCAGATAATGTGTAGCTAATGATATCTTAAGTTTTCTCAATTATGACATAGTGACAGGCAACCCTTATTAAATAAAATTGAGAATCAAGAAACTCTGTAAATGATCTTAGCCTCATAAAAAATTAAAATTCAACAAGAACTTGGAACTTGGAAATCCACTTTAACCTATAGCAAAATTTAGCACAATGAGAAAATACAGTAAAGGTGGGTTTGGAACTTTTGAGAGTATAGTAAATACTAATTGTTGAATTTTGCTGAAAAATAAAGCATCAGATGAAGGTAACATCTCAACAAAAAGAATAGAGAGGCACAAAATTAACCTCCCATCACCAAATTCAATTCACTTCCATGCAAATCTAACTAAGTTTTCTCTATTTTTGTAAATGAAAACTGAAAAACTGTATCTGCACTGAATTACAAGAACACCCTTCTTAACAATTAACATCTGAGATCAAATCTAAAACCTCAACCGCTACACGAACCAGCTTAGTTGTTCTTCAATGGTTAATCAAGTTTTTGAGCTGCAAAATCACCCAAAAAAAAAAAAAAAGCAAAATTTAAGGATTCACTTAAGTTGTACAATAGTTTCAAAGTGTGATGCATGCAATTCATTACAAAGCTCCAGACAGACCGTTGCAGCAATCAGGAATTAATTAGAGAAAACAGATAGAACTTACTTGAGCCTCATCATGGTGATCTGTAGGATGGTGCTCCATGTAATTCAAGAGAAATTTAAATGTCTCAATCTCACATGGGATAGTGAGCGCGCCGCTATGATCAAACCCAAACTCCTCTTCCACCTTTTCTAGCAAAAGCTTAAACAGAGAATGGCTAAGATAACTTGTTGGAATGATGAACCTCCGAAGCTCAGGGCCAACATAAACCGCTAAATACCCTTCGGGAACATCAGGTGGCGGTCCAGGGCTGTGGCAGCTATCCTCATCGGAATCACAATAATGCTTGCTCGTTAGCCGCTTGTTGATAGCTGGGGAAATGCCACCAGGACTGCTGCTCCCCTGAGGATTATTTGCCTTAGAGCCAATTGTAACAGCCTGCCACTTCTGGAGAATTTCCTTTAGCCTAACAATCTGCCTAATTCCTGTCACCTTGCTGCCACTACCATGGTCATCCATTGTTTAATGTTTTACCACAACAGCACATGAAAATCCCAGAATCAAATTCAGGATTTCTGGTTCCCCACTTGCAAGTCTCATCAAATCCTCTTCCACTACATTCATGTACATGAAGCCAACATTAGTTTAAACAATGAAGACCAACAATCATGAATGAGTTACAAGAATTAAGACTAGATGAGGCTTTCTTTAAACAATCTCGTACACTGTAAATATATGTACCATATTGAAAGGAAAAGACAAGCAATCCAAAAATCTTGTTTAACAATAACTCATAGTCAATCAAAAGATCTATGCATAAAAACATGAATTTCTTCTTTTATATATATATATATATATATATATATATATATATATATATATATTTGAAGGGAAACTAACTATATGCCAACCAGAATTTTCGTCTACCCATCTAACTAAGGGTGAGATTTATATTTCTCTGGTGTGTGCCTATGCAGTTTCAATAACACCAACCTCGCAAATTTAATTTTTTTTTCTTAGCTGATTTTTCCTTATAAAATCATTATGCTGAAATTTCCAAAACACCCCCAAGTTGCATATCTGCCAACCAGTTACCATTATATGCATGAAATAAAGATCTAGCAGACATGAAAACAGGGACAAAGATGAAAAAAATGAACGGAGAAGAAAGCCACCATAAATCACATTAGTTTAGATTCATTACGTTATTGAAAACCAACATGTGAAAAAACAACTCATACATCGATTAAAGTAATAAACTGGAAACAAACAGACCAGATCCCACAATATCACAATCCCCAAAAATCCTTTTCTTTTCTTCCTAAACAAGAAAAAAGATTCATCAATCCAAGTAAAAGGAAATAAAAAGAAGAAGAAGAAGAAGAAGAAGAAGAAGATCAAATCAAAACAAAAAGAACAAATATGTATGAAGCGTGCATGAAGATAAAATACCCGAACAGGAGAAGAAAGAAGGAATCAGCTGGTGAGAAGCAAAAGGAAAAACGCCATAAAGCTTCAGAAGTAAGGTAAAAGAAGCGAAAGAACCAGAGCGCGGCGAGCTCTCCTCGGAGAGAAAGAGGGGAAAAGAGAAAATCTTCTACAAGAAAAACAATATATAGAAGAACAACATAATAATAAGAATAATGTATATATATTTATAGCATATATCTATATATAACAAATTCTTTCCTTTTCCATCGACTCCCAAGCACAGGCACAGCAGGCGTTTGTCTTAATGCGCCAATCAAATTTTCGTGGCTGCACCGCCGGTTTCGGAGAGTCTGTTACTTGTCTTTTTTTTTTTTTGGGGGGGGGGGGGGGGGGGGGGGGGGGAGAATAACGGTTTATAATGCAGAGGAGATTGAGATTAGAAGATGAGTGGGTTTAGAAGTAATTAACAGATAATTAAGATGGAAAATTGAGGAGAGAGATCTGTAAAAGAGATTATATGGAAAATGCATGGATGGATTAGCTCAGATGTTTTTAATGGTGACAGTTTAGTTTAGTTTGCTTTGATGGATAATACAAATAGTATTACAACTTTTTGGTTGGGGTCCACGTGATCATCCTTACTCTTTTAGTAGGCCCGGCCCATGCCTTTCATCGGCCTTTTTCCGGTCTGGATGTTTTATTTTTGTTGACTTTTTCAACTTTAATGAATTACAGTTTGAAAATAAAATCATTAATAAATTAAGAATACGTGACAAAGCAATTTGATTCTTAATTTTTTTAATTGAAAATAATTAGTATTGATCTTTTATAATTATTTTTTTAATGTAAATTAAATCTCCATTAATAATATAAAAAATATATTTAAAAATTACAAATAAAACTATAAAATTTAAAAATAAATAAGATGTACAAAACTAATGAATTTGTTCTATAAAAACAGTGAATAATGATAATATGTCATAGACAATCTGACTTTCAGCAAAATATTCAGTCCATTTATTGTTCATAGAAAAAGTCATTCCAAAAAACAAAAACAAGAAGACAATAACCTTCAAATTTAGAGGGTAAACTTGAATAATAAAAAATTTAAAATTACATTCAATATTAGCTAAAGGATTTGAACAAATACAAAAAATTAAATTTAAAATAAAAATTTTAGATTTGATTTTATTGAAACTAAAACACAAAAAAACCAAGACATAATTAAAATTAAAACATAAGATTTATATCGATATGAAAATTATCATAGAGAGATTTTAAAAAAATGAAAAAACACACAAAAAAATGGAAAATAAAAATATAAATTTAATAAAAAGAGGAAGAGAAGAAAAAAGGAGTTGCCACCCATAAATAGACTGACGACAGCCGTAAAACTATAAAAGAAAAATAAAACCTTGAAAACTAGAGAGAAAATGAGGTTAGGGTTTGTTCTTTTTTTTAGCGTATTTTAACAAAATAGACTCTACCAATATAATCATATTATTAACAAAAACACATTGCTGTGTAGGAATGAGAAAAAAAATCAAAAAATTGAACCAATTTTTAAGGTTAACTGGATCGAAAAAATGGTTAAGATTTTTAAAAATGGAGATTTTCAGATTTCGATTCTGTTTCGGTCCACAATTTAAAAAAAAATTATTGATTTTTGTTAACCGGCCGATTTAACTATTTTTTTAACATATATATATATTAAAAACCCTATATACCTATCTCGTTCTGCCTAACATAGACAATTATGTTAGCCTCTAGACTTTTAAGAATTGGAGCCGGGATCGGTAGACAACTCTCAAGAGGTTTGTGGACATTTCTTCAAATGGGTTTTAATTTTTGAAAGCTATAGTTGCCGTGGTTGTGATTTTTCTTCTAGAAAACAGAAATAAAACAATCAAAAAAATAGAATATGAAGAAACAAACCTTGAATTTGGAGGAAATAAGTTTGTAGTACTTATTTCATGGTCTTTTATTTTTATATATATTTTAGGGGAGAAAAATACCATAGGCTTGTGTGACTCGAGTTAGATTTTGCTTGTTTTTATTAATTTAGTATCTCAAGTTTGTCTCAAGGGATTAATCAATGCCTAGCAATTCGAACATTTTTTTTTTTTATTAATCTTTGTTGCCATGAGTTAGCCTGTTTCCGTTTTCAATTTATTTTTTAAAAATTGTTTTGCTGCCCTTCAAATTCTGTGATATTCTTTTTTCTAATTCAGTTTATGCTCATCCTGTTCTAGTCATCTTAATATTTTAAATTGAGAATGGCTATATAGGCAGTGTTATAATTGAAACTTAAATAGCAGTATTAATTACATCAATTATTATGGCATTTTGCTTATGAATGATGGGATTAGATGGTGATGTTTAAATGCATGAGGCATTAGTGGATGTTCATGTGCCTAAAAAATGAGTTGATTTTAGTTTAATTACGAATTGAATGTCGATATCTTCTAGGTTTAACACTTCATGTCTTTGTTTTGTTTAGAATCTATGAAGAATTTGTCAAGTAATGCTGAAGAGTGTACTCAACTGGTACAAATAGAGACAACAACTCAAGATGGGAATTCAACAAAATTGTCACTTCCAAAACTGAAGAAGGGTGGTTAACCGAAAAAAAAAATTGGTATGTTATTTAATTTTTATTTTTAAGTATTTTGATAATTTAAAATTTTTAATTGCATTTTATAATTGTAGTGGTTAATCCAAAAAAATTAGTTAATCAGTCCGAAAAATCGAAACCGATGGACTGATTAACCGATTACAATAAACTGATTAACGGTTAGTATTTTGAAAAAATCGATGTATATGGATTGGTTAATTTTTTAGCTAATGGACTAGTTAATAGATACATGCTCATCCCTACTGCTGTGAACAAAATTCGTGGTTAATTCTTTATCATTTTGGTTAATTTATAATTAAAATTGTTTGTGAGGCATTTCAATTAAATTTTCACTTTTATATTTCCATTCAAAATAACAGAATATTGGATATAATCTTTCAGTAATTTTTTTATTGGGCCTTTAATTATTTGAGGTTTTTTTCTTTATTTTATTCCCAAAAAAGATTTCGTATAAATAACGTATATTAAGGGTGGGCATTAATTGATTAATCAATTCATTAATAATTTTACTAATCAATCCATTAAATACGATTAATTATTATATTAATTTCGATTTTTAATTAATTTTTTTCGGATCGGTTTACTAGTTAAGTATTAAAAAATTTAACATGTAAATTTAAAAAATTATACAATTTGTAATATTATTTTTAATTCTTATAAATACTTCAAAAATAAAAAAATATAAATTAAGTATAATATTTATTAAAAAATAAAAATAAAATTTTATAATTAATTATAAGAATTGATCGTATTCAATATTAAATCAATAATAAAGTACTAATTATCTATAAATTATAAGTATTAGCGAAGTTTTGAATTGAATTAAAAAAATGAAATTTTTATTGAGTTGGATTTGCAAATAGTAGACCTGTTAAAATTGACCCAAACTCATGGGTTGATCCAAATTTATACAAAAAAATTTAATCCAAACTCAATTCAATACACATAAATATTCATTGAATCAATTCAAAATTGATCCATTTTATTTTTCAATCCAACTCAATACCCAATGGATTAACCGAAAATTAACTCATCTCACTTTCCAATCCATTGGATTAATACCCGATGGATATTTTCAAAATTTAAAGATCTTGACCCATTAGATATTAACTCAGCTTCTCCGGCCCCTTGGTTGCCGTGCCAGCTGCTCCTTTCCCGGCGCCTTTCACGCCACTAAATCCCATACCGGCATCATCACCGCCATTGCAAGCATCTCCTTTATATCCAACTTCTTGCAAAACTTCTGTTAGGTCCGAGATTTCAAGAAGCTTTAGTTGGGATATTTCATCGACAAGAGCCATTGACTGCATCGACTTCTGGGATTTCATTTCTTATATTAGTTCATTACAACAACTTACTGTAGATACTGCTTCAATTATATTAGTTTCCTTTTTTGAAAAAAAAAACCAGCAAAACAGAGTTATTGCAAATAATTGATTGAAAAAGAAAAGGCAAAATGTAAGGAAATTAAGAAAATCCCGAATTGAAGTTTTTATAAGTTACGCACCTTTAAAAGTTTAATTTTTCTGATTGCAAGTGTTCTAAACTCGATATTATTATTATAAATTGCTTTTTTTTTTCTTTGTTCTTCCATTAATAATGTTAATTTAAATTTCGATAAAAAATCTGCAAACACAGCTATTTATTCGTTGGCTGTTTATTGGAATTTATCTCTCTGATCATATTTTTCAATTTATCTCTCCGACGCTATCTTTGAGTTCAAAAACAGAAATGTGGTGAGGAGCATTAAAATAATAAATATTTAAAATTGTAAATTCAGCATTTCAAAATATTATCCTTTTTCCCTTTAGTTGTCTTTCGGTTTAAACTTTCCAAAAAGTGGTCCATAATTTTCATCGATAATCTCAAAACTAATATTCTAATTTTTATCGTCAAATAATATTCTGAAATTTCAAGTCATACCAAAACTTTTTACTATAAATTTGATTTCTATTAAAGCATCAAATAAAAGAGAACAAAGTATAACTCTAACATTTTACTCTGAGTTTCTATTTCCTTCAAAGATTAATTGGTGTCGATATAAGCATTGCCAATACCGTATATCGTAGTCTGCAAATTCGACTTTAACTTAGCCTTCTAGGCATGAGGGGATAATTAGTATACAAACCCTACTGAATAACAAAATTGCAGTCTCTCTATTTTTTTCCCTTTTTCCAATTAAAGAGAATTCGTTTTCAACATATAAATATATTCCTTAGTGCTTCTAATTTTGTCAACTTTTGGCGATTTTTGACCTATATTTATCCGTATTAAAATAAACTTTTTGTGTCCAATTTTGTGATTTCCCTTTTAAATTTTCATCAATTATAATTTGAAATAATTCAAAATTTTAAGAATCAATCTTGAAAAGCACGTAAATTATTAGATTTTTCTAAATAAACATGTGAACAAAATTTAATTCAATATGTAAATTATTTATTTATAATTCGATTTGTGTGATTGTATAAATCTAACCCAATTCAACCCATTATGCGATCTGTATGATCCGATTCTCTTTTAAATATTTATATATATGTAATGATTTTTTTATATATAAAATGTGAATATAGAATAATTGTTTTTATATGTTACATATATAAATTTTATTTTTAATAAAAAATTAAAAAAAATCATAAAATTAATGTATTTACTACACGCAAAATTTTAATTCACTAATAAATAGAGACAGGTTTAAAATTTACTTAAAAAAATAAAATTTAAATGTCATACAAAAAGGGGCCAAAGTATAAAAAATAAGAAATTGAAGCAACCACTTAAGAAAATAAGCTAAAATCATCGGTATAAACTTATAAGGAGTTTTAAGAAAATAAAAAAAAAAAAAGAAAAAGGAGGAAAGTTGCCAAAACTTCCGCCATGCCCTATCTAAATTTGCTACATTAATAATTCAATTCATTTATAATTTAAATCAAATTTCTCTCAAATTTATTTTCTGCTATAGACTTGGAGAGAACAAATATTAGACCCTTATATTGATAATTAATCCGAATTAATCATTAGGCAATATTTCTGTTATTATTATTATTAATTTTCCAAACGAAACATTTCGATGGACGAATATAATAAGAAAGGAATATTGTGCCACTACAGATACATATACATTATCCTTCTCACAGGAAAATAAAAGGCTGCAGAGCCAAGTTGAAAAAGAGGGTAATTAGCAAATAGGACCATCCTAATTTCTTTTTCTTTCTTTTTTTTTTTTAATAAAGAAAAAAAAAGCAGGATAAATTTTATTAAGCATAGCACATTACAGTTGTTGGATCATCCGACAATTATGGCAATGGAGATTTGAAACACATTTCTAAAAGGAAAATAGATAAGATGCTGTAAAGGCGGATTAAATAAATTCACAATCTTATATTAAGTAAATTTTGATAAAAGAATTTAAAAAAAATAAAAACTTGAATTCTTTTTGGAGGAAATTATCATATGAAAATTAGTGTATGATAATATAATTTATTTTAACTTTTTATAGTCCCAACCTAGTTACCGCTTTGATTAAATTCAAAGTCTAACGTCATGAAATTTTCAGATATTTTACACCATCACTAACATTAAAATTCAACATTAAATTATTCCTTCGAATCATAAGTGTTAAG
This sequence comes from Excoecaria agallocha, assembly GCA_037975025.1. Taxonomy (NCBI): domain Eukaryota; kingdom Viridiplantae; phylum Streptophyta; class Magnoliopsida; order Malpighiales; family Euphorbiaceae; genus Excoecaria; species Excoecaria agallocha. Next base: position 7,070,521 of record CM075817.1, on the reverse strand, counting down.
TATTTTCCCTTTTATATATTTTTTAATCCTTTCCATTCATTTTATGATACATGATAATATTCAAATTACCATTTATAAAATAAAAATCATCAAATTTCAAATCTAATTTAGAATTGGATAAAAATCCATCGCTCACAAAAGTCAAAAGAGTCTAGAAGAGCTCAAGCACAACCCTTTGGAGAGCTTCCATTCCATGAGCGACTAAGCATACACAAGAATCGAGAGAGGACAAGGCTATCCGATCAAACTAACAAGGTTCAATCTTCAATGATCTGCTGACACACGCTATCATCCCGTCCATCACCTACTTCTTATTACATCGTCGACCACCTATGCTTATACATGACTAAATTATTCGTGTGACTCTAAACAGTTTCTATAAATATTGGGTCTTCACTCACGTAAAAAGGGCTAAATTTTTAATCTCTTTCTTTCTTCACGTTCTTCCGATCTATTCACTAACTTAAGTTTCAGAATGCTTATATTCGGTCCATCAGAGCTAGCCTTTTGCAGAATTTCTCGTCATATCCGATCGGGCTATATAGATAATATCTTTTAAACATGTTTCCAAATCGATTCTCACCAAATAACTCATGTCTATTATTAAATTTTTAAATTTATCAATCTATATACAAGTAAATTAAAATATATAATTTTATAATTTATGAAATGCATACATGCCATGTAGATAATAAAAAAAGGTAAAAGAAAAAGTATTTAACACTTTTCTTGCCAATTATTATACTCATACTCGAGAAAAATAATAAATAAAGACCAACCTTATTATAAAAGAAAAAAATAATTTGTTATCATTATCTCTTCGTAAGTATATAACTGAAAAGAAAGAAAGAAAGAAACCGAATGATTTGTGATTGGGTGATTACTTTTAAAATGGGGAAAGGGAAAGAAAAAGCTACAGATGGATATAATGGAATTCAGTTTTTGCTTTTCTTGCCTTATTGTCAACGAAATGTCTCTCAAACTGAAAATTAGGTTTCGTTTGAGCAAATGAGTCCCCTTTAGAAGCAATTTGGATTAAGCCTTTGGAACACTAACGCCACGCCTAACTGAAAAAAGGGACAAATTATTAAAAAAAAAAAAAGAAAGAAAGAAGAAGAAGGAGAAGATAGGAACCCAATTCAGTAGACACAAATGAATATTTTTTTAGAATCAAAGTTTTATTCAGAACAAAAACAATTGTTAAATGATTTTAGACATTAATATTTGACGAAATTACGTAATTTATCACATTTTTAGTTCTTTTTTTTTTTAAAAAAATGCTCAATTATTTTTATATGCTATCATTTTATATTTTTATATTTTTAACTTTCAAAAATACTACTTTTCACATATTTATTTTATATTTTACGGCTCCTTCCAAACAGCTTCTTTTGCTTTTCTCCAATTCCCCCTCTTTTCTCTCTCTCACCTCCCCTTCACAACCAGAAGCCACAACCACCGATCAACTTCCGACCAACCCTCTGTTCTCTCTCTGCATGAGCAATTAGTTTGATAGTAGGGGATACATATGAGTTCTTGTTTTCGTGTGCTAACTGCTACTCTGCAGTTGCATTGACACTTGTGCTTTTGCTTACTACTATGTTTATGCAGAGAATCCACAGAGCCTCCGGTTTGATCCCACCATTCAAAGTCACCTTCAAGGGCTTCAGAGATATGAACGTTGACCATCTCTGAATCAAACTTTACATGGTTACTGATGCCATACTTATGGTTACAGCAAACACAAATACTGCTACTGGATATACGTCCTAGAAGGATCAATTGACAACGAAAAGCTCCTGTCGACAATACCTGATAAAGCTTAAAATGTCTTTATCTTGTGAGAAGGAGAGCCGGCAGTCGAAAGATCGATTGGACGGTTAGACCTGCAAAAGGGAGTGCTCGATCGGACCCGGGCGTTAGCACTCCGAAGCTTAAGTTAATCCCTTTTAGAGTGAGAGTGCTTAAGAGGAGAGAGAAAGTCTCATAAATTCAATACCTGGAGCCATCGTGTTTTAGGCTATTTATAGGGGTCATTTGGAGGGGCACTTGAGTACCTTGGGGGATGATAACCGGCAATTGGAGCAGGTGAGCGGCGACATAACAGGAGTAGATAGAGAGTATGGGCATTGGCATGTGTCAGTGGGCTTGACAGGACAGGCTATCCCATCAGTCTGATCGGATATTATGCTTCCCTGTGTTATCTTTCAGCTCACACTTTACCTTTTGCTAGTGGACTTGGGCCGTCCCAAATGTTATTGGGCTACATAAATTGGGCCTTTAAAAATATTTTTTCCATAGTTATCACTTGTCCCCCCTTCAACGGGTCCGATCGGGTGAGGTGTTGTTTGATTCTTTCGATGGAAATTTCGAATTTTCGGGAGGTGTCCAATTTGAGGAGTGACATCCGTCAACTTTATATAATCATTACGCATTTAATGCCTGCACATGCGCCAAGGGCGACGCTTCAATTTTCATCGTGCATTTATCATTGGCTCATTCGTCGAGGGCGACGCTTTGCTATTTTGTTGATTAGAGACATGTCTCGACTGTTCATTATAGAGGTGATTGGAGAATTCTGAAAGCTTGGGTCCTATAAATAGATGGCTTTGGGGCGATTTAGTCTTATTTTTCTGCCATCCTTGGCAAAAGTGCAAAACTCTTATCATTCTTTTCCAGCGAGATCGACCAAGCAATTCCTTATCTATAATACCCATTGCCCCTTCTTCCTTTTTATCAGAGATAGCTTTAAGTGACATAAAGTCTATAGATTGATGTTTTCTTGAGGCTTATGAAGACCATGAGATCATGGCTCGTCCTTCGAAACTTACGGAGAATAAAGCGATTAAAATCCCTTTACAATATGATTTTCCTACAAAGGTCTCTGCAATGGTTTGCCCAAATTTCATGGTGAAGAATAGGGAAACGCTTGAAGGTGAGAGTAGTAAACTATTCGCTTGCCATTTGCAGGCATGGTTGCAGTGGCAGTATATCGTGGGTTTGTCTCGTGTTATGGAAAGTCAAAACAACTTTTTGGGCCATGCCTCTTGCAACGCGCTTCAATTTTATACTATGATCTTAGCCATATTCTGTGCACTTTCCCATTACTTCAGTGCTAATTAGCCAATTGACATCAATGTAAGGAGAACCATCATCATCAAGGCTGTCTACACGTTCGATTTTATCCAGCATTAGTCTCAAAATCTACATTGTTGTCGGATCGTTCTCGCTGACTGATCAGACTCTGACAAAGTTCCCGAAATATAGTAGCTTTTTTTTTGTAAGAACTCTTCATATATGAAAGTTGATTTGTCTCTTGATTACGTCTTTGTGCTACAATTCTCGTTTTAAGCAAAATTTGTCATGAAAACGACTGATGAGAAAAACTTACTAACAAGATATGAGAATCCTATATGGAGAATGCGTAAGTTTGATTGAGGAGAATACTTTCTAAATTTAATCACGCTTTTTCAATATTTGCAATCCGTGATTCTTCATGACTATTTAATCCGATCGGAATAACTCATCATTCGAACGCGAGTTATTACTTAAATTATCATGCCAAGTGTGTTAGGTGACTTCATTGATTTTTAATTAGAATATTAGCCGATCGGCTATTGGGAGAGTTATCCGTGACAATCGATCTTTTCGATCTATGGTGGGAGACAAACTCTGTTCTCACTCTCAACTGAGTACTTTTGTAGCTCAGTGGTAGAGCACCACATATTGTTCTCTTTGGGCGATGGCCCGCACAGGGGGCTTACCCTCAAGGATTTGTTTCTCTTGGGGAGAAGGCCTATGGCCTTTAATCGCATTCTGAAGATTTGGCGAATCCGTTCTTTGAAGGAGACAATTAACTCCATTATCGTCCTTCGCATTGTGGGTTTGGGATGAACATCAAGCCTAGCGAGCGGGCTAACAAAGGTTAAATGGAGACGTCCTGCATCTTTGGTTCGGGAATCACACCGAACCTAGCAGACGAGCTTATTAAGGAGGATCATTTTCGTATGCTCGGGATGAACATCGAGCCTGGCGAATAGATTCATGAAAATCCGAATGAGTGCACCTCATATCTCGAGCTCGAGATGAGCGTTCGAGCTTAGAAGAGGGACTTATTTCGCAAACGAATGTATTTCAAATTTCGTATTTTCGAGTGTGTCAAGTCTAGCAAACTTCGACAACACGGGCCGATCGGTCAAAGCCCTTAGTTGTTTTGTGGAGATTGTCTTTTCAGGAGATATTTTAGTCGATTGTAGGTGATGGATTGCTCTCCAGCCGATCGGTATGAGATCTTATCTCGTATTCCCGACACTAAGAGGTCCGATCGAACTTGGATTATTTGTCAGTTCGGGATTTCAGTTGATGGGAGTAAGATAAATAACCTACAAACAAAAACAAAGTCCAAAAATAAATAAACAAAACGTACCTTTTGTCCAGAGATGAAGAAAAAATAGGAAAAATTTTCTTTATTGGATGTCAAACACTTCCAGGGCTGGTCGTTCCTAGTTTACAAGTACTTTGGAGACTTCGTAGGGGTTTTCCTAATTTGATGTAGTCTTCCCATTTTCCGCGTTTCTCGTGCCTACACCTGTCTTTCCTGATTATTAGATTAGCCACGTTAGGAGGTCTAATATGCATATCAATTCAGCTATAAACATATCTAAATTTTCACAAAAAAAAAATCAGATCTACATTATAGATATGCCAGAACGCAAAAATATAGGCTCTGATACCATTGAAAGAAATTATATATATGATGATATATTACAAGAAATAGACATAAATACCTTTCGAAGCGCGGGTTGTTGAAGCGAAAGCAGAAATCGATTGTTTCACGTTACCGACAAAGTCTATCACCCACGTGTCACGAACTACGAGATAAAAGTATAGATTCACGAACTAAAAATCTCTTAGACAAAGAGAATATGCGAGGAGACAAACCGACAGAGTTTCGCTATCTCTAACTTTCTCTTTTCTTTCAAATGAAAAAACTAAGCTCTTATATATGGCTTTAATTAAGAAATACTTAATTTCCTTAATAATGATGAATTAAATTGACAATTACAATATTAATAAAGAAATAGTAAATATGGCAGTTATGAAATTAATATGTAACTGCCCATATTAATGCATACATAAATGATAGATTCCCTAATTAAGGGAAAAATCAATATGAAACTACTTCCATATAAATTATTTCCTGTTCCGATATTATCTCTATTATATTGGAGCCAATTTATCATCTCGTGAGTCATGAGCGTATCCCAAACTCCTTCATATATATATATATATATATATTGAAAATGGATAATGACATGTTTAAATATTAAATCAGTGGATAACTAGTAAAAGATGGTTAATTTTGTAACTATGTTCAGAAGGGATCCATGGATTGATTTATTGTAATAGGAAAATCAACAATTTAGGTCTAAATTTAACTTTACTGCACTTTTTTATTCTTTTCAATTATACTTGCTCTCCTTATCATTAACTGGAACAAGGAAAAAAGAAAAAAATAAAATTAGAAAGTGGGTCTCCTTAATAGTAATCACTTTGATTTTTGTCATGCAATTATCTAACATATTTGATTTTAATGCTTATATTCTTTTTTGGATCTATGCTATGTTTACCATAATAATAATGTAAAGCATGGATCTATTTGCACCAACAGATGTTGGACCTGGTATACTTGAGATTAAAACTTATTTGAATGGAATTAATACTCCCAATATCTATGGTGTTGCACCTTTGATTGTTAAGGTAGGTTTTGCACAGTGAATTTAAAAAACTTTTTTATATCACAAATTATTATTAATTCAGTCCATAAATATAAGTACTAATTGTTGGCCATTATATATTCCCTACACCTAAGTAGTATTAATTGTTAGTTTGTTGCTGCATCTGGTTTATCTTGAAGAATATCAGCAAAATCACATGTTATTTCACTTTTAAAAGGTTTTAATCAAAATTATTATTGAATTAATTTGTTGCGATCTTTCTATAGTTCTGATATTTATATAAATTGATGCCTATTTTTCAAATGAATGAGAGAACCACTAAGACTAATGTAAATTCAACAAGGAGTTGTCTTGTACCGTTTTAAGGAAACAAGAAACATTATTGATGGGATAGCATCAACTGTTGTGAGTAGTTTTAGCTTTCAGTATTCATTAAAATGGTAGATTTTGCAGAGCTGGTATTTTATTTCTCCTCATTTAAGAGATGTACAATTTTATGTCAATGAAAAGTAGGATGGTTGTTTCCAGATTTTCTGAATTGAAAAATGGATAAAGAACCAATTGGTATAGATTTCATTTTTTTTTAATTAAGGTTCTTGATTTTTGTGAGATGAATAAGGCTGGAGATAGAATTATAGTTGTTTTTTCATGGGTGATCGAGTCTTTTTTTTGTGATATTTGTACGCTATATTTTTCTATAGCTAAATAGTATTTTGGCTATATGTTTCTTGTGTTTTGTAGCCTAGATACCAAAACTTGAAGCATATTAACTTGGAATTTATGCGAGATATTTTACAGTTGATTAATTATCGTTCTAGTTTCAAATTTTAGACTGAAGGTTGATTAATACGGTGTTGCATGCTTAGGATAGGTTGAATAATTTAAAATTATCATTGTTTTTAAGAAAGTTCTAAAAGTATTTAGTGTTGAGTTTTATGATTTTGGCATTGTAATTTACACAATATTTATACAAATTTTAGATAACTTTTTGTATAAATTATTTTTGTTATATATTAAAATCATTAATTAATATATACCTTCAATTTAGATTTTATAATTTTATATTGACTTTATTGTGTTTAATTTGGGATTTACAAATACGAAATATATAATTTTTGCAAAAAAATTATAAAAAAATAAATAGAAAAATAATATGTTACCGACAAATTACCGACGAAAAAATCCGTCGCTGCCATTCCAATAATTTTACTATTATACTAAATATATTTGCCGACAAATTTATCGACGAACAACCGTCGCTGTTTATACTAAAATAAATTTATAATTTATTCATTAAATTTTACCAACGGTGTAAGACAAACTATATTCGTCGCTAAACGATCAGCAGGACGATACATACGACGAATTTTAAATAAAACTACCGACAGAATATTTTAATAAATCCGTCGGTAATAAGTGCAAATATATATATATATATATAAGTATTTATGAAGAAATCTTTTAATATTATCCATATTGGATTCGAGTTAGGTTAAGATATAGATTACTAAAGATTTAATTATTATTTTATTAAAAATAATACCTATTTTCATATTTTATATACAATTTATATTATTTAATACAATAGTATATCTTTTTTTTTATCATTTCTTTCAACTTCTTTATATTAAATGTTATTCTCCTATTTAGTGTACAAATTTATTTATGAATTCAATGTAAATATTTGTAATATACTTTTGAATTGATCGGGTTCAGGCCATAAAAACTTCACCTCAAATTCGGTCATACTAAATTTTCAATCAGGTTATTTGATGGGAATTTTGACCAACCTAAGGAACATGCAAAATCTGACCCGAAGAACCCCAACAATGCATCTGGGTAGGATCATTAGAGTTGTTTGGATTGGTTAGGAATGAAATAATAAGGAAATATCAGGCTTGGATCACGTTAAAACTCATAAACCCGACTCGTTTGAAATATGAAACTAGTTGTAAAAAATGAGCCAGATTCCTCTCATCGTTGTTTCTCTCTCTCTCTCTCTCTCTCTCTCTCAGACTTTCATGTTCAAATGCCCATCCTAAAAAATCGCTCTCCTTCTCTCCTTTCCCCCTTCCGCCATCGCCACCCCAATCATTGACACCTTCAAAGAAAAAAAAAACATGTAAGTGAAAAAGAGAGATATTTAGGCTAGGAATTTGTATGGAAGGGGAAAAAAAAGAAAAAGAGAAATATTTAGGAATAAAAAACATTGAGATTAACATTGAATATTGATCCAAGTTGGTAAAAAAATATGGCAATCCAGATATATCATCATTTGCATCAATTTGGAAAAAAGTAGTAAGCTTTTCTTATTATATTTTCATACTTTGTTTTTAGGATCTTTGATTGTTCAATCGATGTCTCCATTTTTGTTTTTCCAATTTTAATTTATTGTTTTGTTCATGGAAATCAGATTCCAATTTTAGGCTTTTAAATAATTGTCATGGATATTTTGTAGGGTTAATTACGTTCGTAGTAATCGAATTTTAGGATTTATAATCAAATTGTCATAATAAAATAATTTATAACATAAAAATTATCAAACTTCTATTTTTTTCAAAGTAAAAATGATTCAAAAATCAATTTTATATATCACTGTAGTGACAATTAAGTACATTACATATAATTGTCACGTCATTTTGGGATCAATCGGCATTATACAAAGATTCTAATTATTTATTTGATTTTTTTTATTGTGTACACGTCACCTTTCCATATTTATATAATGGCAAGGCACTCTTTCAATCTGAAAGTGATCCAACTTATAAAATTTATTATTCTCAAAATGACGTGATAATTATACGTGAATTGCTTAGTTGTCATTTCCGTGACATATAAAATTAATTTTCAAGTCATTTTTTACTTTAGTTGAAACAAAAAAAAAATTTACAAATTATTTTATTGTAACCATTTGGTTACAAATTTCAAAATTTGATAATTTCGGACGTAATTAACCCAATTTTGCAATTATTCTTGTTTAAATTCTACTCCTTCCGTCTTATTTTAAAAGGTATTTTTTCCTATTTTAGTTTGTCCCACTCCAAATGTCCTTTTCGAAATTCATAGGATATGTTTACATGTATATCCTTATTTATTGTACAACTTATTAAATTTTTTTCTTATTACTCTCTACTTTTAACTAAAATTAAATAAAATTTTTAAAAATATAAAAGAGTATTTTTGTCAATTATTATATTTTTTTTATGAAATTGAGGTATTTTAATTATTTTTTTAATTTTTGTAAAAAATAAAAAAGTACTTTTTAAAATGGGAGGCAGAAAGTACGAAACTATTATTGCATTTTTCTGATAATTAAAAGGGTAAAATAGGTACCCACTTTCTGAATCGAAGGGTTTGGTTCCTTTTTCTTTATTCTTTTCTTGGGTTTTCTTCTAAATTACAATAGTTAACTCGGGTTAAATGGATTGTTCGAGCCGATTCTGAAATTTTTGGGTTGATCGATTCGGGTTCTGAAATTTAGTTCGGATCGGATCAGTTTAGGGATATGCCTATTTTTCGGTTCTTGGATTATTCGGTTCGTATTTTACCCGAACCCGAGCAAAGTTTAACATGCACGCCCTAAACCGGTTGAATCATGTTTTCACTTTTGCCGACATTTTTGCTTCAACGGACCATAAACCTCCCATAAACCTCGCAGCCTTGAGGGCAACTTAGATTGAATCTGCCACAAGCTCTCCCTCTTTCTTTCTATTGATTAAGGTTTCTTTCTCAATTTATTTTTTTCGCTCTTTATTTCTTTTTCTCAATTTATTATCACCACTTTTCTTAGCTTTCTTTTATTAGATTCCCACTATTGCTATGAAATTGTTTAGCTGCAACTTGATGTGTTTTGATAGTTTGTGTCACGCATTGGATTGCAGGAGATATTGAGGATAGACAATTATGTTAGTCTATAGACTTTCAAGAATTGGAGCCGGGATCGGTAGACAGCTCTCAAGAGGTTTGTGGCATTTCTTCAAATGGGTTTTAATTTTTGGAAGCTATAGGTGCTAGATAGGAGAGAATTATGCATATCTTAGTTCCAGATACAGATAATTAGAAATTGCAAAACTGAACAATTCTTGCAGGTTTTGTTTCACTCAGTTGCCCCATTTGCCCTTTTGTGCAGGTATATGTACATCCCTGTGTAGAAGGGGATATGTACAAAAGCCTTTCAGTCAATATTGGCAGCCTCAGGTAAGTTCTTTTGAAGAATGTCTTCCGATTTTTATGATTATGATAAACAGTATTGACTTTATAAGTTACTTTCATGGGAATAATAAATGGTTAGTGTTTGCACATGCTGTTTTAGATAGTCCTATTTTTGCTCACGGTTAATTAGTACTCAGCAATAAAAAGATATGCCATCAATTGTCATTGCAAGTCTTTGCTGGTGCCAGCATTGTTTTTTCTTTTTGTTTGGATAAAGCCAGCATTGGTTTTTACTTTCCTCACACATACATGATTAGATATGGAATTACAAGAGGAAGACCGAACTTGGACTGTGTGGAAGTCAAATTTCTTAAATACTTGTTGATTATTTGATCTTGATTACATGCATCTCCTCCTTGCACTGTTTTGAGCTGTAGAGTGTGGTATGATAATCTGGTCAAGGTATTAAACTTTTGGGATGATTGTTGACTAAACTTATGAAACAAATAGAAATTTGATATGCCACGATAAGATATTTCTTATTCTTCTTTTCTAAATTAACTAGCTAGTCTTGATTCTTCTTTCATTTACACTTACATGAAAACATTTTTATAAGAAGATAGAAAAATTTAAGTGAGAAAAATTATGAAACAATGAAATGCAGGTGAAAGGCATTGACTGAGTTATGGAAACTAATTGGATAAAAGATTTTGCAAGTATTTTAAAAGTGCAAATAGAAGAAATGTGAAAATGAAAAGAATTTGGATATAATGATTAGATTCTCAAAATTTCAATGCTAATTGTGATTTGAATTTCAACCATACACCTGTGCTGTCAGATCTGAAATCTAGACCCTTGAATCTAGCTACCATTTCATTGTCCAAGGCCAAGATCTTGCTTGTAATAACATCATGTCAGTACTGAGAATGATGAAAACTTGCTGGAATCAATCATAGTAATGCTAATTGCATATATGTAGTGTTTTTATTGTTACAAGAACTATTTCTAGTTGAAAATGAAATCCCATTTATCCTGTTATTCTTATGTCTAAATGTTCATCAGTTCACGCTTTTTGGATCAGTTCAAATTACACCCGGAGAGTAAGCAGTTCCAACATACCTTTTTCTGGAAGCAGCATCTGTTTTCTACCACATCTTCTGGTAGCCTTAATGGGGATGGAAATGGACAGAAGGAGATGTAAGTACTTTTGAGTTTGATATTTCCAGAAATGTAGCAACTATGATGAATGCATGAACTTATACTTTCAGATTTCTTAGGAGGCAAAGTTAATGATGGCACCCTCTTAAAACAATATAATCTATGGATTATATTAAATTATAAGGAAAACTAGAAGCCCATGGACAGTGAATTCATAATTAATGTCCATTGAAATAGGTTTTCCTGTCCCTAGAATGTGACATCTGGCATATGTCTGTTTTTATAAGGAATGTTCAGATTGACAAGCTATGGGAACAGCATGAACTCTGGTATCATGGAATATTGTCTTAATTAGATTCTGACAAAACCTAGAAGCCATGAGCAGTGATTTTTGGCCTCACCAAATAAACCTCATGTTGATCTTTTTCTCCCAGTGAGATAGTATGCCGTGTTGGTCATTCGTGTGGCTTATTGGAGCTCTACCAGATAAAACAAGATCGATCTTGGTTTTTGACAGATTAACCATGCACGACAGTCTCACTTCCTTTCATGAGCACTTGGCTTGTTTATCAAAAATGAAGCTCTTCAGTTACTAGTGATTAGGCATCTTCAGTCCTAGAGTAGTTAATCAGACCTATTCAATTGAGACTTCAAAGTTATTAGTTGCAGCAACTGTAACTGATATTTTCCACCATAGTTGGACCTCTGGTGTTCATTATTTGGAATATTGTGCATCTTCATTTTTTCGTTGCTGTGTTTTCCATCATTGAGTCACATTTGACATGCTACATGGGTTTTATGGCATTATCAATCAGCATATCAATGTATTACTTAATTATCTGTTTCATTTTACAATAAAAGAATAGATATCACTGTTATTTCTCTCCTAGACATTCCTGAATGCAACATCAGCCTCGGTGATAATATCTTTTTACTCTGGATTTTTATGTAAATATGGCTGTTATCTCTTAAGATGATATTTGCAGGATATCAGTAATGTTTGTCGATAAAGATGGAGAGGAAAAGCACATCAAGGTCCCAATTGGAATGTCTATGTTAGAAGCTGCGCATGAAAATGATATAGAACTTGAAGGCAAGGATACTGATGCTTTTTTGTTCCAGGAAACACCTATGGGTTAATTATAATTAGTGCATTCCTGAGTGATTATTGGATGGCAATGCTTTTTGTAATGTCTACTGTAAACATTCTGGTCAGTCACTGATTTGCTGTCCCCATAAAAGATGCATGATAGCAATTATGGTCATAGAATATCCGCCCCTCCATTATCTGATTGCGATATTCCTGGAGTTCTTTTTGTTCTTCAATTGCTATATGACTGTAGATTTCTACATTGTCAATCTCTATATAGTTTAATTTTATAATTTTAATGTTATCTCAGGAGCATGTGAAGGTTCACTTGCCTGTTCAACTTGTCATGTGATTGTGATGGTATGTAATTCAAAATTCATTGTTATGCAGTAATTCCATTTGAATGTTACCACGACTGAGGGCCTGTTGTTGGTAATTACGGTAGGATATGGATTACTACAACAAATTAGAAGATCCCACTGACGAGGAGAATGATATGTTGGATTTGGCCTTTGGGCTTACAGAAACGTGAGTTCATAAAACATAAATATGCAAGAAGAAACTTTCATGTGTTCACTCGAAATTTGTTGTATTGTGGATTTTGCAGTTCTCGTTTGGGTTGTCAGGTGATTGCCAGGCCTGAACTTGATGGAATTCGCTTGGCAATTCCTGCTGCAACACGGAACTTTGCTGTCGACGGATATGTCCCAAAACCACACTAGACATGGAATACAGAAAGTGTACGCCTGAGTGTAAAGGACGCAGTCATCCCAGTTTTGTAGCTACCATATTTGTACTCAACCAATGGGCATCTCCAATTCCTACTTCACTATTTTTTTTATTATTGATTATATCATATATTTATATCACTCAATAATTTTATACTCACATCATGTCAAGAGGAAGATGGAATTGCCTGTGAAATGTCGAAATGGAAATTCCACATGCATTAAATTACTAATGTTCAGTAATTCTAACTTGTGGTAAAGCAAGTTCTTTTTATTAATATGCAACATCCCGTTAACTTTTACCTCTCATTTCCTTTCATGCATAAAGCATCATGTAAGGACTTCCAGTGACCAAATAAAGCCTTCAATTTTGTTCTCGATAAAGGCTTTTTGAAGTTGCTCACTTCAGTGATTCTGAACGTTGCTGTGATACTTTTTGCGTGCTGCACTTAATTCTGTGCTAGCACAGAGTCGTGCTTTTGAGTAGCTGTGATATGAAAAGATAGTTATTGATGAACCTGGAATTATCTGATCTGTGTGAACTGAAATATAGTGGTTTTTGGGTAATGTTCTTTTGGTTGGTGTAGGTATAGTGATACATGAGATACTTTATTTGGTTTGATATTAGACTTGTGGCATTCAGTTGATTGCTTGTTTCTCAGGCAACATTGAGCACTATGCAATTATGCATAGAATTAGAAACAAATGGACTGAAGACATCCCCAGACCTTAAAGTGCCTTCGACTTTATTGAAATTGGGAGCAGAATGGGATGATTCGCCTTCTAAATTTACTCCGTCAGGCACTTTTTATCTTTGTAATTACTGGTTGACTTGTAGGTTCCACCTAATTGCTCAAATTGTTCCTTAAGAAACCTTACCTTTTCATTACATTGTACAAGCTTCCATGCAAGACGGAGTACAGATAGGTAGTCACTTTTTTTTTTGAAAAATTTTCTCTAGCATTGGAAGTACGAATTACTCGCTGTAATAATTATTAGTCTAAAGTCATTTTATGAAAATTGGAAATTTCTGCCTCTTTGATTTTTGGTAAATTTATAATCAATTTTTCATTGAATTATTTAAATATAGACGATTGTTTGTAGTAAGATATTGTTTTAACATACACATATCCATAGTTAGTTATTTAAAATAAACGTCAAATTTTTTGACAGAAATTGTATATTCAATTTATATGATCTGTAATTTTTATTCCAAGTTTGATCCAAGCAAGTAGAATTGTGACTCGCACGATAAAAAAAAAAAAAAAAAAGAAGTTTGAATTAGGATAGGGTTAATTTAAATATGAATTGGAATTGGGTCACAAATAAATTCTACGACCCATATGATCTATTTAATTTTTACTGCTCCTTTTCACGTGATTTTGATGAGAAAGTTTGAAGAATAACAGAAGAAAGTTTGAATTTACTTGAACGTGCTGTGTTATTTTATAATTTTTAATGTTCTTTCAGTTGAGTAGAGATTTGAAGAGCTACAAAAAAACCACAAAGATACTACCATGAGTATGGGTACTTTTATAGGCCATTTAAATAAAAGATGCACCTTTTGAACTATATGCAACTAAAATAATCTGTCTCGTAAGGATGATCACAGGACGGAGCTCCCCACCTATTGCCCTGCATGGGGTGGGGATGAAACCGTCTCAAAAAGTATTTCGGAGATAAAGATCTCTATCATGTATAAAAAATATTTTATTTTTTAAAATATAATTATAATTAAAATATAATATTTAATAATTAAAAAATATAAATTTAATTTCAAATTAAATTAATATAAATTTTAACTATTAATAAAATTAAATTATATAAATATAATTAAATTTAATTATTAAATTTCGGCAATGGTGACTACAATTCCTGTTAATTGCGCTACCATTTTTGCCCGCTTATCTAAGTATTTAATTATTACCTACTCGCACTCACACCCTCGACCGCGAGTGCACGAGGAGGAGGAAGTAATTGAATTCTTATTTTTTAGCTATTATGTTTTAATTATAATTATTCGAAATTTGCAGCAAGGAGCAGGTGAAAATGACACAAATCTTGGCGCCCTCTGCACAATGACAGATGACTCGTGGGAGGGGTGAATGTGATGTTACTAAATTTTTGAACAAGTTCTATTTAAATAAAAGTGAGATATTTTTTATGGTATTTTCCGTTTAAACAGAATAGAAGGATATGCAATGTATAAATGCAAAATATGATAAATAATAGAATGTATAATTTAAACATTTTTTAAATAGATTTATTTTGCAGAAAATATATTTAAGTATACCTGGTAAATTTAATCCAAATTTAAATTTTCATCCAAAAAAATGATCAAAATTTAATCCAATAAAAAAATACCTATTAAGCTAATCCAAAAATGATCCACTAAATATGTAACCCGTGTGGATTTGGCTTTTGATATCCAATGGACTTCCTGCAAAATGGCCAATGAATCTGGCTATAATTCCTATTGGACTAATAAAAAAATAATCCGTTTGGACTATCATTTTTTTTACTGTAGTAATTTTAATATTACGTTATACAAAAGGTTAATTTTATTAAAAAATAGATCAAATAAGTTAATTTACATTTGGAATGCATGCGACTCATCTAGATTCAATGAACCTTCATTTTCACTCAGTCTAGTTTTTCTCCTCTCTCTCTCTCTCTAAATTGTCTATCCTTTCCACCCTCGCCACCTGTAACGTTATGAAACCACTATCAGTATGAACAGTATTTTTCGATGATAAATAGTGATACAATGGGTAAATAATACCATCTTGGATCCATCAAAATCTAGAAAAATTTTATGTCACTATTAGAAAGTATAATTCTTGACGAATCTAATGGTATAATTTAAGCTGAAATTGAAGTCAAATAGTTCTCCAAAAATCAAAAATAAAAATAAATCACGGAATCGATAAGAGTCAAACTAACTTTAATCATCTTGAAACATATTTTGCGGACTATCGAAAATTATTTTGATCACATGAAACATCTTAAAATAATGAATATTAATTTCAAGAAGTGAAAAATAAAATTTTTGAACAATTTTAAAATTTAAAACTTTCGGACCGGCTGAAAATATTTCGATACCCTGAAATCTATAGAAACAAACTTCGATTGATTCGAAATTTTAAAAACATATTAATTATAATATTTAGAAATTTTTGAAATAATTTGGTGAAAAAATAAAATAAAGATGGATGAGTCAATGTGAAATAAACTAACATGCATTAAATCCATTGATCGGTCCAAACTCATCCAATCCATTTGGATATTGGTTCATTTATGATACATATCTTTTGATCCATTTAAAATTCATTTATTTATGGCTCGTTCATTTATGATTCAACCCAAATCCGTCTAACTCGTCTATTTGTAACCTTTATATTTAATAACATAAATGGTTTTGAGCTGAAATATTTTATAACAATGATTTTCTTAATAAAATATTTAATCAACACAATTAATTTATCGTGTTTCGGTTTAACTCTCTACATCCACGCCTCAAAACACCGTATTGAAATTTTCTCTCTACTAATAACTGTTTTAATGGACAAGAGTTAAAACTAATATATAATTCTAATATATTCTACCCACAATCTTTTTTTCAAGTAAAAATATGCAAAGAAAATTTTATGGTTTTACCATATCCTTCTCACAATCTTTTACTAATTTTACTCACAAAAAAATTACAATAAAATACAATAATCTAATTTAGAAGAATGATAATATAGGGAGTACAAGATATGAAAATTTTGTATTTTAAGAGATAATATTGATTTTCAATTTCTCTAAACCTTTAAAATTCAAAAACAACATGTATTTATAGCAAACAATTCAATTTAGCCGTTACAAACAAGATAAATTGTCAAAAAAAAAAAAATTAACTGTTATTTTATCTTTTAATGAAAATCAAAACTGGCTTTTCTGAAAGCCATTCTAGTAGACCAGAAGTGAAAACCTTCTTGGTGGACCAAAAGTGAAACTTTATTGAAATTTTTTCTAAAATATTTTATAACAGCTTTCAGATGAAACTTTTGACTCATTTTCTATTACAACAAAAAAAATTAATTGAAATTTTAAGGCATGTAAATTTCATTTTATGCAATAAAAAAAGATTGATGATGTATGAGCATATAGAAAAACTTCTCAAAAAATTTTAGAGAAATAATACTCTAATTTCTTGAAACTTCTACTGAAATTGAGTATGTATGTTCTTCATACATTTGACTTGCATTTTTTAGTTGAATCTTGCACATTTTAATAGAGTTTAAGTTGAAATATAAACACTTAAATATAATTTTTACAAAATTTATACAAATTTTGATTATTATCAAAATTGAGATATAATTTTGAGACAACATTTTCTACTATTATTCTTTCTCAATTGAATAATGCAGATAAAAAATTTCGCCAAATCTTATTATTATTATTATTATTATTATTATTATTATTATTATTATTATTATTATTATTATTATTATTATTATTATTATTATTATTATTATTTGTGTGATTGGATGTGCAAATTATAATTTTCATAACAAGATTAAACTTAAAAGAAAAAACTAGAATAAAATATTAAGTTGATCTTTGGCCAAATTCACGAAGAGTTAGTTGGGTTTTGATTCTCAATAATCTAGAACTTGAAGAAACTGTTTTTAAAATAAAAGGAAAAGTACCGGTCAGCGGTGGCTATCAAATGACTCTGAAAGTCACCAAAAAGTCAGTAGGCTCAATTGCAAAGCATAGGTGGAATAATAAAATTTCCATACATTCGTCATTTAAAATACAAAAACTCTATCTCAATTTGATTTCCCAATTCTTTATAATCTTTCTAAATTGGTAGTTGTATTAGTCTAAATTCGATTAATTAGAAATGCAATTCAAATTTCTCCAATTTTATATGGCCAAGTGGCATAAGAATTTAGAAAAATTAATGAAAAAAAGTTTCTTTATTCAACATTAACTTTAAAAATTGAGTGAACCATTTCAGCATTAATTGTGATAATAACACTCAGGCTAGAAGCAATTGTTGCGGTCAAAATGAATATAATTATTGAAGAAAAATATCATACTTGTGGACATATACTATAATCTAATTATCTTACATCATTAGTCGGCTGTATCTGTGTCCTATCTTCGGGTGTAGCTACCTACCAAACCAATAAAAATAAATGGCAAATACCCAGCTGCCTTGTACTTCTCTAGCAAAACACTTTTAAAATTGGTAGAAGTTACTTGAGATATAGAATGGGATGACAGGAAGTAAAATCTGTGTAAATTACCTAACCAACTTAATATAGGCTTACAACATCGCTACATTCGATGACTACAATTCATTTGCAAGACTGCAGAACTGTTGGCTGGCGAAGGAATATGAAGATTCCAGTCTTAAAAGGCTGGACGACCAAATTAATATTAACTAATAAAATATTTTCATCTATTATTATATATTAATCCCATGGTATCAATTCTGATTTGGGGGTATTAGACACCTGGTCACCCCCTCCTCTCAATTTTATGAAGTGCAATTGCGATGCTGCGATCTTTAAAGAAGATAATAGGGTGGGTTATGATTGGATTTGTAGGGACCCTTAGAGGAAATTTGTAGCAGCTGGTCATGGGACTGTTAGATGTCCCCTGGATCCCCTGTTAGCGGAGGCTATGTCTGTGAAGGAGGCTCTGGGATGGCTGAAAGATGCTAACTTATGTAATGTGCTTGTGGAGATGGACTGCATAACGTTATTTCATGCTCTCACTAAACCTTTTAGTTATGTGTCCCCATTTGGTAGCAACGTTAAAAATTGTATCGATGCTAGTTTGAGGTTTGATAATTGTGTTTTCTCTTTTGTTAGAAGATCGGGTAATGATCTTGCTCATATGTTAGCTAGGACCTCTGTTGTTTCTTCAGGAGTTGTTTATACTTCTCCTCCCCCTTGGATTCAACAGATGCTTTAATAAAAGGTCCATTTTATCTCAAAAAAAAAAAAAATCCCATGGTATCAAAATAATTACTATCGTTTTAACTATTTTTGTCTTACAATATCTTTTACTTTGAGAAATTTAATTTTTTTTTTCAAATTTATCCTTGTTAATCAACTTTTTATATCCTCATTTATAATTAAATAAACGGATATATTAGTGCATGCAAATGCTTCTAATCCAAAATTTCAACACTACTTTGTTTTTAATGTCATGCTATATGGAATCTGAATATTCCACCCATTAATTTTTCTTCCAATTTTTTCTTCTATAAAAGTTAAGAATGTTTCTTTTATTTTTTTCAATTCTATAGACTAGTGTATTTTCCTTAAAGTGCAAGTAACTCTCATAAATATAATTGTCTAATTTTAAAGTTTTTTTCTACTTTCTAACAATATATATACGTGTTTGAATTAATTAAAGTGGAGTTGGAGCAGGTTAATTATAATTGGACTAATGCAATTCAAATATTCTTTTAAAGGGAAGAGTTGGCCTGAAAAGTGAAATTCAATTGGTAGCAGGACGTAGTAGGTTATAGTAAACTAGATAATGACTTTAACATCTCAACAGCTAATTAAGATGATCCCAAAAATTTATAGTATCGTATATCTTAATCTAGTATGCAAGAAAAGGTCCTTTTTCATGAATATAAACACTATCTTTTTAATAAAATTTTCGTGATCACTGACATCGTTATCTCTACGTGGATTAATCTTGCACTCATGTTGTAGCTTGGTTTGACCAAGACTTACATGTTATGTCTTTCGCAGAATTATTAAGGTTAATCCATGCAACCATTTATAGGTAAATGACAGATTAATTGAGAATTAGGACCTTGGATTTTAGCTATCCCGTGTGTATTTTAGGTATTGTTGGTTCACAAAAAGTTGTAAAAACTAATAATACTGATGTGATTAAGGGTCTTACTGTTGCACTTTTCTATTCGCAATAGAAACTGAAGAGGTCATTACTGACGCCAAACAAAGCCTTTCCACGTTCTACAAGTCCAGATAGTTTTGTTTTAATTATTCTCTTTTCAAATAGAAAAGTTTGTTGGCCTCTGTGCTTTTTTGGTTCTTATCAGCTTTAATCCAATCAACTAAGCATACTTTTCACTTATCAAATTATTTCTTTTGTTTAGTATGAAAATGACTTTTCAGCTGCTTAAACTCTACAAAGAATTAATCTTCAAAAATATTTTATTACTTTAATGTAGGACTAATTAAACTCTACAGAGAATTAATTTTAGTTGTGAATTATATATATATATATATATAATATTTGTAAATATTAATGTGAAAAATATGAAATGTACTTGAATTTATCAAATTCTTAATTTAATGGATTTAAAGTAAACGGCAGATTTTGCTTCTGATTTCGAAATCAACGAAATAACTCAAGTATAGCACACAGTAATTTAATATTAAATTTTTTTAAACTTAAATTAATTATGTATTACATATTCTTATTGAATATTGATATTTAATGGTTACATGGAGATTCAGGTTTTTTTACTTGTAATCCAACTAATTCATTTTTTATTTTTTTTAAATATAGAACATAATTTCGTGTATTCTAAGCATGTATTGAACAATTACTTTACGGATGATAAACGGCTAGAATTAAATTGAAAATGAAGTAAATCAAACCCTCCTGATGTGGTGATTATTGTTCAAAAATCTAACCATTTAAATTAAATACTGATTTTGTAGGACACAAGTTTTAATTAAAAGAGGGGTTCAGTAAAGAACCCAAAGACTTAAAGCCAACAAATACAAATAATTAAGAGGTAATTAAGTACCCTAAGGTGTACTGCAAGTGCAAGAAGGACCTTCTAGAAGAGCCTAGAAGTGTACTTCCGTAAGCAACTTTAATTGCATGCAAACTGTACTGCAGGTTTAGCAATTCATGGTTCAACATAATTCAACTACAGTAAGCTTGCCTTTGAAAGCATGCCATTTTTTTTTTCTTTTTCCTTTTCATTCTCTCTTTTAAGCAGAACATTGGGATAATTTAATTTGCATTGTGAGATTTAGTACAAGAACATTCATAGAGTGCAGGACAAATTAGTGGTGCTACTACTGGCCCTCACAATCAAATTGCTGGTATGTTTTGAAACTGTCATGTTTAAATCTGATCTACTTTCAACTCAATTATGCTATTGTTGTAGAATTTTTTGATATTAATTTACTCATCTAACTATACGTTATTGTTTATCTATCCACGCCCAAGCTAAGTCCAAAAACAAAATAACATGTGTTGAATTTTTCAATGTAAAAATAAAATATTACGATGTGAATGGCATATTAGATTACACATTATTTGTAGATTATGAAAATCTTTTTAAGTAGTCTACAAAGTAGATACAAAAATATTTGCGATTCAATATTCTATTTTTAAGATATTTTTAGTCGATAGACTACTATATTTAATTAAATATAGAAATTAACTGCAGCTTCATTTTCATATCTAACTTCTCTGTCTTATTTTTTTTAGTAGAAGTACTTTATAAGAGTTTTAATATATATATTCAGAAGGACGAACATATTATTAGGGTCATGGTGTTTATTGGAGGATGCATATATCAGTATAAGCTAAGTCTAAAAACCAGAAACAGTTAAGTATATAGTCAAAATCACTGGAAGAAGGCGTAGAAATCAACATATATATATATATAATAGCAGCGGGCAGATGAATAAAAATTAATTTGTGTAAGGTGGTTTGAATTGAACAATTCAGCTGTATAACGAAGGCAGGAGTGGTAGACATGAACATTACCAAATACATGAATTTTAAATATATAAATCAGTGTTGTTCCTGTTCTCTGCACAGCTGTTACTTGTTGACACCAACAAACAAGCAGCACCGTTTTATCCATTTATTACCTTGCAGTCTTAATTCCACCTTCAGGAATATTCCGCATTTATTTAACATCTTCCATATGCAACACGGCTAAACACCAAGTCTCATGTTACATTTCAGGATTCCAAAATTAAATCATTCCATCTGTAAATATTAAGAAAAACATGGTTGATTACTTAATTAATTAACTTGAATGAGTGATTAATTGGCATGATTTATTCATGTGCAGCCTGACGTGATCAAGGGATAAATTCACGTGAATCTTATTTTTTGTTAATTAAGTCATTTCTTAATTAATTAATTGGTTGCATAGTATAAAACATACTAATATTCAACTGTATCCTATTCTCTGGTTATTCAGTCAATTTTTGGTGCGTCAAGGCTATTACCAGCATGTTAATTAACACAACAGGGTTTGATCGCTGATTATTATTAATCAGTCCAAGAAATGCAAAGGGCGCCCAACCAAAACAAACAATAAAATTAATGCAAACTAAGTCTATATATCGATTTTTAAACCTTAAGATTCGTAACTGAGATATTGCCAATCGCATCACATACCTTACAGTTCTTTTTGACTCATGTTATTTATGATTTTTCAATTATTATTATATATTACACTTATAGCTGTCCCCCAAAATAAATACACAACAAACCAACTCTTCTTTTCTTAATTCCTCTACTTCTAAACTATTCTAACAAAACACAACAGCATGCTTCATTCTAATCTCAGATTACGTGGCGTGACCGCTGCGGTAGGTTCTGTTGACAAACCCAATATATAGGTAGCTACTCCTTGTGATTAATTTCTTAAGATTAACCCAAGTTTACAGATTTGAGTAAGTGAAAAGTGTTGCTTATTATTTATAATACTAATGGTTTGGAATATTATTATTCTTTTATTTTTAATGAAATCAATGGACTAATCCATGGTGTTGTTCCAAAAAAAAATTGATAAATTGCAGGTACTTGATTCAGCAAAATCCCAACTACTACCATTCTCTCTCTAAATACAACTAAGCCAAAGCGTTGAAATCGTGTTGGGGAGATCGGTTGAGAGGTGTTTGTCTTGTTTTAGTTCGAATTATTCAGTCTAAGCTAAGTTTTCAATCTCTAAGCGTGCCAGCCAAATGAAGGCTCTATCCTGGCTATCATTATCTGCGTGAACAACTTCTACAGCTAACTAAACACAGAGAAACTCACCGGAAAACTAATGAAGTCCCCCTCGTCGTTCTGCGGGAGCAGCTCCAGACTTTCCAATTACAGCCGTACATTTGACTTGCCGGATGATTATGACGACAGCGGAGCCGCCAGCGACTGTGAAGTCGGCGGTGCAATGTTGCCGATTTTCCTCAACGACCTCAGAAGAAACAACGAGCAAGAATTAGTTGAGATCACGCTCGAGCTCGATAATGACTCTATTTATGTGTGCAGTGTTAAACCGAATCCTTCCTCAACGATATCGGATCCCGGAGGTAAAACTGAAGGTAATGCGAGTAAATTATTTGAGCGAAGTTTATCGGCGACATCACGAATTCGCCGGACATTCGGGTGGTTGAGGTCTACATCGTCAAGAACGAGTTCATCGGATATTGACGATAAAGCAATTTCGGCGAGAGATGCGAGGAAAATCAGGGCAAAACTTCAACGGAACAGATCGGAAGCGCAAAGAACGCTTAAAGGACTGAGGTTTATAAGTAAAACTACAGGAGAAATCGACGGGAATGAGTTGTGGAGACGAGTTGAGTCTCGATTCGACTCGTTAGCTAAGGACGGATTGCTTGCTAGAGAAGACTTCGGGGAATGCATAGGTAACCGAGTGGCGCACTTCTTTTACTTTAATTGTTTTAAAAAGATTTAAATTATATTAGTTTAAAGGGAACTTATTGAAGTTTGTTCTTTTGTTCACAGACATGGTGGATTCAAAGGAGTTTGCCGTGTGTATATTTGATGCATTAGCAAGGAGAAAAAGACGAAGATTATCGAAAATAAACAAAGAGGAACTTCATGATTTCTGGTTACAAATTGCAGACCAAAGCTTGGACGCGCGTCTTCAAATCTTCTTTGACATGTGAGTGATTCTATCGGTTTTTGATTGCTTTCTTCTACAAAATCAAAGGTCGTCAATTTCCCAATTTCAAGTTTGTACTTTTGGGCTTTTGGCCATCTTTTGATTAAATTATAAACTTATTATTTTCCATGATTAAGTGGATAACCTAAGCTGTAAAATTTTCAAACCTGTGAAGACAATCTTTTCATGCTTTCCAGGGTTGATAGTAACGAAGACGGAAGAATTGCGAGGGAAGAAGTGCAGGAGGTAACTTTAGTTTGAAATTTTATATATTTATTTTTTTAATACAATAATCCATACTACTATTTATGAATTTTCAGCATAATTAAGATATCAGTAATATTTACATAGAGAAAGTAAATTGATTGTTAGCTGCATAGGTATAATTTAGCTCTAAACTCCTGGTTAATTTTATCAGGATTACTAAATTTATAATATAATAACGCTCTATTGCAGAAGAAATTTTCATTTCATAAAAATACTTTAATTTTTAAAACATTTTTACTAAAATAATTTTGGCTGGAAAATCACAAATCCGATACCACACAACTGATGTGATAAATTAAGTTTAAAATATCAGCTAGTTTTATTCAAACTAACATAACTTGCGACATTAGCAATAATGTTATTTTAAAAATTGAAATATTTTTATCAAATAATTTTTTTAATATCGAATTATTATTATTATTATTATTATTATTATTATTATTATTATTATTATTATTATTATTATTATTATTATTATTATTATAACATAAGTTCAATAACTATACATAAAAATTGGCACTTAAATTGTAACCAATTAAAAAACCAATTTCACAAACAAAATTATAAATTTATAATTGCAATTTAACAAGTCAGTCCAAAATGGATTACGTTTAAAATTAAAACTGTAGTGGTATTATTAAAAGATTTACAAGTTAGAAGCTACCATTTAAAACTGATGCTATTCTTGATAGCATACAATATAATTAAAAACTTGAACTCGTTTAAATTTCAAACTACTATTATTCTTTTTTCACCACGGTTAATTTTGTTTTGATGGCAGCTTATAATGCTAAGCGCCTCAGCGAACAAATTGTCCAAACTCAAAGAGCAAGCCGAAGAATATGCATCTCTGATAATGGAAGAATTAGATCCGGAAAATCTCGGATATATTGAGGTAAAATCAATATCTTTTTATTGGCGTCTCTGTGTGTCAAATATCCATCCGAATGATTGAATTGAGCCATTTTGCTTTTTAGAACTGTCGTTATCAGAAACATTTGGGAATTGGGATGCGTTCTAAAATACAAAGAGGGCCCATACAGAAAAAGTCCCCATCTAAACTCCATTAATAACCTGTCTACCTAACTTCCAGGACTAAATTTTATTGATGCCACGACCCACAAGAAAAAGGGCATAGAAAGGTCTTCCGTAGACAAATCATTTTTCATCCTCTATCTCTTTTTGACTTCCCATGAAAACCAAAATAATACAAAATGTTTCTTTTTTTGGCGGTGGTTATGGCGTCAAAATCCCACAGAAAATCTTTCAGTCCTTTTTCCCAACAAAATAGAAAACTCTGATTTTGGGTTACCTATGGAATGCAGTAGATGAAAGGTGGCTTTCCCCTTTTTCGTGTGGTTCCATTCATAGTATTTCCTATGTAGACTTATTAAATATCTGAAGTTTAACTTCAAACTTTTCCACCGGAAACCGAATCTTATCGGTTCAAATGGTCAATCAATAAAATTCATTCACGCAATTGAGTCTCTCAATCGAGTTTTTGTTTAATATATTTCTAGCTTTTGTCCTATTAAATCCTGGACAGATGAAAAAAGTTAGACATATATTTTAGAAATGCAAGTGACACGTAAAATTTGAAAAATTATACATTTTTAAAGCTCAATTCTCAATTAAACTAAATGGGCTAAATTGTTTTCATGCTACTGACAACATGTCCTTAATATTAAAATTGTTAATTTTTGTTAAAATTGTTAATTTTTGCTACTAAATACTAAAATGATCAATTTTTATTTTTTTTATAAAAATTTCATTCAACTGCACTAGATGAAAAACTGATAAATTAATAATTATATGGGTAAAATATAAATTAATAAAAATGTTAAGATATGTTACATGTCTATTATCTAATTTAGATAAGTAGTATTAATTTATTACTATTTCACTGGACGTTATCTATTTCATTAGATATTTGATGATGAGTAAAAACTGACAATTTTTAATAGTAAAAATTAATAAAAAAATTATTAGAGATATTTTCTGACCGGTACGAAAACTATTGGAACCAAAATTACTCTTTAACCCAACTAAAATTTAACGTTGAGGAGATCAATTTCTTCAAATTTTTACTTAATGCTATTTGCTAAAACTAACCTATCTATTTTGCCATCAGAAGGGCTCAACAAAATAAAAATCAGACATTCAAGAACTCAATTAAATAAAATTCAGTTTGAGGGGTTCTGCAAGCTAAAAATGCAATTTGAGAAGAAAAACAGAAAGTCACTTTAGAATTATAGATGACTTTATTAGACTCTGAACTCAGGTTAACCAGACAAGCTGAGCATGAGTTCAAACCCGCAAAGAGCAAAGTTACTTGCTTTATATTATTTTAAAGGTTGGTTCTTCTGCTTTTTACAGTTATGGCAGTTAGAGACACTTCTTCTACAAAGAGACACATACATGAACTACAGCAGACCACTAAGCACAACAAGTTTAGGCTGGAGTCAAAATATAAGTTCATACAGACCTCAGAATGTAATGCGCAGGCTAAACTTTAAACTGAGGTGTCTAGTTCTAGAGAACTGGCAGAGAGGTTTCATATTAATGCTGTGGATGTTGGCAATGTCTTGGCTGTTTGCCTGGAAGTTCAAACAGTATAGGAATAGAGCAGCATTTGAATCCATGGGTTACTGTTTGTGTGTTGCTAAGGGAGCTGCAGAGACTCTGAAGCTCAACATGGCTCTAATTCTTTTACCTGTTTGTCGAAAAACCCTCACTTGGCTACGGTCCACTAGAGCAAGGTCCTGCATTCCTTTTGATGACAACATTAATTTCCACAAGGTAAAAGATCAATTCCTAGTCAATCGCTACATCAAATATATCATTTTGAGTCTTAGCAATCAATGTTCAGTTTATTAAATTGGATTTGGACTCGAGAATCGCAATAGAATGTAGTAATAATTACAATGTCATGGAACAGAAATTCAAAAGGAAATAGATTAAGAAATTAACTGAATTCTGGTATAATATAGGCAACATTCAGTGACTAACTAGATAGAAAGAATAGTCTAATTTTGTCCATGCTCTTCTTTTTTCTGATTTTTTCAGATAATTGCATTTGCAATAGCCATTGGAGTCATCCTTCATGCAGGAAACCATTTGCTTTGTGACTTTCCCCGCTTGATAAATTCGCCTTCAGATAAATTTGCCTTGATAGCTTCTGATTTCCATAACAAGAAGCCTACATATAAAGATTTAGTGAGCGGCATTGAAGGTGTTACTGGGATTTTAATGGTGGTACTGATGGCCATAGCATTCACCCTAGCAACCCGCCAATTCCGGAGGAATGTGTTAAAACTACCAACACCCTTCAACAGATTAACGGGTTTCAATGCATTTTGGTACTCTCATCATCTTCTCGGTCTTGTATATGTTTTGCTGCTTGTACATGGAACCTACTTATACTTGGCTCATGGGTGGAAGCAGAAAACAGTAAGAAACTTTTCTATTTTGGACTACGGATTTTGCCCAAGAATCATTAACCAAAAACTAAAATTCAGTGCATGTTCAATTTTTTCAGACATGGGTGTATATCTCTGCTCCCTTGTTGCTCTATATAGCAGAACGGAGTCTGCGAACGTGTAGATCAGAGCATTATTCTGTAAAAATATTGAAGGTATATTCAATTTGATTATGTGTCAGCTTGATTGCATTTCTTACATCTAGTTATTTATTTGCATCAACGAAAGTCTGATACAAGCTACTTGATCTTCAAAGGTATCTGTTCTACCAGGAAAAGTCTTCAGTTTGTTAATGTCCAAGCCACAAGGATTTAAGTACAAAAGTGGGCAGTATATGTTTCTACAATGCCCTGCAATTTCCCCCTTTGAATGGTGAGTTTTTTTTTTTTTAATTCAAGTAGATATTGCTATCAGTCCCATGCGTATTGCGTACTATCCGATCGGTATAAAATATTTTTTATTTTTATTTTTTATCTAATGAGAACATTTTTATTTTTTTAATCTAATATGCTCACCATTAACGTGTACATTGTAGCATGCCCCATATTCTATTCAAGGCCAATCCTTCATATTTCGTAATCATTATTAGAAAATCTAAGCTTTTAAACACAGAATTAATCGATTATCCTGCAGGCATCCATTTTCTATAACTTCAGCACCGGGAGATGATTACCTCAGTGCTCATATTCGGATTGTGGGAGACTGGACACAGGAATTGAAGAGAGTTTTCACTGTGGTAAATGATTCATCATCTGTTATTGGTCGAGCCATGTTTGGTAAAGTTGGACAACAAGGGTAATTACATACCGAAGAACTCTATCGTCTCATTTTGCATTTAGATAATCAATCAAATTATTAATGCAATAAGCAAATTGATACAGCCAACCGAAACTATATGTCGATGGTCCATACGGGGCTCCTGCACAGGACTACCAAAATTATGATGTGTTGCTCCTCGTTGGACTAGGAATTGGAGCTACCCCTTTCATTAGCATTCTGAGAGATCTTTTAAATAACACAAGAGCAGCAGATTATCAAACGGTAACATCCATATTCTTTCATAGCAGATTTTGAACTTCCATGATTAACTTTCATCTTTAGTGGCTGATTTTCCATATGCTTCTGGCTCAGGATTCGAACACTGAAACCAGTAGATCAGATGACAGCTCAAACAGTTATGTACCTTCGATTATGACATCAAGCAGCAAAAAGCGAACGCAGAGGACAACAAACGCTCATTTCTACTGGGTTACAAGAGAAGCTGGGTCATTTGAATGGTTTAAAGGAGTCATGGACGAAGTGGCAGAGATGGATCATAAGGTAAGACATAAAAGTGAGGAATCGATATTCACTACTTTACACAAGCCATGCTGCTACGCATGAGGAATGCTTGTTTTTTATATTCTCTATTGCTTTTTTAAATATGGAACAGGGTCAAATCGAGCTGCATAACTACCTTACAAGTGTTTATGAAGAATGTGATGCAAGGTCAACTTTGATTACCATGGTCCAAGCTCTCAACCATGCCAAACATGGTGTTGACATCCTTTCTGGCACTCGAGTATGACCTCTGATAAACATACAATTTTAAAACATTTTTATTATTAATTAAGGAAAGAAACTGAAAACACAAAGCTCTTAACACTGCAGCACTCAAGGAAGGGAGTTTCTTTAATAGTAGGAGTGCTACATCTGAGTATAGTTCCCTACTTATATTTCCTTTCTTGCAGGTAAGGACACACTTTGCCAGACCAAACTGGAAACAAGTGTTCACCAAAATAGCTTCGAAGCATCCATTTGCAACAGTAGGTAAAATTATATATCTATCACAGATTAACTCCATATTGCCTCAATTATCAAAGACTAAATTCAAAGCATCCATTTGCAATAGTAGGTAAAATCATAAATCTATCAAACACTAACTGCATGTTGCCTCATATATCATACTGCCTCCAGTGAAAATTGATGGCATTGATTGGCAATCTTTGTGTGAAAAGAAAAACTTAACAAACTAGGCACTTTCGAAAATTGCAGGGGTATTCTATTGCGGGATGCCAGTGTTAGCAAAGGAACTAAAGAAAATCTGTCAAGAGCTAAGCCACAATACATCGACACGGTTCGAGTTCCACAAGGAGTATTTCTGAGCAGGAGGAAATTTATTTAAACATGTCAAGCAGCAAATGTCATTTTGTAATTATTAAAATAATTGAGTAAAATACACACACACACACACACACACACACCCCTCATATTCATATCATGGCTAGATGTAA
This sequence comes from Excoecaria agallocha, assembly GCA_037975025.1. Lineage (NCBI taxonomy): Eukaryota > Viridiplantae > Streptophyta > Magnoliopsida > Malpighiales > Euphorbiaceae > Excoecaria > Excoecaria agallocha. The sequence continues at coordinate 7,040,706 of CM075817.1, read as the reverse complement.
ATGCTGTCAAATGCCATTCATAAAACAACAATGTCCAACAATATAAAGAACATTTGAAAAAGCAACATTTCCATGTTTTAACTATGTTCTGACAATTGAAAGCTAAGCATTGTAGGATGAGCTCAAGCCTCAAGTACCTCTGTGTTGTGTTCAATTAAATTAATCACAAAAGCACGATATCAATTGGGAGTCTGGCTTTTGCCAATATGCCGCTAGCTAATGGGGGAGGAGGGTTACAAGTGAACAGATTATCTAGATAATAGTTCGCCAATTTTGGTCAGAATTGCAAGCAAATGGCTATTCTTTTCATTTTTACTTAACAGTGAGAGAGCGAAAGAAATTTTGTTATCTGTGAGAACACTTTTGCTTATTTGAAATAACAAAATCGATCACACAAAATGCAGTGCATGTAGCAACAAAGAAAATGGAATCGCTAGTCGGAAAAGCAAGAGAGTAGAATTTATCCAGAGATTAAGGAATTTAAGAATATAATCAAAATATGCCAGTTCACACATACGCAGCAAAAAAATCAACAGGGCTCACCTGTTGGTGAGAAAACTGCATCCATAAATCCCAGAATCACTTGATATGAGATACAAGACTTGTACCACATGTTTTTAACCCAATTCTTCACCTAGTTTGATAGCACTTCCACTTCTCCAAAGTGAATTCATAATTGCACGAGAAACAAAAGATGTTCAGCATCAATCATCTTTCAACCTCTTGAGAAGCTTAGAGGCCCATTGCCGAACACGTCTCTTCAATGTATAACCAAAAACCACGCCAGTAACAAAGAAAATTGCACAGAGCTTCGAACACGTCCATAATGAAACCGCTTGCCTGCATATGTGAAAATTAGCTATAATGACAAATGAGAAAAGCATAGAAAGAAAGAATAACACGAGGAAGAACATGGTAACTGCTACACAATTTGCAATATTTCAGAGATGTGTATTACTACCAATTCATGGATATAAAGTATTCTAGGAGGAGACACCATAACCAAAGCTTCAGCATTTTTCAAATCGAAAAGGCTGCTTTTTTTTTTTTTTTTTTTGAGGAAAATTTAAACTTTCAATAAAAGGAATCAGCAACAAGAGCCGAACACAAAAGGTCTGGTGGTAAATCCATCCAAACTTGGAGACCGGACAAAGAAATCGAAAAGGCTGCTTTGATTCCATTCAAAATTAAGAAAATCACATTGTTATACACCTTTAGTTAAAATAATAGCCAAAGCCACACTTATTAATATCATCATTATGTAGCACAAATCAAGAACTAAAACATCCAAAAATCAAATGAGCAATGGCTTAATTTTGTTGAACAAGTAAATTTCAAACATCGAATTCGAATTCAGTCCTGCAATACAATCGGTTTTCCAATACCCAGGAGATAAATCAAGAGTAAACACAAACTTCAAAAGAAAAAAAGAAAAAGGAAAATTTTGTATGTAGATTTAATGGAACCTATAAAATTGGTAGAATGTAGTGGAATTACCTTGTAGGCCTAGAGATTAAAACGTGGGATTGATCAGAAGAAGGTAAAGCGGCAGTTAATCCTCCCTTTCTGCTAAAATTGAATGGACTCTCAGAAGAGGAAGGAGACGAAGTCGCAGATTTTAAGTCCTTTGAGACGTCAAGGAAAAATTTCTGTGCTCCCTCCATTTGCATCTTGAGCAGAGAACTCAAAAACAAACACAAAACTCGCACCCGAATCGTGTGACAACGAGGGGTTTAGGGATAATGGAGAAATTTTCAGGGTTTTACTTTGCATGATATGGACGGACTGCTCATTGTCGCTCGTTTAAAATTAATTTGCAGATTAGTCCCTAAAGATTGAACCATTTCATTAAAGCAACTGATGAATACAAAGGGGAGGAACAACTTTGATCATTACCAGATCTTCTAACCAAAAAAAATGAACAACTTTGAAATAAAAGACTTAAACATAACAATCTTGAAAAATATAACCAAAAGTAGAAGCAAAAAATGATAGACAAGTCAAAGCATGATGGAGCGCAAGACAATATGTTTCTAATTGAACATTAGAGAATCCCTCATTTTTCAACCACTTAAGAGCTTCTTTGACAGTCATAGTTTCCGCAAGAAGAGGGTCAAAGGGACACCTTAAAAGCCCATGGAAAGCAACCACAAAACTCTCACTAGAATCTCTACAAATCCACCCACACTCAACTCTATTATCTGCCCAAAAAATAGCTACATATGTATTACATTTGATCACTCTAGAGGGGGGAGTGAACCATAAGTCAAACAAACCACCTGCAGAAGAAGGATTAAGTCCAAAGTCCTTTTGTTGAACCACCTCCCATTGATTAAGCGCAGACTATGCCATTCTCATAACTGCTTCAACACTCATATTATGATGATCCCAAACATATTTATTTCTTCTATACCAAATTGTCCAAACCAAAAACACAGCCTGGTGTACTTTATCCCTATGTAAAGAAGAAAACCAAGAGTCAATAATTCCTTTTGTTGATCCATTAACATTAAACATAACCCAAGAGAACTGGCCCTCCAAATCGACAGAACAAGTGAGCAAGAAAACAATGCATGATGCACCGATTCCTCAGTTAAAGGGGAGCAAAAAGGACATACATAAATCTCTACAGCACGACGTTTGAAAATATTACCTCTTGTTGGCAGAACATCAACTAAGCATCGCCATAGGAAAATTTGCAACTTAAGAGGGACAGCTAGATTCCATAAAAAGCTCCAAGGAAAATTGAAAGCCACCATAGAATGAGCATGACCATGAACAAGTCTCTGTGCACTCTTAATAGAATAAGAACTCGAAGGTTCAAAAGGCCAATAAGTTGTATCTGAACAACTATTACGAGAGAGAGGAACTTGAGTAATCCTAATAACATCTTCCTCATTAAAACATGCTTGAATGAGAGGGATATTCCAAGTAGTATCTTCATTAATCAAAGTAGAGACCCTTGCATTCATAAGAGTCGGCACCGAAGAAGATGAAATTTTGGGGTGAAGGAGATCAACCAGCCATGCGTCATTGTAGATACTTATGCGCTCCCCACTTCCCACACGCCATTTGGTATTATTACAGACCATATCTCTCATAACTAGGATACTTCTCCAAGTGAAACTGGGTCTACTTCCAAGCTGGGCTCGCTCTATACTGCCACTAGCAAAATATCTAGCTTTGAGAACTCTGTACATAAGGGAATCCGGTCTATTTTGAAGCCTCCATATTTGCTTACCCAATAAAGCAATGTTAAACTTATGGATATTTCTGAACCCCATACCTCCCACATTCTTCGGAGAACAAAGTCGCTCCCAACGAATCCAATTAATTCCCCCCACTTTATCCCCACTTGCTTGCCACCAAAACCTATTAAATAGGTGATGTAATGAATCACAAAAACCATTAGGTAGAAGAAACAAACTCATATTATATGCGGGGATTGACTGCAAAATAACCTTAATAAGAATCTTTCTAACTTCTCAAGAAAGAAGCTTATTCCTCCAGTTACTAAGACTCCTCCAAATTCTGTCCTTTATAAAATTGAAAACCTGTGTTTTATTATAACTCACCCACATTGGATACTAAGATAGGAACTAGTTTGAACAGAAGCCGAAACCCCCAGTAAATTACAAAATAACTGCCTCATAACAGGGTCTACCTTTCGACTAAAAGCCAAAGAAAACTTGTTGAAATTCACAGTTTGGCCTAAAGCACTTTCATACGATGCTAGACATTTCTTGATGGCAGCAGCTTCATACAAGTTTGCTCTGAAGAATATAAAAGAGTCATCAGCAAAAAATAAGTGATTAATAGAAGGAGCCTGCCTACCTATTTTACAACCATGGATTAAGAGCCTTTTTTCCAAGTCGAATAAAGCAGCTGGAAGACCTTGAGCTCCCAGTATAAACAAATAAGGCGAAAGGGGATCCCCTTGCCTTAGACCTCTTTCAGGAATGATTGGTCCCATCACATGCCCACTGGAATGCACTTGGTATGACACCGAAGAAATACACATCATCTCAATCTCTATCCATCTACGGTGAAAGCCCATTCTAACCATTACACCCTTTAAATAAGACCACTCCAATTTGTCATACGATTTCACCATGTCCAGCTTCCATGCAATAGAACCTTAAGCCCCATTTACCTGCCTATTTAAATAGTGCCCAACTTCAAATGCAAGGAGGACATTGTCAGTAATAGATCTTCCAGGTATGAAAGCACTCTGGTTTTCTGATATTACCTCTTTCAGTATATGCTTGATGAGTCGGTTAGCAACCATCTCAGATAAAATTTTATAAACCACATTGCAAAGAGCAATAGGCCTAAAGTCAGAAATAAATTTTGTCTTACTAATTTTTGGAATAAGAACAATAATGGTTTCATTAAGAGTGGGAGGTATATCACCAGACTGAAGAATATCCAAAATAAAATTAGTTATATCTGTACTAATGAGATCACATTGATTCTGAAAAAAACCTGGGTTGAACCATATGGACTTGGCACCTTATCTGGATGCATAGAAAAAAGTGCTTCTTTAACTTCAAAAGCCTCAAAAGGCTGAATAAGATCCTCATTTTGAGCTTCTGTAACACACATCTTAATGTGGTTTAGAAAATTCAAATTACTACATCCTGAAGATTGGAATAAAGATAGAAAATATTGCATATTGTGCTCTTGAAAACCCGAGTTCCAGTCTATTTTGATGCCTTCTGGATTATATAAATGATGGATCATATTTTTTTTCTTCCTCATAAAAGTATAAGAATGGAAGAATTTAGAGTTCATGTCCCATTCCTTTAACCACTGTACTTTTTCCCGTTGTTGCCAATATTGGTTCTTCTTAAAGAATAGACCGGCTAGCTTTTCTTTGGCTTGCTTAAATCTGGTGATAGACATAGCATCAGACTTCGATCTCAAAGCATCAAGTTCCCATTTACAAGCAGCTATCTCATCCATAAAGCGCCTTCTGAACGAACGACCCTAGGACCCCAGAACTAAAGAAACATTCTTAAGTCGCTGAGGCACAGAAAACAAAGCCAAATATGACCAGCTTTGAAAAATAAGATCCTTACAGCTCTATTCTTGAAGCCATATATTCTCAAAATGGAATCGAGAAATATGGGTTGAAGAACTGGAACTAGTTGTTAACAATAAAGCCATGTGACCAAAATTGATCAACCCCATTTGTTCAATTTGAGAATCTGGGAACAAAGAAAACCAAAAAATTGAAGCTAAACCCCTATCCAGCCTTTATCTAATCCAGTTACGAGTCCCTCTAGACCACTCCCAAGTGAAACGATACCTATAATAACCCATATCAGAAGGACCACAGAACTGAACAGTATCTCTAAAAGCATTGATATTAGAAGCTAGGTGCGGATTCCCACCAATCTTTTCAGAACTAGATAATAAGTCATTAAAATTACCCATCACCACCCAAGGCCATGCATTATCCAAAGATAGCTGCCTCAAGAGTTGCCAAAAAAGGTACCTTTGACTCCTTTGGGGATTACCATAAAAGCCCGTGAACCGTATTTCTTATTGGGACTCCAAAGAGATCAAAACATCAATATGCGAAATAGAATAGAATCAAAGAGAAACAGTCAATTCTTGCCTCTACATTAGAGCCAAACCCCCACCCAAACCAGCACCATGAGCATAAAATTTTCCTTTAAAATTAATGCTATGACAAATATTATCAACCTGCAATTGATTAATATGAGATTCCATAAGAAAAACAAGAGATGGACAAAAAGAAGAGACCGTTTCAATTAGCTCCAGAACTGCTTGTGGTTGGCCTAAACCACAACAGTTCCAAGCTAATGCAATCATGGCGATAGACAAGCCTGATTAACAGGGCCTGCCTCTACCATCAAGCAATCTCCAAAGCCTTGATCCTAAGTATCACAAGAAGAAGGAATTGGTTGGTTCTTTGAAATAATAATATCTGCACGACGCCGTTTATTATCTGCTTCCAAAATACAGTCATCTTGTAGAGTCTCACAGTAAACTGCCTTCTCTTTTCCATATATACTCAGCCTATTGGATGAGTTATTTTCCTTGCCATGCACGTTGCTCCTGATTATTTTAGAATTAATATCCCTAAAAATCTGTTGATTAACTAAAATCAAGGAACTGTTAGGATTAAGGACTCTAGACTCCCACTCCACCTCAACCTCCTGTTGATTATGCAAATTATTCGAATGGCTAACTGTAGTTTCATGATTACCTGAATTACCCATCTCCGAATTCATTACCATCATATTTGACTTGAACCACCCGCTCACCGGAGTAAGACACTATTTTCCTCAACGGAGCTAGATGAAAAGCACTGTATTCCATGACATGAGAATTCAGATCCACTTCAAACCTCTTACTACAAAATTTCTCTTGATGCCTAATTACACCACAAAGAAAACAAAAACTGGGTAATCTCTCATATTTAAAGGATATCACTGCCCAATCGCTACCCTGCTTTTTTACTTTCAAGTTAATTCATAAAGGTTTTCTGATGTCTAGCGTAACCCTGATCAGCATGAAAGTCTTCCAGGTACCATCAAGACTCTTTAGATCGATCTTCATAAAAGAACCTAGTTGATTCCCTATATTTCAACCAATGTGTTCCGTCCAAAACCAATAGGCAAATTATAACATTGCACCTATAAATCTACTGCATATAACTTTACATTCTCCGGTTGAAAGCCAATCTCCATTCTCTTCAAAACGAGCAACTTTTGTTAAAAGGACCAAAGACCATCATTGAGCACCATATTCATATCTATTTCGTGAAAAAAATTAAAAACTAAAAAGCTTTGAGGACAACTCCTGAATTTCGATACCTTTGCCAGGTTGCCAAGTCTCAGCCATTGTAGCCTTGCATGCTGCGACATTAATAGATCTATTAGAAATAATTTTGTCGATAAGACATAACAATAGATCCTTCTTCTCATTAATAAAATCTTCATCATCCAGCACGAAGCCCTCCTCCCTATCGTCTTCTAATGAAACTTTCTCACACTATTGTAATGTCATCAGTATCTATCGTAGACACCATAAAGATTCAAAATGATAAAACACAGAGAATAAAACATACGAAAAAACCTTACTATGAGAGTAAGAGGAAAAACTTGCTACTAGAGCAAGAGGAATGGTTTTGTAGTATATATTTTCTAATCTAATTCCATTTGTGAATAGTGAATATCAATACAGATTTTTTTTCTTTTTTTCAAAAAATACAACCCTTTCCACTAATTTTTCCTAAATCTTACTTTTTAAATTTTCGTTTTCAATAATACAATTTTTTTTATTTAAATGAAAACTCCTACTTACTAGATATTCGTTTACTAAGTAACGAATGGTCTTTAAAAAAATTAAAGAAAGAACAAAGTCAGACTCGAAAACTAAAGAAAATCTAACTCAAGCACAAATAAGATCGAAAAATCAAACTAGGGTAGAAAACAAAATCAAAAATCTACTGTGTTTGAAGGAAACTAAGAATTTACCTTCCGTCGTAGGAAATCTAAACAAGTGCCGGTGTGTGGTGTGAGATCGAGCAGGATAGAGATGAGAGAGCTGAGATCAAGCAAAAAAAAGAGGCAAGATTAAGAGGAAGAGAAGCAGCTGAGAAGTCAGACGATAGCCATTGGAGGCAATGGAGCGGCAGTGACCGGTATGAGAAGTTCCTTTATTTGTCTGTGGCAGTGACGATGAAAAGAAATCAACGATTGAATTTGTTAATAAATTTCTTTGCTGGCTTTGTCCTGCAGCGCTGTCTTTGCATGAAATTGGAAAAAAAATTGAGTAAATATATACAAACACGTGATCTTACTAAATTACCTTTTATTTAGATTAGATGTTCATAAGTGAGTTTGATAATTTTGGAGTCAAGGATTATAAGATGGGAATATCATCAGAATCTGCTTCATCTGAAGAATCATTTGCGAGTTCTTCTTCACCTCAGTCTGAAATTTCATTATTGGGTTTCGCTTATTCTTCTTCACAGGGAGATGAAACAGAAACTTTTGGCTTGGATAAGTACCCTTAAATGGAAATTGATTGAGCAGCTCTTCAAATTTCAATTATTATGTAATCCTTTTTGGTATATTACTAGCTAAATAAGTTTAATTAATTCAAATTCCTTTCTCATGGTTGCAGAAGTTGAATTTCTTTGCATTAAAATACGAACCAGAAAGTTCACTGAACTTTATGATTTCTGCAAACATATCCAGGAAGTCTCATGAAGGAGGGGGATATTTTCGAACATTACTTTTAATGTGATTGCAAGCATTGTTTTGTCTACAAAGATTCCAAAAAAAAGAAGTTACGTTCCGATTCCCTTCTCCAATTATAAAATTCAAAAATTTCATCAGAAAAAATAAAATAATGACAAAGGAAATTTCTTATGACAACAATTAATAATTAAAGAATTAAATAAAAGTCCATTCTGAAAGAAAACATGGATTGAAAAATTAAAGATGATTTAACTGCGCCTTAGTTGGCATCAATTAAAGATATCAATAACTGCATTATTTACATCGAAGACATGACATTCTTAGCAAACAAATAAGTTAGAATTATATTAATGTCTGATACATACACTTTAGCAAAAGCAATTCACAAAAATTTCAATTAATTCTGACATTTTCTACAATCACGGTTTATATACAAATGCATTCGTCCACCGACTTTTACAAGTTACAACCATTGCTCTTGCACCTTGCTGCCACCATTTTCCACATTAAAAAAAAAAGTATGAAATTTAAGGCAAGACTGGCAATTTTGAACTCAACCAACAGAAGATCCAGCATTTTTACACAAAAGACAAACAAATAGCTCGCATGAGTTGGATCTCTAATTGGAAATTCTCATAGCAGCAGCCATAAGTGGAAGTATTGCTCATTTGGTAAGATCATGCACATCATTTGAATTTCATGGACTACAAATTGAGTATCTTGATGACCGTAGTATTAGACATGAAGCATGATAATGGTCATGCATCTTTTTGTATGTCGACAGTTTTTTTCCTTCTAGGAATCAAAAGAATTGACTAATTATGTGACTGTTTATCACCTTAAAATAAGTTTTTTTTAGTAATGGTTAGAAGAATCTATAAGAATGTTGCCCACTTGCGCTTGCTCTTTCGTGCCTTTCCAAGTAAATTCTCAAATCCTTAACTAAAATAGTACCGTTTGCATTCCTTGGCAGCTTATTAAATGCCTTTTTAGTGGCTGTGAGATTTAATTTTAAGGACAAATCAACTTAATTTTTTGGGTCGAAATTTTTGTGGCCAAAAGTGATGATAGCAGTTTCTTTAAAGACATTCGAGAAAGATGATCAATATCGTGGATGTCTTAACAGGTCCTAAGGTGTCGTTAAATTACTCAAAGGATGTCATTCACTATAAATAGATACAAAAAAATTATTGAGTAGAAAGAAAAGCAGTAAATTTATTTTCTTGAAAAAAATCTTGAAAATGAAATTCTTGATATGAAATTTTTGCATGAGTACATTCTATTTCTAGATGGATGGCTTATAATTTCATGAAATGCTTTTATTTGAGCCATAAAAAAAGTGCTTGACTTCACAAAAAAAAAATGAATGACGTGTTCTTTTTCTTTCTTTTTTCTTAGGTTTTCATTGTTTTTACATATTAATTAATCACAATGAATAGAAAGTGTAAATACTGTATACAACTAGTACACACGGCATATACAGCTAGTACACACTGCGTATACAGCTAGTCCACACTGTGTATATATCATATACACACAGTATATATATGATGTACACACTGTGTATACAGCTAGTACACACTAAGTATACAACATATACACATAGTGTATATATGATGTATACACCGTGTATACAGTTAGTCCACACTGTGTATACAGCATATACATACAGTATATATATGATGTACACACTGTGTATACATCATATACACACGGGGTATACAGCTAGTATACATGGTTAAATGCCTTTTTAGTGGCTGAGAGATTTAATTTTAAGGACAAATCAACTTAATTTTTTGGGTCGAAATTTTTGTGGCCAAAAGTGATGATAGCAGTTTCTTTAAAGACATTCGAGAAAGATGATCAATATCGTGGATGTCTTAACAGGTCCTAAGGTGTCGTTAAATTACTCAAAGGATGTCATTCACTATAAATAGATACAAAAAAATTATTGAGTAGAAAGAAAAGCAGTAAATTTATTTTCTTGAAAAAAAATCTTGAAAATGAAATTCTTAATATGAAATTTTTGCATGATTACATTCTATTTCTAGATGGATGGCTTATAATTTCATGAAATGCTTTTATTTGAGCCATAAAAAAAGTGCTTGACTTCACAAAAAAAAAATGAATGACGTGTTCTTTTTCTTTCTTTTTTCTTAGGTTTTCACTGTTTTTATATATTAATTAATCACAATGAATAGAAAGTGTAAATACTGTATACAACTAGTACACACGGTATATACAGCTAGTACACACTGCGTATACAGCTAGTCCACACTGTGTATATATCATATACACACAGTATATATATGATGTACACACTGTGTATACAGCTAGTCCACACTAAGTATACAACATATACACACAGTGTATATATGATGTATACAATGTGTATACAGTTAGTCCACACTGTGTATACAGCATATACATACAGTATATATATGATGTACACATTGTGTATACATCATGTACACACGGTGTATACAGCTAGTATACATGGTGTATATATCATATATATACTGTATATATTATGTACACAATGTATACAGTGTGTATACATCACATACACACTATACACATCATGTACACACTATATACAGTATGACACACTATGTATATAGCGTGTACAAACGATGTATACAGTTAGTACATACTGTGTATATATTAAGTACACATAATGTATAAATCAAGTACATACAGTGTATACGAAAAATACATGGTGTACAATAAATAGAAAATGTACACACTGCATACAGCTAGTACACATGGTGTATACAGCATGTACACACAGTGTATACATAATATATATACTGTGTATACAACATGTACACACGGTATATACAGCTAGTACACATGGTGTATACATCATGTATATACTATATACAGATAGTACACATGGTGTATACATCATATACACACTATATACAGTATGTACACATTGTGTATACACCAAGTACACACAATATATACTAAAAATATACGGTATACAACAAATATATATATTTTATACACTTTGTGTACATCAAGTACACACGTTATGCATACACCAAGTATGCATTGTGTATACACTTAGTAAACACACAACATATATGAAGTACACACACTGCATACATCAAGTACATATACAATATATACCTAGTAATTATTTTATGATAATGTTGGAAATAGTATTTGCAAGTGGTTTGATTTTCACTTATTTTATGGAAAGTACATAGGCATGTGAATGGGGATTTATGTCATTATGATATGTTATAATTTTTTCTTTATACTGACCACCTAAATTATTATTTTGTCTTGCACCCGATTGAACTACCTTTTCAAAGTCTTTCCGATAAAGGGGAATATTTCTCTAAATCATAATCATAAAAATTTTATGTGTCCAATAAATATAAAAACATCATATAAAATAAATAGATATTAGACACTTCATCATCCATTTTTTCAATGAAAAATTCATTAACTTAGTTCTAGGCTTCTAGCTAGATGAAAAATTCCGATAACTAATATTTTATGTCCATTTCCAATTATATATTTTATAAAACTTTATAATTTTTTTCCAACATTTTTTCATAAATTTCAAAAATATCTCCACGTTTCTATTTATATGCCTTTCACAATATTAATATTGGCCCTTCCAAAACCATAAATTTACAGTTTCTCCCTAATAAAACAATTATAATAAGAAACCACTATATGCGTAGTGGTAGAAGTTACATATTGATACAATATCAATCAAGAACATGAATCGAGAGTAATGGTAGAAGCTATATATTGATACAATATCAATCAAGAGTATGAATCGAGAAAATACGAATTGACTAAAATGATGAATAGGTAATAACAATAAATTTTATAATACATGTAAAAATTTTTTAAAATTTAAACAATTATTTACAAAATTTATTCTAATTGAAATCAACCATTAAAATTAATAAAAATTCGTGTTGGTATACAATCTAATACAAGAGCACACATATAGGGAGACGTGTCACGAAATCATGTACTATAAGCCATATATTCTACTTGACTCGGTAGCTTGTCTAGCCTAAGCCGGAGTGTCAATAGTGATTTCTAATAGTTTTCATAATTATTTTCGAAGATAATTTTTCAAAATTGATATTTTTGCATATTATAATTATTTTTTTAAAATATCCGTTGGTTATTTTGTTACAACTCCGAACACTGTGTAGGTGTTAAGTTTGAGCAACAAGAAATTGTTATTGCTCAATCAACAGCAGCCAATGAATCTCAATATGAAATTCCAAAAAGAATCAATAAATTATCTTTGGTGTGGGTGTGATTTTTGATCATTGCGATAATATATTCATCTTGAATCATGTTGGATGATTGATGCTCCTAACTTTATGAGTTAAACAAGTAAAGTAAATATAAAATTTTGAACTTAAATGTGAAGGCGTACATCTCTAATCTTTTTGATCAAGCAAAGTATATATAGGTTCTTTTTCACTCTATATAAACATTCAAACATTAAAACAGCTGATGTAATTATATATGCATGCACAATTGAAAGGAAATTCAACTATATACAACAGCTGTCACACTGCTGCTAAAAGGTACGAATATGGTTGGAGTTATGCATTTTTTTTCTAATCGATCTAATACATTAGTTAGTTAGTTAGACACAGTTAATTGAGTATCAATTATAAAACATTAACCACAAAAATAATTAGCAAATCATGCCTGCATATCAATGTCCACAGAAGCATCAGAAATGCTTTTGAAAGATGACCTGCAAGAGGTGCGCAGGGCATTGATGATGGAACGTGAATGGAATGATGAGTTGATAAGTAAATTCAATAAAAATCCTGATCGCTTGATGTTCCCCGTGAATATGTATCAAGACAGTGCATTTCATTTTGCTTTTACACACCAAAAAAGTGGAGCCATTTACAACCCTACTCGAAATTGCCATTAGAAGTACAGAAACTGATAATAGTAATAATACTACAGTGAGTTTAGATTTAATCCTTAAAAGTACGAACGCAGTTGGAAACACAATACTTCATGAGGCAGCTACAGTTGGAAATCTGGAAGTAACAAAACTTCTTCTAGATGAGAATGATGATTTTTTTCTCCAAGATTTTAAATTTAGGCGCAGGTGGTGAAGTTGAAAAGTGGAGAAATCTCTTTAATGACAACTTGAGGCTTCAAATCTTGACGGGGAAGTGCCATGGTTTTCTGTTCAAGCTTAGGAAGCCATCAGCATTCATGTCTTTCACTGTCTCTTTTTCAGAATAGGGCATTGTCTCATATATATGATGCAGAGTGGATTGCAGGAAACATTATCAAAGATACAACTCAAAGATATAACTTAAGTTTTTTGTTAAAAATATGAGATTGCTTTTACTTTAAAAAGAATATAAAAAAGTTTTATTTTTTGAAAATTATAAATTGTATTTTTGTTGTTGAAAATTTAAAAAGTTATATTTTTAAAAATATTATAGAAGTATTGTATTTTTTGTTATTTTTATTTTTTTCTGTTTATTTTTGTAAAAATTCCTAGAAAATATCCAAAAAGGCCCATAGAAAAACTCCATCATCACAAAGAGAGGCCCATATAGAAAAGAAAAGCCCTCTGTGGTGCCCGAAGAAAGGGAATGGGGTCAGCAGTTGTCCACGCCTAAAAGCCAATCCATCCCCATCTTCTTGGGACGTCTTCCCCCCTGTGGTCGACTGTCGCTCCTTATCTTCCTGCAACTAATAACAAAAAAACACAAGAAAAATAAATAAATAGACATTAAAAAAAAAATTTCTTAGGTACCAAGAAAAAGAACTAGATACCTTAGCTCTATTCTCTTTCAAAAATGGCATCTTCAATCTCTCTCCCTAAGCATTCTCTTCTCTCTCTCATCTCTACTCACAAACCCACAACCCAACATCCTCAAAATATCCAATTTCTCTCTAAATCATCAAACTCCCGATTTTATGGCATCAAATTCTCTCATTTTTCGTCTCTTCCTATTCCTTCATCTTCTTCTTTGAAGTCTACCATTTCTGCTAAGGTACATTTGGTCTATATCGGAAATTATGTGGTGTAAAGATTCAATTTTTTTATTGATTGTTTCTGGGTATCTCCTTTTTTCAGATCAACAAAGGGCAAGCCCCACCTTCCTTCACATTGAAAGACCAAGATGGCAAAACTGTGAGCCTTTCTAAATTCAAAGGGAAGCCTGTTGTTGTCTATTTCTACCCTGCTGATGAGACCCCTGGCTGCACTAAACAAGTAATTCCCCTTTACTTTCATTAAAATTTTCCCTTTTATAATTTTGAACATAGCAATTAAGATATCATAAGAATGAAGAGTAGCCAGAAAGTTTTAAATTTCATATAATGCATAAATTAGGGAAAAAATCAGTTGAACAGCCAATGTCAAAGTGATAACTAAAAGGATAAATCTTTTCAGGCCTGTGCTTTTAGAGATTCTTATGAGAAGTTTAAGAAAGCAGGAGCTGAGGTTATTGGAATCAGTGGTGATGATTCATCATCCCACAAGGTAACCAAACAACTTCATTTAAGCATTTTTGCTTGTTCAAATTTTTTAGCTTACATTTCTAGTTTGAAATTTCTAAGGATTTCCCAAGTTTTTGAGCCCATACTTGAGCTCCTAATGTCTTTTTTGTAATTGGAAGCCACCATCTAAGCTAAAACTAAATCACATATTCATACATATATCTCGCAATATACAATTAAATGCCAGGAGAAATTCACAGTTGAGCCTAACCCATTAATTGACCTTATATTATGCCTTTTCATATTGTAGAATTGCCGACTTTTGTCCATAATTGTTTTACTGGTTTTGTTTTGTAAGACAATTAGCGTTTACAAAGAGTTATACAGTATCCTTGAACTTAATTTGACATTTTATATCTCATAACAAATACTAATCGAGTACTAGATTTTGACAAAAAAATATGCATGGTTGTAGGCATTTGCCAAAAAGTACAGACTTCCATTTACATTGCTGAGTGATGAAGGAAACAGAATAAGAAAGGAGTGGGGTGTTCCGGCAGATCTTTTTGGAGCATTACCTGGGCGACAGACATATGTTCTTGACAAGAAAGGTGTGGTTCAACTCATTTACAACAACCAGTTCCAACCAGAAAAGCATATCGATGAAACCTTGAAACTACTTCAAAGTCTTTGAATCTTCCATTTTCTGCTGTGTTACTTTTTCATTTTTAATCTGTTCTTTGTGAGTTCAACTACATTCTTGCACTAGTCAAATCCTTATAGTTATTAGCCAATTCATATATAAATAAACTCCCATGAAATGAAGTACAGCTTCTAATTAGAGATGTAATGCAAATGTCAGATTTTAATGGCCTTAGGATTGTTCAGTTCAGAAAGGTTCAATGTGCTTGACAATTAATATTTAGTGGAAACATCTGCAAATTCAGATGGCCGTATCACGGATTTCTTGATAACTTGAAGAAGAAGAAAAAAAAGGTCTTATTTTTAGGGCATACAGATCAAAGATTTCTCTTACGCATATTCTACGTAAGTATTAATATGCTTATTGTTATATCTAAAAACAAACAATGGCATTAGATAACAATATGCTTGCTATATGCCATTTCTCATATGTAATCCTGACTACCATAAGGACTAAATGCTTCAGCAAGCAAGCTCGTCTTCCTCCAAGAGCTCCATCCCATTTCTTGACAGATTTCATCGCTGTGGTTGATGCTATAAGTGGAGATACAGTGCCTTTTATAGAATCTAGTGCTCCTTTTCATAACTTCAATCTCCTTGCCCACATACTCAAGCATTTCCTCCGCAGTTGGTAGCTTAAATTTCTTGTCAACAAGTCTTTTTAGCCATATGCTACGCAGCTCTGCCGTGTGAAGGTTCGAAATGCTTTCTATGTATCCCACAAAAGCCATGTTTGGAATCATTGGATGAATTGTTCCCCTGCAAAAACACTAATTATAAGTTTTGAATCATCATCGACGGAAGCTAACTATTATAGAACAGGCTTTGTGAAATGGTTAACCTGTACAAGGGCATGAGACCAGAAGGATACTCCAACAGACTGCAGAAAGGTTCTGGCATAATATTTTTGAGCTTCTTCTTCCCATCATAACCGGTAGCAAGAATCACAATATCAGCTTTCAATTCAGAGCCATCTTCAAACTGAAGTCCCTCCCTAGAGAACCACCACTTCGAAGTTTTCTTGAACAGAATGTTGCCCTTATCAGCCTCAGGGAAGAATTCATCTGGCAGGATAGCCATCTGGCACGAAGCGTAATCTTCGATGAAAGGATGATCAGGCTTTAATCCATACTTCTGTAGAGGAAGTTTATGCAGCAGATACGACTCTATGAATTTGGAAACTATATGCCTCTGCAAAGTTCAATACAATTAGGTACTTTTTAAAGCACTTTTGATACCAAAATGAGAAGGGTGTCCGATAAATAGAACTTACCATTGGAGATAAAATTAGGCAGAGTAGTGCCATTAGCAGTCTCTGATTAGGTCTTTCATGGATTAGTTGAGAAGTTCTTGTGGAAAAGAACAAGAAAAATGGCAAACCCCATACCCAATAATGAGGAACAGTCCAATGTAAACCTCTAATTACCATGGTGCACGGTTGGCCGTCTTCACCTGCAACATGTATATCCAACACGGAATTGCAGATCAGATTAGTAATTAAACATTTGTTTTGTTAAATATGTAATATAATTCAACTTGTAACAAAATGTTATTAGAATTATTAACTCTAATTTCTTTTACAGATCACTAAACTTCACCTTTGCATCATATAATAATCATGTTATTATGTGTCTTTGGTCCAAATTTAATCAGATTTTTATCAAACTTAATTTTATTAGTAAAAGGCCTAAAATAAAGATGAAAAAAGAACCTTGGGATTTATAATTTTTTGGAAAATAAGGAATTAATTGAATTAAAGAAAAGGAATATCAGCCTTGCGAGCCATCCAAGTGGGGTGGTTTTAGCAAGGACTGACTGGAGTTTGAAACTTCTTCTAATGAGATGTAAGAAATTTTCAATTCTTTAAAATTGGCCTAATATGGAGTTGGAAATTTTCAAAATTCGTGCTTTTCTTTTCCCTTTTTGAGAAATTTCTAAAACGACGTTAGTCCAATATGAGACAGACTCCACGTAAGAAATGAGAAGCAGAAAAAGGCAATAAACCCATGCATACTCCACCCATCTTATTTAACTTACAAAATTGTATAGTCATTGTTTATAACATAAACATAAACGCAATTAAATGGACCAAATTAATGATAAAATGATAGTAAATATATAGAGTTAATTAAAAAATAAAATAATAATTATTATACATAAATATCAATACACTATTTATTGAATTTATAAATTTTGTTTAAATTCAATTTAGACAAAAAAATATTTCATAAAGCAGTTATGATTTTGAGTATGTTGCGTCAAAAAAATTAATATAAAAAACAGCGTACTGCCTTTTTTTTTTGTACTTCTTGATAAGGTCAACAAAATAAATTATTAATGAATTTTTGTGTAGTCATAAAGAACTATGCAATATTATTCTTTTTTGGTACTTAGGGTCTCACGGAACAACTTTTTGGTGAAGTCAATCGAAAAGAATCAAACTTATAAGGGGAATTGATTTTCTTTCTTTCTTTCTTTTTTTAATTAAAATCAATGTTATCAAAAGATACCACTTATCAACAATGTTATTAAAACCGAACTGGCCGGTTGAACCAATTTAAATGCGAACCAATAGGTAAATTGGTTGATTTAATTGTTTAAAACCGGATTGAACAGGATAAAATTAAATTTTTTGCTAAAAAGTATAAAAAATTATAATTTTTTTGTATTTTTTCACCTCCCCACCATATATATATATATATATATATATATATATATATATATATATATATATATATATATATATATATATATATATATATATATATATATATATATTTCCATTATTTATTTATTTGAAAAAATTAGTATTTTAAATTTTAAATATGTCACTTAATAATTTAATATACTTATTATATATTTGGTTCAATGTAATCCAATATATATATATATATATATATATATATATATATATATATATATATATATATATATATATTAAATTTTCATTATTTATTTATTTGGAAAAATTATTATTTTAAATTCTAAAAATATCACTTAATAATTTAATATACTTATTATCTATTTGAATTTATTATAATTAAATATAATTATACTCATATATGTAAGGTTAATATTTTCTGTGTTTGCTTCATTAGTACTCTATCTAAACAAGAAATTTTTTTCATGATATAATTTTATTTTTATGTTTCTAATATATGATATTCAAAAATTCATAATTAATCACTTGTAATAATAAAATTGAAATTATGTTTTGTAACTTATTATTAGGATATTTGTGACATATATTAATGTTTGATGAATATTTTTTTTTATTTTTATACAATAGTATTTATAAAATTATAATATTTTATAATATTTTAAAAATAAAAAATTCGATTGAACCGGTCGAACCATGAACCACCAGCTTCATCGGCTCTTTATTCAGTCCGATTTTAATAACATTGTTTATCAATACATTAACCATGTAAAGTAAAGCTTAGAAAGCCAAATCAGTAAAATTGGTAATTAAACATCAAGGTGTAATTACTGGGAAACCGAGAAAGGTATTTTTGCAGAAGGAACACAGGTCAAATAATTTTATAAACCAAATAGATTGCGAAATTTAATAAATTTTAGACGGAAAAACAAAGCATGTATTTGTTTCTTCGTATCCATCCTAACTAGCTAGCCAAAGGTGAGAAACACAAGAAAATGCGTATTAGAAAATAGTCAGCTTTCTAGAATAGTTTTCGAGATGATATCTAGCTTCTTTTTTTTTTTCAGTTGCAAATCTGCAACTTATATTCTAATCTGCTTTTTATTTTTAAATAATTATTTGATCTGAAATTTACTGACTCACTACTTTATATTCATACCGAACATATTCATAAAAAAAGATAAAATTTTATATTACATTTCAAGTATTTAAAGATATTTCAGATCTATATAATCTTCTATAAATATAAATTAGGTAATTGAAAAATAAAATGAGAAAGATAGGTAGAAAAATACCTCGGTTAGCCTGAGCACACTCCAAAGCTAAATCAATGGCAGATTTTTTGAAGCCAACAACAACAACTTTCTTTCCTTTGAGAAATTGAGTAGCAGCTTCCTTGTCAAGTTTGCAGTAATCTAGAGTATGCAATACTTTTCCTTTGAATATTTCTGGTCCTTTGTTTTTTGGAAATTCCAGAATTTTAGGTATATCTCCATATTTTCCTGTGCAAACCACTAGCATCTCGAATGCGTACCACTGCAAATTAATCAAACAACTTATTAATTAATCATCTAATTTTATCCAAAAACCATTCATCAAAAAGGGTACATCAAATCTTTGTGATCATATTTTCAACGAATAATTAAGATTCGAGACTTTACAAACCTGAATATTATCTGATCCATTAGTTTGCACGGCAACTTCCCAAGCCGGTTGACCAGTAAGGAGGGCACCATACTCGCCGGAGAGTTGACTGTCATCTCTAGTTTGACGGTCACCGATAAATCGGAGCTGGACCACCTTAGAATTGAAACTGATATACTTAAAAAGATCAAAATGTCGAGCATAAGAGTTCAAGTAATCCAAAACCTCAACGTAAGAAGGAAACGTTGGGTCGTCTCTATTAGGCCAAGGAAAATCAGTGAACTCATAATCACAACGAGGAGATTGGAGTTTTGTAGAATGAAAAGAACAAGTTTTCCAAACTCCACCAACACAATCAGTGGCCTCAAAAACAATTGGATTGTGGTGTGATAGCTGCTTAAGAGCTGCTAAACCACTGACTCCAGCTCCGATTATCCCAATTTTTGAGACTAAAACATCACTTTGCCTAGCCATAGTTACGTTGGAATTAGGTAAAAAGAAAGCTTGCTGTTTATGGTGTATGAATTTTGCATGGATTCGTTAGTATTTATAGCCATATGGATGGACTTCTAGAGAGGGAGAGAGGAAGTGTGACCATTTTCTAATAATAGGAATAATAAAATATGGTATCAGTTGTGCGAAATTGGTTGGATATAGAGGAGAAATTTCTGCAAGTTCATGGTTTTATTTGCATTCTAACTAAACTTGCGTGGTTTTGTGTGAATTTCTTTGCAACTTCAAACCCTAATCAAGATACAAAAAATACATATATTTTCATATACGTATTGTGTAGCACACAACTACTGCCATTACATGCGCTATGTATCGAAAAATATTTCTTCCAGGAAAAGGCCTACCCGTTGCATAACTTGTTTCCTCTTTATATTATTTTAAGTATATATATATAATTAACTAATAATTTTTTTTAAAGATGATGATGGTGATGATGATTAACATGCATTTTCATCAACAAGATCCTTCATATGCTATTTCCAATTATACAAATATTGGTTAGCGTCTGAAACAAGCATTTAAAATTTAGAAAAAATAAAGTTTTCAGATAAGTGTTGAATGGTTTTTCTTTATGATACATGTATAATTGAGGGGTAAAATAAAAAATTAAAAATTAAAACTCTTGTTAAATTGATACTATTTCGTTTATATAATCATTTATCTCTTTAGGCCGTTACCTATATGTTAAGCTGGCAAATAATTTTTTTTTCTAATTATCAATTTTTTTATTGAAAATTTTAGTAAATTAAAGGAAATATATTAACCCAAAACCTTGCAAACAAAATAAATAACAAAATTTCCAAAAATTTATCAATAATTGGAAAAAAATGTCTTGTTAAATTCAATATCCAATTGATTTTCACTCCTTTCTTTATATGTCAAAAAGGGAAATCAGATTTTACTTTTGTTAAATTCATCCTTCTATAATTAAATTAACAAGAAAAAGATAATGGTTTTAATTTCCATTAAAGTTAATTATTAATTAAATTGTTTAACACTTTTCAATGTTAGTGGATCATTAAATTTCTGTTCAGCAGGTGTAAAACGTTTTACCATTCAATTCTTTTGTTTTTGTAAGTTTCTGTTATGAATGGATCGAGCCAAAATGGGGGAAGGAAAAAGTCAGAGATAATTAATTTAAGCTATCATTTTTAAAGCATATATATTAATATTATGATATTCCTGGCTGCAGTGTGCATCTTGATAGCTAGGGTTTTGTATACTGACAAATCTTCTTTGCTGGTCAAATTCATGCGAGTCCAATTTTGACTTTAACATATATGAATTGGCACATGCGTAGACCAGTTTTTGACTTTTCTCGTATCTGGTTACAGCTTGTTACTTTACAATATCCTTAATTATTGTTTAAATACATTCATAAGAAAAACTGAATTTGATAGGTGTGAATGGTAATTAACTTTGAATTTTATCTTATTGAGAATAGGATATATATACCTGATAATTAATTGATAATAAAATCTGATATTAAAATATTTTTGGAACCCATAATACTTTGACTCTTAGATTATTGATGAAATGATTTCTGAAAAATGGATTCTAGCAACAGCTATATGCATAAATTTTCATTAAAAGGAAATTCAACAAAAGAGATTGAATTGAAATGAAATCGATAGACCATGGTTCCAATTGTAAATTGAATAAATACAATAGTATTTGAAGTAAAAAAGCATCCAAATATTAAGGAATTTTTTTTGTGGTTCCAATTGTAAATTGAATAAATACAAAAGTATTTGAAGTAAAAAAGCATCCAAATATTAAGGAATTTTTTTTGTGATTTTTCCTTTTCTTGATTTAAGTTTTGACTTGTTTTTAATAAATAAATAATTCAGATAATCACATGGTTATGGTGGAACGTATGTTGAAGAAATATAGAGAAAAAAAAAAGTTAACTAATTAAAGTATAATGTTGATTTAATAATCTATAAAGAAAATCAATTTCAATCACGAAGAATTGGTTTAGCGGTAATTGTCAACATCCTGTTTATATAGAAATTCTCAAGTTCAATTCATTTTTAATTCAATTCAATTATTTGTAACTTGCATTCCGTCTCATTTTAAAAATTAATTTTTTAATTTTTATAAAAATTAAAATATCTAAATTTTATAAAAAAAATTATATTTATTGACAAAAATATCATTTTATATTTTCAAAAATTTCATTTAATTTTAGTTAAAATATAAAATAATAAAAAAAATATTTAATAAAGTATATAATAAATAAAAGTATACATATAAATATATTTTTTAAATTTTAAAAATAATATTTAAAATGAGATAAAATAAAATAAAAAAATATTTTATTCAAATGGGATGGAAGAAGTATATATGATTCGTTCTTAACCCATGTGATTTTATAAATTTTTTATATAATGTAAACATAAAAATAATTGCTTTTATAAATTATTATACATGTTTATTTTTTAATTTTAATGAAAAAAATTAAAAGATAAAACTTTGTGTGGGTCTATTTACATATATACACTCCACATATCTTTTTTATAATTATTAATATTATCGAATCCGTGTAAATTTAGTTTGTTATGAGATAAAATTCTCTTAATAATAATTTTTGTTATTTACAAAATTTAAATTTAAATTTTTTCTTAACAGAAATTATTCTTTTTTTCTTATTTTTAGAAATATTGGCTTTTTTAAAACCAAATGTCTTTTTGATTATTTCCCATTCATTCTCGTGTTTAATTTCATACGCGCTAAAAGATTGTATTTCTTAATTTCAAGCATAAATTAAAAAAAAACCTATTAAAGGCTAACTAAAATATATAGTGCATATATTTCTAGGTTCAATATTTCACTTGTTAAACAGTATTTAATAATTATTAATTAATGGGAGTAAAAAGAACAACTAAAAGTTGTTTGTGTCCTTCAAAAACTTAGAATCACACAGTAATTACAAATTTTATTATTAAAAAATTGTAAATTTGAACAAATTTATATTCATACATTCCTGAAAATTTATATTTATACATACTATAATTTTTCTAGACTTATTTTTTATTTTGATCATTTGATAAGTACTACTACATAATTTTCTTATTTCTTCTGTTTATTTATGTACTATAGTAAATTCAAACAAAAAAAAATTATATCCATATTTTGTAATTTTATTTGTATAATTTTACCAAATACTAAATATAAATAAAATATGAGTATTAATTTAATAGTAATTAAGACATAATAACACACACATGGATTAAGTTAGTTTATTTATGTAATTAAACTGATGTAGGTTAATATTGTAAATCATATATATTGCTTTCTGTAATAAGAATAAGATCGATCAATTGTAATTTGTAATGCACTCCAAGACTAAAAAGTTATTAAATAATAATTTAAATTAAGCCAAAAATAACTCCAGATTTTAAAGTTAATTTAGATTTTATGGGCAACCTACTAAAAATTAGTTAATTAACGAAAGATTTAATAGTTATTTTTTAAAAATTCTAGTTATTACATTTTAAAACTTTTATTAAAATATATTAATTTAAAGTTGGGAAAGTATGTTAAAGAAAACCATAAAAATAATTGGGATTGATATATAGTAACACACAAAAATCAAAGTTTAAAACCATAAAAAACAATGTAACTAAATTAATAAAATCATAAAGATTTCCAAAATTGCAATTTTATTTTGTTGAAAGCTATCATAAACTCTTAATTTGGCTAATTTTGACATTAATATAAAAACATAAGAATGTTATTGGCTAATAAAAAATTTATCCACTTGCTGTGTGTGTGTATATATATATAAATTAATCTTAATTTTTTTCTTAGGACAGGAAATAACTCGGAAAATTGGAAGAGATTGCAGGGTAGTTATAATATATAGTTGTAATTTTAAACATTTGAAAAATAAAAAGTGCGTAGGCTTTCTTGAAATCAAAGTAATACATAGCAGTCCACGGAAAATAAATGGTATAAAGTTGGTGGTCAAGAGTCAGGTTTTATTGATTCAAAACTTTCAACAATCTCTACATATTTTCCTTATAACACATATGCCTTAAAAACTGTTTGTCTTTATTGACACTGTACTCTAAATTATAAATGCCACATAAAAGAGTTGGACACAATAAAACCAATAAAGACTCGCCATTTGGCTACTTAGAAATAATTCACTCTGTCAAAAGACCCCATTCACCACGGCTAAATTGTCTTCAACTTCTTACCCAAATTTTGAATTCAACTATGTATACTTTTTTTTATTTTTTAAAGACTAATATCCATAGAATTTAGATATATCAACTTAGAGAATAATTAAAAGTATGATTAAGTTGAAATTTTCGAGTCTCTTTATTAGTATGCTAGTATAGATTTAAAGGAGATGCCTGGGAAGAGTCTTTTTAAAATTTTATTTCCTGCTTCCATCCCGTTATAAGAAGAAAATTAAAAATATTGAACTTTACTCGACAGTGAAATGACTTTTGTTTTAGAAAAATAATAAATAGTACAGTTAAACAGTAATGTGTGTGCATATATATATATATATTTGTTGAAAACGATGTATAGTGAGAATCATATTTTTTATATACACAACAACTTATTAACAACCAATTTAGAATAATAATAATATTGTAATTTTTGACAAGAATATGTTAAAAATAATAAATATTCTATATTTATGTTAAAAATAATAAATTTTGTAATTTTTATGTTAGTTATTATAGACAATTGGCAAGTTAATAATAAGTTAAAAATAATAAATATTCTATTTTTTAAGATAAATTAATAAAAAAGTGTTTTTATTATTGTGAAACAGTATAAGTTGTTAAAAACCATTGATAGTCCGCTGTGATCCTTCAAAAGTCAAAGTTTGGACTATAAATAAATATAAAAAATGCATAAATAAATGAACATTTATGGGCATGTCTCACAAATAAATAATTTATAGTTTCACACACTCACAGAGCACCTAATAATAATATTGTAATTTTTGTTGGGTTGGTTTTACTTCAAAGCTCTTTTGAATTTTTCACGTATTCATATTCTAAATTCAAAGGTGTAGACACACAGTTAAGGGCATGCCAATTGCCAAGTCAAAATGGTTAATATACGGACCTGCCCTTTTTTATTGCTAATGCCTAATAAAATTACTTTCACATCACGCTTAAAATTATTTTATTCATAACCTAATTAATCATAAATTGCCATGTAAATTCATTTATCAATTAGTTAATTTTCGTATATATTCATTTAGCACTGCAAAACGCCAATGTTAATGATATTTTTCTTGTGACCATTCACAATTTTGGAGTGTATTTAGTCCAAATTCATCGTCATTCTGTGTGAAAACGAGCCCGGTGGAGGACAAAATTGAATTAAAGCTTCCAAGTAAATGTGGCACGATATATTTTTATTATAGATTAGTAATAAGGTTTTTATTGGGATTACAGTTCCTAATTTTCAATCCATTCAAAATTTCTTGAACGAGTGGCTTTCTCATTTGATTTTTTTTTTTAATTCTACATATATAATTTTGCTTTTTTCTTTTTTCCTTTGAAGCCTTTTATATTAATAAATTATCCATGACTGAAACAATTTCAAAGAAGTTTCTTCTAAAGAAAATTGCATTATATCATTGAAATAATAGTTTAAGGATGAAATGTTTATCACGTAATGAAAATTGAATTGGGCTCTCCAGCCCGCCATATATATCATGTTGGTATGTGTCATGGTTAAGTAATATATGGTATAGTAGTATAGTATACTATATCACAAGTTTTAATTCACTCGTATATATGTGTCGTGGAATAAATAGAAAAAGTAAAAAGGAAGCTGTATAGCTCTTGTTTATATGATAATCCCATATTTGCTTCATGGTTCATGATATCGTATGAATTGATTTTCTGTTGGAAGAATTTCGATATAGTTTGAAAATGATGAATTATTGTAGAATATCAAACGATAAAATTGATAACTTGTAATTTATTTTCTTGATGATGTTTCAATAATTGATAATTTTCAATATTTTAAACTAAACCCAATTCATTAAGGGCCTATTAAGGAAGTCCGACTTTGAAAAAGGCCAGTGGCGCCTAGGCCTTCTTGGCCAGTCAATTAAAACGAGCGGATCAAAGTTGTCCGGTTGGACAAGATGCGCCCCTAACACGCTGAAGTTTTCTGACACACGTTTTCATCAAATCGTCATCTGAAAACGGTCACCTACAGGCCAGCCTACACCTATACTAGGATAGGTTTCATATAGAGATTTGCATAACCGAACCGAAATCGAGAATCAAACCGAATAGATTTTGATTTGTTTGATTCGATTATTTCGATTTGATTGGTTCTAAATCTAAATAAAAAATCTATTTAATCAGCTTAGGTTGGTTCTCAAAATTGAAAAATCGAAAAAACTAAACCAACCGACCTTTGCAAAACTCACCCTAACCCTCACGCAGCCACCACCTCCTACCTCATAACAATGCCCATAACCTCCCTCTCTCTACTTGCAAAATCGCTACATCTTTTTGGGATCTTTCCCTCTTTAGACCTCTCATGGAGACTGAGCTTTAAAATATTGGCTAAAGAGCTTGGTAAGGAAAGAAGAGGACAAGAAGCTCTTGAGATAGTGTGTGAATAGCTTGCTAGAGATATTTCTTCGGATAAAGCTGAGATTGATCACATGAAAAGAGAGATTGAAGAAGAAAGAAAGATGCTAAGAATGGTTGAGGTTTTCAAATTTTTTTTTCTTTCTTTTAGGTCTTTCTAAATCCTGATTTTTGTTATGATCCCTTGTATTTTTGTTCCCAAATTAATTTGATTTTCATGACCGGATCTTGGGATTTTCTCGTTGTCATAGCGAAGAATCATTGTTAATTTATTTGTATTTGTGAGCCTTGGTGGTTGCATGGAGCGAGTGGGAGTGAAGGAAATGATATTTTAATTTTCATAGCTATATAATTTTATGTTTTTTGAAATCAAGAGAGACAGAAAGAGAGAAGACATGTGATTAGGTGACTAGGTGGGAGAACACAAGGAGCACATGGACATCGATTAGAATTACTGAATTAGAAAGCCATTTTTGCAAAGAGAAAAGAAGGCTTTGGTGGCCATCACTTGATCTTAACTTTTGATGCATTATGGGCTTGCTCCCTTCTGGATTCGGCAAAAGTGCTTCAGCTTTTCTAGATATAATTTCACAAGCCTTGTAATGGCTTCAATACCGGATCAGCCGTAAATAGTACTTTCCGACAGTGACTAGTGTTTTTCGGGTCCGAAAGGACACCCGAAAATCGAAAATATTTTATTGGACCATTTGAAATGAATAGTCATGGTGAGACTATGGTTTAAAATTGAAGTGAATTTGAGGTCAAATAGGCCTTCAAAAGTCAAAAATACGAAAAAGATAGCGAGTCAATTTTCCTATTAAGGATTGAGACTTGATTTTGCATAAATAATTAAAAATAGTAAACGACCTTCGAATATTTCTAGATTTTGCGTGTCTACATAAATTTTCATGTAGAATATTTTGATGATGAGAATGGAATTTTTCGGTGATACCAGCAGTTATCGAATCGGACCGATAAGTTTGAATCGGATCAATAATGAACTCCGACTGAGCCAAAAATTTACGTCCTACATATTTTTGATGTTTTAAGAATGATGGAATTAAAATTGAAGTGATTTAAAGTGAGAAAGATAGAGATTTTGGTTTGGGCCCAAAATGACTTAAAATGGGCTTAATTTTATATTTGGGTTAAGCCCATTAATTAAGCCCATAATTAGGCTCATTTGAGAGGTATAAATAGAGGCAAAGAATAATATAAAAAGAATAAAAAGAAAATTGTGAATTATATTCCATAATTCATAATTTATAATCTGTACAAAAGATTGAAAAGTGTAAGTATCTGAGTGAATTATTGAAAAATAATTCACAAAAGTTAATATAAAAAAGAAAGTGAATAAAAGGATAAAAAGTGATTGAATAGTCAAAGGCACAAAAGAGTGCATTTGATCAAAATAAAGTATAGTAATAAATAAAAGAAAGAAATCAAAAAGTTTTAAATGTTCAAAAATGTTTGCAATGGGATTGATTATGTTTGCCCTTAGCGATAGACAGGTAGTATGATTCTTATTTTGGATATAATTGGCTAGCCATAGGGACACCTCTGTACCGCGGTGCAAGTCATGGCGTCTTGCTTAGCTATAGGTGGGATCTTTGATCTCCATAGCTTCAGTGAAAGTAAAAGTGTATCTGTTTTTGCTGTGAGACTTGATCTTTCGAGATCATTTCTCTATCTGTTCTGTGGGACCTTCGAGTCCAGTCCCGAGTATCCTTTGTAAGAAACATGTTGTATTACACTAGGGGCACATCGAAATGAATAGATAAAACTGTTTAATTGAATTGAATATAAAAAGTTATAACGAAAATGATTCGTTTGAAAGAAAATGCAAAATTGAGATAAATCTGTAAAGATTTTTGAAAAGTGTAATTAGTAAGAAAAAAGAAAAGAAAAGTTTTATAAGACTAAAATATTAAATCAATGTTTAATTAAGCTTTTATAAGAATTTAGAATGTATTTTGTTTTTCGTGAAAAAGATAAATCTGATTAATTGGTATTTCTCGTACCAATTACTACTGTAGAAAGTGACAAGTTTGAAAAACAATATTAATTTCCTGTTTAAAGTTAAAAAGTGATGATTTTGACATGAAGTGAACTTAATGCTTATGTAACGTCTTTCTGAAATAAAGGTTAATTGAAAAGTAAAACAATAGAAAGACACATAATTGACTATTGAAAAAAAAAGTAAAAGACATATGTCTTAATAAATATTTGAACGAAAGTAATATATATATATATAAAGGAAAGAGAATTTGACTGCAAAGTGTCCCAAAATACTTATATCACTTTGCAATAAAGCTTAAAAGCCTTTAATTAGTAATGTATTTATTAGTTAAAAGTCAAAGCAAAATAAAAGAATAAATAGCAAGAAGTATAATTAAAGTACAAATTGAATAATTGAACAGTAAACCAAGAATTTGAGTAATTTATTTTGGTACTAGTAAAGACACAAGTACCAATACATATTGCTAACTAAAATGATAGTTAAATCACTGTGGCTAAAGGATAAAATGAAGGTAGCGATAAAATTAAAAGTTATAGTAAACATTAACGTAAAAGTAAAAGTAAAAGTAAATCCGGTATTAATCCACCTAAAGAAAATACTGCAAAGTAAAGTTGAAAGTTTAGAAACAAATGACCAATAGTTATCAGAATACGAATTAATAACAAGATTAATAATAACTAAAATAAAAGGAAATACTTAATGAAATAAGAATAGTATAAGCATAAATTACGAAATTATGCTTATTCTTGGAAAATTCTTGGATTAGTAGTCACCACTGGGCATATTTAATGCTCAGCACGTAGTGTTTACTGCGTGCAGGTTCTGGAGAGTTACGGGAGCATAGTTCATTGAAGGTCCAGATCGGAAGATAAGATTTTTGTATCAGTTGGTGTAAGCTTTTGGCATGTATATACTTAGACTATTAAGGTAAAATACTGAACTGTAATTTGAGTGTATTCATGATTGTTAACGAATGAATGATTGGTTTATGTTATTGGATTGAAGTTATCTTATATATATTTTAAAATATTTATAAGCTATCATTCGATTCAGAAGTTAATGTAAAAGTTTTTATAGTGTTTCGTTTTGTTCGAGGAAAAAAAAACTTACTGATTTCGGATAAGTTCGTATTGAAAAAGACTGTTTCGAGTAGGGCATGATATTTTGTGGTATCAGAGCAAAAGTTTAAGCGGTTCTAAGATCGAAGTGGGATAAGGTTAAGTGATATGTTTGTCTGTATATACATGCCAATTGTAAGTGGATAAGTGTTGAACAATCTGAAGGGTACTTGCTCCCCCATATGTATTAAAGTGAAAGAGTTGACATTTGACTGAGAGTGTCAAGTATGAAAGGATTGATTTTGCACTGTAGAAATGGTAGTGAATGAGAATGAAAGTATTGCTGCTTGAGATCTTATGAAAGTCAAAGCAGGGAAAAGAAAAGTTGACTGACATTAAGTGAAAATGTGAATGTTTAAGTATCTATTTGGATGAGAAACAGTTAAAAGAAGCACAAGATAAAGAGTGTGATAGAAATAAAAAGAAATTGTATTGTGAGTACAGATAAATTGTACGGGATAAGGAGATCCTTTGATTGGATTGCCTTGGTTTAAGAATGTTAGTGAGCAAATTGTTATAAGTTAAAGTTGTTTAAGATACTCTATATATCTGTCAGTGATTTTTCTTAATGGAGTGGGAATTTTATTGTATTTCTCATAGCTCTGGGATGGGCTATGATATTTGCATTATATGAGCATACTTGACAGTATTCTATCTGCATACATGAATTCATACATTCATTGCATGTCATTTCATATTGTTTGACAGCATCTGATATGCATTATATCATATGTATAGGCCCCACTTGATAGGATGGAACTGACAGGAGATATGATTAGCATAGGGACAACCTAAGAATGAGATAAGAAATAGTATGCTTAAGATTGTTTTCCAATTTTGATATGACCATTGTGAGATATTGGTCATGTCAATAAATTTGTCAGCATACCGACCCTATTGATGAATCGATGGAAATGATAAGTGTAAATGGTTAATGATAATGTTCTTGGTTTTTGAACTGTGAACTTAATTCTAGATGGGGCGTGCCTAACTGAAAAATAAGTGAAATTGATTTTTGTACAGCAGGTAAGGACAATAATTCTGAAAGATAATGTTTATGTAACAGTCATTGTGAGTAAAATCAAAAGATTTTTACTGAAGTTCATCGAGATAGTAATGCCCGACATCATCAGGTGTGTCAAGATTAAAAGCTTAATTCTGGAAGTTAAATTGGAAGTGGAATGTGGCGGATGTAAGTAAATGTTAAATGTATCAATATATGGACACAGAATATTAGACTTATTTGAAGATTGCTCTGACTTGTAATGATATTTGTTTAGAAATGGA
Organism: Excoecaria agallocha; assembly: GCA_037975025.1. Lineage (NCBI taxonomy): Eukaryota > Viridiplantae > Streptophyta > Magnoliopsida > Malpighiales > Euphorbiaceae > Excoecaria > Excoecaria agallocha. The sequence continues at coordinate 7,009,465 of CM075817.1, read as the reverse complement.
ATAATGTAATTAAAGAATCTGTCAACGGATTTGTTAAGTGTCAAAAGAGGAAGACTGATGATAATCTCAGCATGGTTTTAGAGATTTACCCTTGATTAATGATGAGTTCGATGGGCTAATTCCGCTATTGAAAGAAGGAATATGGTAAAGTACACGAAACTGAAAAAAAATGGTTATTTATTTTAAGAGTTGATTCTTGTAAAGACGATGTCAGAAAAAAAAATGTTGAATCCTTTATACTGAACTTAATGGAGTGCAAACGAGATTGCAAGCTTTGATTTGATTCAAGATATGAAAGGAATCTTCATTCAGGATGACATATTTAGGAAAAAAGAACCTGATAAAGATTGACTAATTTTAAATGTAAGTGAGTTTCTTTGGCAGAGATCTTTTAGACTTATGAAATGTGAAAGAAGTTTGGTAACAACTATATGGCATTCTCTATTCTGTGTTATAAGTAAATTTCGAGGATGAAATTTCTTTTAGTAGGGGAGAATTGTAATGGCCTCAATACTGGGTCAGCCGTGAATAGTACTTTCCAGCAGTGACTAGTGTTTTTCGGGCCCGAAAGGACACCCGAAAGTCGAAAATATTTTATTGGATTATTTGAAAGGAATAGTCATGGTGAGACTATGGTTGAAAATTGAAGTGAATTTGAGGTCAAATGGGCCTCCAAAAGTCAAAAATACGAAAAAAGGTAGCGAGTCAATTTTCCTGTTAAGAAATGAGAGTTGATTTTGCATAAATAATTAAAAATAGTAAACGACATCCGAATATTTCCAGATTTTGCATGTCTATATGAATTTTCATGTAGAATATTTCGGTGATGAGAATGAAATTTTTCGGTGACACCGAAAGTTATCGAATCGGACCAATAATGGACTCCGATTGAGCCAAAAATTTATGTCCTACCTATTTTCGATGTTTTAAGAATGATGGAATCAAAATTGAAGTGATTTGAAGTGAGGAAGATAGAGATTTTGGTTTGGGCCCAAAATGACTTAAAATGAGCTTAATTTTATATTTGGGTTAAGCCCATTAATTAAGCCCATAATTAGGCCCATTTTAGAGGTATAAATAGAGGCAAAATCTGTAGAAATTTCCAGATTTTGCTGGTTCTATCTTCTCCTCCTAAGGTGGCCGAACCACCTCTTCTCCATCTCTCCCTATGATTTTTTCGTTTTCTACCCCAAATCTCTCTTAAACCCCAACATAAAAAATGAAGTTTCAGCTCTCTAAATCACCCTAGTGATCTCAATCAAGTGATTTGAGCAAAGGAAGGCAATCAATCAAGTTGAGAAAGAAAGAGTGGTAAGTTGGAAGTTAAGAAATTTATGGATTTAAATTATTTCTTTAGTGTTTTCTCATAGTTTTGGATGCATAGAGATTGGATTTGGTGTTATTTTGAGCTAAAAAGAATGAAATCTTGGTGTTTTGGTGAAGGAGGAATTCGACTCCCATGGGTTTTGTATGATGAGGAAGGAATTTCTTTGAGTTAAGGCATGAAAAAGGAAGCCTAAGGAAGTTAAAGCATGAAAAAAGGTAAGTGACTACAAAATCCTTTAGTTTTTCTATTAATATGAATTTTTCTTAATTATGTAATTAAGGTAAAAATATGTAAAATTGTTATTTGATGAAATTGTGATAGGGTAATTGTATTTGGACTAGAGAAGAAATAAATGGAAAGCGAAAATGAGAAAAAGAAAATTTTTAGGGTGAAAAAGTAGTGATGGCCAAATTATGCATTAAGAGAAATATGTGAAATTTTGCATGAAAATAATATATGTTGGCCTAAATTGAATATAGTGATGATAATTGGTGCCTTTGGATTTTTAATGAATTATTGGAATTAATTTTAAAATTTTAAAACCTATGTATTGGTTATGCTATAGTAAAAATTGAGAAATAATGAGGAATAATTGATTATTTTAGTGAAAAATGATACTGAATAATAAATAATGCATAAATAAATTTTATTGGAATTTAATGAATTGATTGGGATTTTATTGGAATTTTTATGTGGATATGTACAATGAAAATAATTGAATTTTTAATGCATAATTGTATAAAAATGATAAAAATGATGAAATAATGTGAAATTAAATTAATGTCAATGACAAGAAATAAAAAGTCAACCGGCGAACTTTTCGAAATAATTATTAGGTCGTGAAAATAATAAGAATAATGAATTATTGGTAAATAATTCATAAATAAATAAAAATGATGGAAATAAATTAATACGTAAATAAAAGAAAGAAAAAAAAGAGTTTTAAATAGAAAAATGACTTAAATGAAAGAAAATAAAAGTTTTGGGGTAAAATAGTAATTTTGCCAAAGTAGATAATTAATGAGTAAAAATAAGTAAGAAATACTTAATAAGGGTGAAATGGTAATTTTGGAGACTCAACTATGTTAAACGATAAAGTTTTCATGGTATGGGGACAAAAATATAATTATACCCGAAAATGATAAAATAAAGAATAAGAGATGAATAATGGAAGAAATTATATAATAAAAAAATAAAAATAAATGATTATAATGGCAAAATCGTAATTATGTATTTGAAATAAATAAATCGATAGAAAAAGTCTAATTATGCATGTTCGAGGTATAAGGAAATAAATGATATTAATAGAGTTCATAATTGCATAAAAAGTAGAAAAAAATAAATATGTGACTAATTTATCAAAATAAATTAGTCAACAAAAAGTATTAAAAGAGTTAATGATTATAAAAATAATTCGTCGATGAAATAAAAGTTGGCATACCGGATGATTAAAAAGTTTGAGTAGTAAAAGAAAAAAAAAGTCAACCATTGAATTATTAGAGAATAATTCGCAAAAAATTATATAAAAAGAATAAAAAGAAAATTGTGAATTATATGCCATAATTCATAATTTATAATCTGTACAAAAGATTGAAAAGTGTAAGTATCTGAGTGAATTATCGAAAAATAATTCACAAAAGTGAATATAACAGAGAAAGTGAATAAAATGATAAAAAGTGATTGAATAGTCAAAGGCATAAAAGAGTGCATTTGATTAAAATAAAATATAGTAATAAATAAAAAAAAAGAAATTAAAAAGTTTTAATTGTTCAAAAATGTTTGCAATGGGATTGATTATGTTTGCCCTTAGCGATAGACATATAGTATGATTCTTGTTTTGGATATAATTGACTAGCTATAGGGATACCTCTGTACCGCGGTGCAAGTCATGGCGACTTGCTTAGCTATGGGTGGAATATTTGATCTCCATAGCTTCAGTAAAAGTAAAAGTGTATCTGTTTCTACTATGAGACTTGATCTTTCGAGATAATTTCTCTATCTGTTCTGTGGGACCTTCTGGTCCAGTCCCGAGTATCCTTTGTAAGAAACATGTTGTATTGCACTAGGGGCACATCGAAATGAATAGATAAAATTGTTTAATTGAATTGAATATAAAAAGTTATAACGAAAATGACTCGTTTGAAAGAAAATGCAAAATTGAGATAAATCTATAAAGATTTTTGAAAAGTGTAATTAGTAAGAAAAAAGAAAAGAAATGTTTTATAAGATTAAAATATTAAATCAATGTTTAATTAAGCTTTTATAAGAATTTAGAATGTATTTTATTTTTCGTGAAAAAGATAAATTTGATTAATTGGTATTTCTCGTACCAATTACTACTGTAGAAAGTGACAAGTTTGAAAAACAATATTAATTTCCTGTTTAAAGTTAAAAAGTGATGATTTTGACATGAAGTGAACTTAATATTTATGTAACGTCTTTCTGAAAGAAAGGTTAATTGAAAAGTAAAACAATAGAAAGACACATAATTGACCGATGAGAAAAAAGTAAAAGACATATGTTTTAATAAATATTTGAACGAAAGTAATATATATATATATATATATATATATATATATATATATATATATATATATATATATATATATATATATATATATATATGAAGGAAAGAGAATTTGACTGCAAAGTGTTCCAAAATACTTATATCACTTTGCAATAAAGCTTAAAAGTCTTTAATTAGTAATGTATTTATTAGTTAAAAGTCAAAGCAAAATAAAAGAATAAATAGCAAGAAATATAATTAAAGTACAGATTGAATAATTGAACAGTAAACCAAGACTTTGAGTAATTTATTTTGGTACTAGTAAAGACACAAGTACCAATACATATTGCTAACTGAAATGATAGTTAAATCGTTGTGGCTAAAATATAAAACGAAGGTAGTGATAAAAATAAAAGTTATAGTAAACATTAATGTAAAAGTAAAAGTAAATCATATATTAATTCACCTAAAGAAAATACTGCAAAGTAAAGTTGAAAGTTTAGAAACAAATGACCAATAGTTATCAGAATACGAATTAATAACAAGATTAGTAATAACTGAAATAAAATGAAATACTTAATGAAATAAGAATAGTGGAAGCAAAAATTACGAAATTATGCTTATTCTTGGGAAATTTTTGGATTAGTAGTCACCACTTGGCATATTTAATGCTCAACATATAATATTTACTGTATACAGGTTCTAGAGAGTTGCGGGAGCACAGTTCATTGAAGGTCCAGATCAGAAGAAAAGATTTTTGTGTCAGTTGGTGTAAGCTTTTGGCATGTATATACTTAGACTATTAAGGTAAAATACTGAACTATAATTTGAGTGTATTCATGATTGTTAACGAATGAATGATTGGTTTATGTTATTGGATTGAAGTTATCTTATATATATTTTTAAATGTTTATAAGATATCGTTCGATTCAGAAGTTAATGTAAAAGTTTTTATAGTATTTCGTTTTGTTCGAAAAAAAAAAACTTACTGATTTCGGATAAGTTCGTATAAAAAAAGATTGTTCCGAGTAGGGCGTGACAAGCCTAATTAAAAGTCCAATTAAAAAAGGCATCCTATAACCGATTGAATTGAATCGAACCAATCAAAATTATTTTATAAAGTTCGATTTTCGATTTTTCGGTTCAATTCAAAATCGACAATTGGCACATCCCTAATCTGATGTTCAACCATTCAACCTCTATAAATAGCAAGTTCATTTTAAAACCCCACACACATCCTATACTTCTCTTTCTTATGGTCTTACAATTCTCTCCAGCTTACTAACTTACATATTGAAGTGCTAATACTCTGTCTAACTAGACTGGTTTTTCCTTGCAGGTTCTAAAACCATTCACCAGATCGGACATCCTCCACCTCGCCCTCCATCGACTCATTTCCACTCATACTTAGGGTTTTCCCCTTTATGAAATTTCTCAAATTATCAATAATTAACAAAATTATTTTGCCACCCTAGATTTTAAGACTTTCTCTTTTTCAGCCTTTCTCTTTAAAAATTTAAATTTTAAAATTTCTCTTTTTTTTATATTTTCCTTGTTTTTTTCTAAATCCACACCATACCAATATATCATATAGTAAACATATTAATAAGATGTGTAATTTAATGGGCCAGTCTAATTAATCAGTTTAGCTTTACGAATCTTTATCCAAATGTCTCTCAAAATGAGGGTGCAATTGTCTAAGAAAAAAAAGAATTGAGGGTGGGAGGCTGAGCAAAAAGTGGCCACAACTACAGGGTAATCTATTTATTAGTCTTTCAAAATTTTATAAATGGATTACAGTTTTGCATTATTCAAATAAATAACCCCACAATTTGTGCTAGAAAAATAAAAGGCAGAGAGAGAGACAGCACTTAAAGCACAAAAATCCATTTCTGAATGTGGGTCTTGTGAAATCCAATCCACATATTCTATGTTGCGGCCGCATAGGACCAAAAATATGGACCACCAACGCCTTTTTAACTGTGATTTTCTTTTTATAAAAATTATAAATTACATGTAGTTCACTTTCTTTTTAAAGTTCTAGTTAATCTGTAACATATATTTATTTTATTTTTTATGATTTACATTTTCTATAGTATATTATTAGCTACGATTTTTATTATTTTATATGTATATAATGGAAAATTTTTTTGTCCTTAAGATAAAAGTGTGAAAGAGAAATACATTGAATTATAATTTTGGAACGAGAGAGTATTTTATTAAACCGGACGTCACGTGGATATGCCAGGCTGTGAAATCAAATAGAAAATAATAAGTGTCAAGAATACATTATAGTACACACGTGGTCTGGATTCTGATTTCTGAGTGGTTCGTCCTTCCTGTCCTGTCCACTGACCAAACAACCGGCTTCTTGCTTTAGGTTTGAACATAAGGCTTAAGCGAAACAACCATTTTAATCCCACTTACCTAATTCCTCCTATTCTCATTTAATGTTTAATTGTTTATATTTCCATCTAAATCAACTCTTCATTAATTTTCACAGTCCAACAAAAAAAATTAATATTATATTTTAATCTAAAATTATCAAATTTACTTTTGAATTCAAACTATTCCTTTAAATTTTAATTTATTTCAAATTCTTGTATCATCTATCACATGCTATTTAAAAATATTTATTCGTCCAACGCGCAATTCATCATAGGTGAATCAATTCTAAATCCTAATTCGTTTTGAATCTTTTGACCACATGCATAAATTTAAGTAGGAGGTTAATTTTTTTTATGAATTTTTAGTATTCGGTCTGTTTTTTTTAAATTAACGAAATTAATTAATTTAAAGTTAGTTATTATCATATCATAATTGAAAATAACATTTTTTTTTCATACGCTCTGTACATAAAGTGATAATTAAAGTGAGATTCCGTTTAAAAAAATTGGAAATATTATCATCATTATTAGGAAGGGATTATAGTTTATATAACATATTTTCAGTTAAACTTATGAAAAAAATAGATAAATAGGATAGAGTTACCAAAACAAATTAGAAAGTCAGAATGAGAATTACCAAATAAAGACAAACTTTAGTAGGTTTTTTACCTTTAAAAAAAGAAAGGGGTTCCGTAATCATATTAAATTCATCTTGTAAGTACCTTCTCTTATGTATTTTCTTTTTTTTTTTCCTCAAACGTGTATTTGTTTTCGATGTAAGTAATTAACACAAAAAAAAAATTAAAGTAAAATAAAATTGAAGCAAGGTAAAACGTAACGCCGTGAATTTTCTTAAACAAATCAACGTGTAAATACGGTCACCTCAAGATCAAATTTGTCTAATTCACTTCTATCTTGCCTTGTAATGTAGTGGTCAGCACAGAATTAGAAAGAACAAGGACGGAACCCGCTCACAACCTTACATGTGTTATTTGAATTACTTTTTTCATTTTTTTATGAAATCATTTTTTTTATTTTTATTAAAATTAAAAAATAATAAATAAATTTAAATTTAATATTAAATAACGTAATTAAAATTTAAACTGATTGATTTTAATTTTATTAAAAAAAATAAATTAAATTATATTAAAAATTTAAAAATAATAAATAAATAAAATTTAAATTTTATTAAAAAAAATAACGGATAAAAAGGATACTTAAAAATTCATAACTTGAGGATTTTGGTATAAATTTTGAATCTACCGTCACATTCAGCATCTTAACACTCGATTCTTGGCATCTCTCATCTGATCCCTTTGCCCACTTTCTTCATCAAACGCCTCACATTCATTCTCCCATCCCCTTATATTCTCATTTTCCTTCCTAGCTATTTTCACCCACACCACACACCCACAGCTCCCTAAAATCTAAACTTGAACCCACCATGAGCGTGTTAGTTTCTCCTCTCGAAGCTTTAGCTTTTGATTATTTCAACTTCGGACTCTTCACCGTTGTTAGTAATTTATGGACCTGGATCGCTCTTCTAACCGCCGCCCTCAGTTTCTGGCGGATCAGAGCCTCCGGCACCATCTCCATTTCCGATCAATCGGAAACGAGTTCTCCATCAATCTCTTCTTCGTCTAATTGCATTAACCAGCCTCAGCCAGGTCGTGAAATTTCGTTGCCGAAGCCCGCAAATCAACCGCGACCAGTGCCTCCTACAAAACCGAGAGCGTCAGTTTTGGAAGATGATAAAGTTACCAAAGGGAAGTTCGTAGTGTATTACGAGGACGATAGGGAAAATGGCAGGGACTGTGACGGTGATTTGAGAGTGGTTGGAGAGTGGGGATATGGAAACAGATGCGAAGAGGTGGCGGAGAGTTTTGAGAGATTGGTGAGGATGAGAAGGGGGGATTTGGGATGGTACAGATACCAGGATTTGACGGCTATTAACGGAAGCGTGGTTAGATTATGGGACGGTGTTAGAAGAGGGGAGGACAGATCGGTGTGCGTTGGCGTTTGGTAATATTAATATATAGTAAAATAGAAGCGGCTTTTTATATTTAGGTTCCTTAGTTTTTCAAGTTCTCTAAATGTAGAATTGTAAATATATTAATTGTTGCTTTAAAAGAACCTCTTGCAACTCTCTAATAAGATGTTGTAGCTCTTCTTTTATTCTTTATAATTTGTTCATATAATTACTGTAATTGGCAAATGCATCCATTAAATTCCTGAAAATCATGCTATTTTTGCACAGTTATTATTTTTATCAAGACCAACAAATTATCTATTTAAAAAATTGCATTTTTAATCGACCGTGCATTCTATCGGTTAAAGTTTTCTGTGGCCTCTATGTTATATTTGGTTGCGTGAGGTTACCGTCTCCATGAGTTTGATGGTTTTGGCATCAGACGTGTAATACGAAGTAATAACTAATGAAGATAGCTATCAGCCCTGTCAATTATATACTCCCTCCAATTTTTTTATTAATTATTTTAATTAAAATTAAAAAATAATAAATAAATTTAAATTTAGTATTAAATTACGTGATTAAAATTAAATTATCAAATTTAATTGATTTTGATTTTATTGAAAAAAAATTAAAAAAATAAATTATATTATATTAAAAATCTAAAAATTATAAATAAATAAAATTTTAATTTTACTCAAAAATAATAAATAAAAAAAACGAAGTGAATAATATTTTAAGATTTTGAAAACAAAATAACGATGCAATTGTTTTACTAGCTATAAAAGTGTTATTAAAAAAAATGGTTCAACTTTGCTCCTTTTTAGGTCTGCGTGTTTTTTGTTTTTACAATTTTTTCAATACCTAAAATTTATTAGCGAACTAATTAATCTAAATTTTTGCGACATAGTACTTGAGGTCACTTAAAAAGAATCCATCATAAGTCATGCTATCAACCATATAGTATAAAATAATGCGGTTGAGCAAAGGATGGCAAATATTTTAAGGGTAATGCGGCTTAGGAGTTAGCTAAAAGACAAATCTATACGAAATATTATAAATTTGTAATTTGTTTTTAGTGGTTGGTATTTCGCTTTAAAAATGATATTTGAATAATGTAACCTCTCAATTCAGATTCCTACTGCTCGCTAGCAACCAAAGGCCTCGTGAATACTCTAGGCTTTTCCCCCTCTCTCTCTCTCTGCTTCAATTATTTTCTTGTGCTGCTCGTTTAAAGCAAATCATTAATATGACATATCAAAGTTAGAAACAACAGCACCAGAGTGATAATCAGTCCAATACAAAATAAAAAGGCGGCGTTGGGTTTTCTTTAAACAGTTAAAAATCATTGTACCAAACTAGCATATTCTTGGTGCTATATTTGAAAATCCACAAATATCGCCATCAGTTTGAATTTTTATTAATCCCAATAATCGGCCTGATATCAATAAATAAATAAATAAATAATTGGCCTGATTGATTCCACGAACATAGTAGTAAAAGAAAACTAGCCATAGTTGTTGCTGGCTCAACGCAATAAAATAATTGCAGCAGCTGGCTAAGCCTAACCCGGCCAGCGTGCAGTAAATAACATGTGCAAATAATAAATGGCATATGCCTTCTAAGTTGACACCAGACATATTCTTCCATAAATTTACTCCCTTCTTAAGAGTCGCTTTTTAACAAAACAAAATAATCCTCCTAAATTGTCATTTTATAAAATAAAAAATAATTAAATAGTTTTTTTCAATTGTACCCTTTACCATTAATGAAATTGTTTATATAAAAAGAAGGTAATTAAATAACTTTTTATGGATAATTCAATTATTACTGAGAGCATTAGGAAACGACGGGTAACAAATAATGATAATAATCTTAAATAGTATGTCAATATGGGTGAATAGATTAAGTTGAGCATCTCGGCGGGTAAATGGTAAAGGACAAATCCATAGCTAGCAGTTGCAGGTCCAATCAACGGGAAGCATAAGGTCCAAATTAATTAGCGAACCTTAATTAGATAGATTGCCTTTTCTTCGTCAATCTAAAGGAGAAGTTGAATAATACAATTGATATGTAAATTGACCAACTCCTAGAGCCTTCTTTTTATGCCTGTAACCAGTAGCAGCTGGCTTATCCATATGGATATGTTTTCTAATTTGACTTTGGCAATTTCTGCTTCTATTTTTGTCATTGATTTTCATCTTATCATCCCACGCACTAGAGCAATCAATTACCCTATAACCTTCATACTTATCTGTTAAGATCATCACCAGATTCACACTATGAACCGCATACTTGGTGTCAAATTAAATTAAGTATCGTTGGCAAATTCCGACTTGCCCCAGTTTGGAAAAAAAAATTAAAAAATCAAAGTCGATCTGATTAGTACTTATGATTTCATGACTTTCATATAAAAAAAAATATGATTTCTATAAGGCTCGGCAGTGAATAAGGTACGTACTCATTTCTATTAGTTAATATCACATTATTCATATTGGTGCTAAATCCGACCATTAATACCTATATTACTATCTGATACTCTTTTATCAATTTTTTTTAATAAAAAATCACATACAAAATTAAAATAAATAACAATAAAAAATTATAATTAAAGTATATATGCAAATATTAAGATAAATTAAATTAAATCCAAATATTATGAAAAAAATTAATATCCATTAAAAAATAACTAAAAAGAATACTTGGATTTTAGTAATGGGTTTCCAACAGTGTAAATCCGAATCCTGTCCGAACCCATCATAAATAGTGAAAAAAATAGTATTATTATTTTTTTAATTTGTTAATTATCTTTTTTAAACGCTTGTCCATAATTCTTGAGCGATGAAAATTCCTTCATTCTCCTTTCAAATCCCTCCTCACAGTTGTTGGGCTATATTTCATATGGACTGATAATGTGGGCTTGGCTGATAAAGGCTATGTTTGTGTAAATTCTTCAAATTACTATGATCATGTGTTTCAGCTAAAACAATGATAATAATGGCACCGTCAGTTCTTGGTAGCATCCTCTCTCCTCCTTAGTCACCAGGATTTTCTGAGCTGGAAATTAAAGTTCTGAGATTATAGGATCAGTAACTTCGATAAGGCATTCACAAAATGGAGTTTGATTTTGACAAAAAAAAAATTACTGGGATGAAGAACTATAAAAGCATTATCATTTTTTTTTCTTTTTATTGTTAGTTGAAAATTGCAAGCATTATATTAAATAGTAGTTCCTTGTTATGAGTTTCTCGGCAACCAATATATACTTAGTGTAATGAAATTGGTAACAACAAAAAAAATCATATTTAATTATTGCCATTTAGTGTAATGGAATTGGTTAGCTAAAAACAAAAGAAAATGACAATTGGTGTAGGGCAATTCTTGCTCTACCCATTTCACATTGCCCTCTATGCTGGCCAATAAAAACACCAATATATGGAAGAATAGTTACTAGACTAAAATAAGAGGACCCTTTATGTTGCTGTTTTTGTGAATGGAACCCCACATTTGCTTATATTATTGCTTAGACATCAGATGATTGCAACTCATCTTCACCTGCCCAATGCCCCAATTCCCCTTCCTGATTTAATTTCATTGGATCTTAGGTTTTTAGGAAACCAAAGTGTGGCTTCATTTGCTGTCAGCCTTCCAACCTAACCCATATTAATTTATGCCCTGTATGGAATATGCATTTAATTTTATTGTTTAGAAGTCTTTGTTTTTGTCTACTTTGGCCTAATTAAGACCCGCCATCATGCTGATATTTCGCCACTACTAAGCCTAAGCATTAACGGATATATTAAGCTACAATTGTGAAGGGATTATTGGACACTGGATGAATATAGGTGTAGGGTGGTTGCCAGCATCATTAGGTGATTTTGTTCAATTCCTAATTTACTAGCGAAGTATGCATAAGAAGCATAGACCTATTTGCACCCTTATCTATATAGCGATTTTGCATTTACATTTAGCGAAAATGTGAACGAAATCACCTGCGGCTATTAATGGCCCCAAAGCTTCGATCTTCCTCTCATCAAAAGTTAATAATTACAGCTAAAAAGTCTTTGAATTAGGTGAACAAAAAATCTCATTTAACTATAAATGATAATGTGTATATTGAGGCGGGGCATAAATTGGTATTGTAGCTCTCTGCAACTCTGTCTGGCACATGACCTGTTTCACAGATAAAAGAAATTCTTGCTTTTAGATCAATGGCCACTGGCGAAGATTGCAAGGATTTGAGGTTCCATATCCAATAATTTATTTCTTCAGGGCCCCTATATTTACTTGGTATCCACTAACAATACCAATCCTTTTGAAAAACATTAATTCCTCCGTCTTTTTTTAGATTTGGATCACCTGTTAACGTCCGCTAATGGAAACATTCAAATAGCCAACAAAATTTAGTTTAATATGGTTCCAATCTAATTATCAGGATCATAAGATTTGGAGTTTCAAAAATCACAACGGAGGCCTTTGTAATCGAGATAAAAACAAACATAAACCAAAACACTTGCAGCAACAACTAATTTTAGCTTTTCTTTGGTCTATTAGAGATGATAATTACAGAAAACAGCTCCAGTTTTTCAAAAAAATTTTCCACAGAAAACAAAAAATAGAGATCATGTTTATTTTCGTCAGTTTTCTAAAATAGAAAACAGAAAATGAATTTTTCAGTTTTTTAAAATAAAAAAGAAATTGAAAAACTAATAAAAGATGTTTTCCAAATTTTCTAAATAATATTAATATACACACATATATATATACATACATACATATACATATACATGCATATGTAAATTTTTGTATGTGCATACATACATGTGCATGTATATGTATATGTATATGTAGTATATGCATACATACATACATATGGATATATATATATGTATGTACATACATACACATACATATATGTATGTATGTATGTATGTACGCATACATATACATATAATATCTGTATGTATGTATGTATATATATATATATATACACACACACACATACGTGTGTGTATACACACACAAATAAATATTTCAATTTTTTATTTATTGATAAATAAACGCGTTTTCTAAATTTTCTAAGGAAAATAAATACTTCAATTTTCTAAGAAAATAGAAAATAAAAAATAAAAAATTATTTTCTGTAAATAAACACACCCCTAATTTCTGAGTGCATGATTTAAATTATAAAGAGATGCTAAACAATTTAAAATAGCAGACATATGACTTATCAGCTACGTTTGTTTTTCCGTACAATACACGGGACAGTATTAAATAATATCTTTTAATACAATAGAAGGTATTTGGCCAATTTTTTTAAAAAATAATACATAACTTATCTAATATATAACTGGATTTTTATCCTACGTTTACCGGGTGTAATAATACACCTCTCTACCGTGAGTTTATTTAATACGTAGAACACTTGCTAAACTAAAATATAGAGCAATCAACCCCGGCGCCACTGTCACCTCCGGTATTGCCTCCTCTCCGATGCTACTTTTGCTTTTGGCTGTGCCTTTATCTGCAACAGGTATTCTATATCCGTTTTTTTTAAATAATAAAACCCTAAGCACCAAATCTCCCTCTGATTGTTCATCCAGCCACCACTGAAGTTTCATTGGCTGACCAAAGCTTTCATCGCCGATTAGAAATTTTGTTTTCCGGTTAGTATATCCATTATTTCGTTTTCTTTCTCTTAGATTTCAATTGATTTCATTTTTCATCTTGGAATAAATTGGATCCTATTTTAAGTTCTTGGTTGATTCTTATTTTCTTCTCTACTCACATCTTTCTCCCAATGCAATTTTTGTTTCTTTCATGTTTTTTTCATTTTGTTTTTTTAATTTCTACGAGAAATTGTAAGCTTGAAATCGGTGAGAAAAAAACAGAGCAATTGCTGGTCATTGTTTGATTTAAAAGTCCGTCACTTTTTGCTAAATTCCAAATGTTTATTCTTATTGTTTTGCTTATTTCGCAATTGTTTCTGCTAACTTCCTGCTCCATATACTCTACAGTCTACAAATTTGCAATTTGAATTCTTGAGTTGTTATCTCTTGGAGCTAAGTTTGTTAGATTATCAGTGTCTCCGATTTTACCATCACTAATTGTTGCATCAATTGTTTACCTTTCAAGATTTACAATACAACCAAAGATGCACTGTGGGTATATGACTACCTTGGGGATTAAAGAAATGTATTGTATTTCTTAACTATAGAAAATAACCAAAATGAAGGTGATGTATTTCAAAAACTTCTTAATTTTGTGTTTATGATGTGTTTGCTATGAATGACAAAGCATTAGGGGAAGCTAATTGTTGAAAGTATGAGATTAGAATGTCCTGAAAAATAAGAATAATTATAAGTCTTTAAAGATAATCTCTTTTTATTTGCAAGTTTTATACATGCCCATTGAGGATTGAGGAATCAAAACTATAAGCAACCTAGTAGAGTTGAACAATCTTTAGATTTGTAGAAATGGCACTGGATTTTTCCAGTCTTTCTGAGGCTAGTTAATTTTCTTGTTATCATCGGGGCTTGGATTTGCTTTTCTTGTTCCTTTTACCTATTATAGAATCAGGCAGTTTCTTTCTTTCCTATTCTTCTTATATATGAGAGATTTTCATGGTCAGTTATCCTCAAAGAGAAGATTGAAGATCCAAGGTGATATTCATTGTAATTGTTGTTATTAGATAACATGATTGTGTAGAATACTTTATAGCAATTTGTGTGGGCAGAGTCTGGTTTATATTAAATTTTGCTATATATCTATTGTAGAATTTATCCACGAGTTTTTAACTTTAATTTGAGTAATTTACTAATATGAGTAATTTATTTCTTTATAGATTTTCATTTGATGTGCTCTAGTTATATGAGAGTAGTGGGAGTAGTTTATCTTTTTATCTTTTAATTGAATTTTGAGAAAGAGTAAAATATTAAATTATGCATTGTTGGCATTTCTACTGGTGAGCATTGTTGTTGCTAACAAAAATTGAGGTTTTTCCTAGAAGTAGAAGGTACGGTGTTGCTAACAGAAGAACGGTGGAACTTTCTAAGTTGTAATCACTCCCGAATAGAAGGTAAAGAAATAATTTTATAAGTTTTTTCCTTATTTGTTTGTTTCACTATATATATTTCTCAATATATATTGTTTATGTCTTATTGACTGCTGTTGGTTTTTCGTTGTTCATTCGTTGGAGACTGTTGCTTTTGGTTTTTGAGATATCTCAGTAGGCTGTATCTGGTAGTTTCTTCAGTTTCATCATTTTCGTATCAAGTGCTCATCGATCTGCTCCTCCTTCTGGTTCTCTCCTCTCTAGTTTCAGCTGGCATCTATTGTTTTTTGAGAGTTGCTTTGCAGCTCCTTTTAGATTGGGTTGGTCTAAGCTTTGTTTTTTTCTAGCATAGGTCCTTTTTTTGGTTTTTTTTCTTTGGGGTCTGTTAACTCTGCTTGTGCTTTTTGTCTTTACTGCAATTTCTGCAGAACTGGGGATCAGGTGTGGTGTTTCTTGGGTTTACTGGTTGAGAGTTGTTGGGATGCCTACTGGGGTTCTTCATAGTAGTAGGCAAAGTTTGTTTTGTTTTATTTGTTTGGTTGGTTTTTCTAGGGTTCTGTTATTTCGTGGTTGGCCTTCTTTTGGCCCCTGTTGTTTTTTTTTTTGCTAATTCTCATCTAATAAAACTCATCAGCTTATCAAAAAAAAATTATTGTTTCTGTCTTGCTTTCTATTTTCTTCAAGGATATATGTAATTTGAAATTGTGTTTAAATTTTGTCACGGTGATTATACTGTGTATAGTTTATAAACTTATGAAGAAGAATTTGCAATCAAAGAATTTGAATTAATTTAGTTTTAATTATTTTTTTTGTTACAGTGCATTTAATTTGGAATTAGCTATACTTGAGAAAATGTTTCTCATCTATTTGTAAATTAATAGTTATAAATAAATTTATTGTGAAAGTAAGTATAGTAGTGGAATGCATGCAATAGAGATAAATTATCTTCTCTCAATCAATTGCTCATTGTTTAGAACATGGAACTATAAAGTAAATAAATAAATTTAGGTAGGGAGAGGGATAAGATCGAGCTGTATTCACTTTACGGATCTATTAAGCCACATCTCTTTTTAATAACTTTAGAATAGAAACTTCAAACCAAATCTCACTTTTCCTTTTATCTAATTATGTCTAAACTCGTTTATATAACACTACATTTTGGTCCCAATGTCCCAAAAGTCTCGAGTTTTTCTTATATATATATATATATATATATATATATATGTTGTGTGTGTGTTCTATTTAGTCATCCCAATAATAGTTTCACGAAAACTTGAAAGAAGTAAAAAAGAAAAGACGATGCCTAATTAGAAATAATTAATTATGTAAGAAATTATTTGGTAGGTCTATTGACATCACCATATATATGAATTTATTAACAACTAATAAGCTTAATTAATATAAAGAGTAAATGGATAGTCTGGTTGGAGCAGGGAAAAAAAGGGGTCAACAAAGAGTAAATGATGAAGTTTATTTATTTCGATTTGTTATTGTACTATGTATAAAATTATTAATATTAGTACATTTGTTAATATATTTTTGCTATAAAATTAAATGTTATTATTTGTTTAATTGTTAATTTATCTACTAATATATATTTGTATTTTAAAAAATTGTGCATTTTTAAAAAAAAATCGATTAATGTACTAAAAAATACTTTTGCCTGAATTGGTAACATTAAAAATAATTTAATTTTACATAATCTTTTAAAAAAATAATATAGTACAATATTATGCATCAAACACAGTATAAAATAGTAAAAACTAATACAATTTTATATCAAATACTGTATAATATTATACAGATTAATACTATACATGCTAATACTATACAGGCTAATATTATGCAGACTAATACTATACATGTTAATACAATACAGGAAACCAAACGTAGCCATCATGAGCAAGAGTGCCTCAATAATGCTAAATGAATAATAATATTTTTAATAAATTAAAATAACAATATGACAATTTTTAATAATGTAAAATGAAATTCTAATAGTTGATTGGTTTAAAAAGGAAACCTAAATTTAAATGACTAGAATTCATAAATAGGTTTGGATGATGAGGATCCATCCTGTTAGTCTTTGGTGTGGTGTAATCACTGTAATATAATCTGTATTGAAAAAACAATTCATTTTTTTTTAATTGAAATATCAAAAAAATTGAGAATTCGATTAACGGCTCGTGAAATTCACGTTAATCTATATATATATATCAGTATAATTGTGAACTCATACGTGCCATTCAATTTAAAAAAATAATAATAAATTTTTAAATTGAGGCGCTGATAGTTTACTTTTTGATTTTCTTATATATATATATATATATATTTTTTTTTTTTTTTGAAATAGCAGGATGTTTATAATTTTTTTATTACTAAAATAAAAACTTTTTTTATAGTATAATAATAATAAAGTTAGTATTGTTAAACTTTAATAGTTGCGGATTAAATTTATCCTAGTACTTGGTTTCAACCAATGTTTTCAGAATCGGTTCGGAGATCGACTCGATCTACCAACTAAGTCAAGAGTCAATTGGTTGGACCGAGTCGACTCGGAGTTTTTACTTTTTATTAAATATAATTATTTATAAAAAATAAAAATATAATATATCAAAAGACATTGAAAATTTTATTAATTAATAAATATCAATGTAAAAATATTAAGATCAATAAAGTTAGTTGTGTTTCTAAAATTATTTGTATGTTATTTATATACCAATTGCAACATGGTGATGCTTAATTAGTCAACATTAATTGTCCTTGGATGATGCTTATCAATATCTAATTGCAGCTCCATTAACATGCAATTTAATCAATCAAAACTTAATCCAATTTCTTACCAGCTTTTTATTCCTTATAAACTAATTATATATTCAAAGATTTCTATCGTTTCAAAATTTTCAATCATAATTACCAATTCATTAGTTATAATTACTATCAAAGGATTTTTTCGATCTATATATAATAAACTCTTATATATAAAAAATAATAATTAAAAAAATTATCTACTGTTAGGATTAAACATAAAAATTTTTTGTGGTGATTCAATTCTACATTTAGATATGTATTATAAATATTATTTTTCTATATTTTGAATATATATAATAATTTATTATGGATTTAGTTAAAAGAACACATTATAGGATTTTTAAATTTTATGTTTTTAATTATATCACTGTATTTTTTGGGAATTTAGGGATTAATTTCTTAAAATGCAAATTTATTTGGTTGAACCGGAATGCGGTCCGAGTCACCGGTTCAACCTGATTTTTTCCGAGTCAATCTGAGTTTTTACCCTTTTCGATTTTCATATTGAATCGACTCGAATTGCTTGCCGAGTCATGGTTCACCCGGTCCGACCGCCCGAGTCAATCCGAGTTTAATAACCATGGTTTCAACTTTGCACAGTACACGTGTTCAATTGCTATTGGACCTAAGGACTTGAAAAATAGTACGTCATCGGACACCAATCCTCGCCTTTGCACCAGCAAACTCAATAAATATGATTTTTAATTGCCGACTAAAATTTGCTGCTCTAGCTCTGCATTTGCTCTCTTGCTTTTCTTCCACCCTTCTTCCCAAATTAACCTTATCCCTCTTCTTAGGGGTGTGCAAAAATCAATCCGACCTGATCAATTCGACCAACCCAAATCAAACCGACAATTTCAGGTGTGATTAATCGGGTTGGTATGATCGATTCGAGCAAGGGATTTGTGAAATTTTCGGATCAGGTAAAAATCATATAAAACCGATCCAACCGACCAACCCGAATTACCAAGTATATAAAGGAAAAAACCTAATTTTCCTTCTTCATTTCCTCTCCTAAAATCTGTGATTCACCGCCGCCCTAAGATTTTTTGGCCGCCTCCGTCGTCTCGTCGCCGGTCGGTGATCACCGCCGTCTGGTCACCTCCTTCGTCCAGTTATCCATATGTGAAAAACTCCTAAAGCATTGTAGTTTTCACATAGAACTGTAAGTATTTCTGTTAGCTTCTTGTTCTCGGTACTTAATCTGCAGATCTTGTAGCTTTGGTTTCCAGGACCGGCAGGCATTTGCAGCGCTACTCCAAAGCTGGCGGTCGCCAAGTTGTGGGGTTGGTTTCTCTTTCTCTCCTGATAAAATATTCTTTAGTTCAACATAAACAACTCTCAAATCTTGATTTTCTTTCTTTAATTAAAGAGTGGAAAGGACATGCAGATCTTTAAAAAATTTGTTCAATTTCTTGATCTTGCAATGGAACGGGGGAATGAATTGCTTTTTAATTAGTTAGTTAATTCTGTCTTATTTGCTTGGTTAGTAGTTAATTATTATTAATTGCAGGTATATACCATACAGATATATAGCTGAGAGACAATGTGATTTGGAGATTGAACAAGGCATAGAAGTTCTTTTAATTAGTTCACAGAAAGGAACGAGAATGTTGTTTCCAAAGGTACCCACTTTAGCTAATTAATTTCAGTTTATGATATAATTAATGTATTATTTTTTGCTCATTTTAATTACTTTCTATCTTCAGGGAGGTTGGGAATTAGATGAAACAATAAAAGAAGCAGCTTCAAGAGAGACATTGGAGGAAGCTGGAGTTCGTAGGGAGCTTGAGGTAATTTTTTTATTTGTTTACTTATATATAATTAATTAAACAAATTAATTAATAGTTTTATTTTTTAAAATTTGCATTAAATTAATTGGTTGTATGATTTTGTTTTAGAGTGAATTAGGTACATGGAGTTTCGAAAGCAAAACATATGATACGTATCATGAAGGGTGCATGTTCCCTCTGCTAGTTAAGCAAGGATTAGAGTTTTGGCCTGAGAAAAATGTTCGTCAGAGAAAATGGGTATGCGCACTGTATTTATTATAATTATTTGTTTTTCTTGTTTTAATTATTAAAAATAAAAATTGTTAATTTACGTTTTATGATGTACAGATGAGTGTAGCAGATGCGAGGAATTGCTGTCAACATTAGTGGATGAAGGAAGCTTTAGATAGATTAATTATTTACTATGCTATATATGTTTTTTGTAATTTTAAAATTGTTGGTTTGTTATATTTTTATAATATATTTTAAGGTATTTAATTGTATTTTACTTAAAATTTCAGTTTAATAAATTAAAATGAAATTAAAAATTGGATTTTCGGATTGTTCGGTTTGGGTCCCGAAAATAATCAGATTAATCGGATAGGAGCCCGACATATTAGTAGGGTCGGTTCAGGTGAGGGTAAACTCAATATTTCGGGTTCGGGTCGGGTTTAACCGAACCCGACCGATGCACACCCCTACCTCTTCTCTTATTTCAGTTATCTTTATGCTTCAATGGATCATATTTTCAATACAATCATCCACTATCAATCCCGTCTTATTAGATACATTTTTCTTTATTTGTAACGAATTATAATTCATTTAATTGCTTATTTTTTTATTTATTCTTATTTAATATTTATTATTATCAATAAATATTAAATATTATTTTATTCCTTTTTAATGTAACTCTAATAAATATGTAAATAAATTGGTAAAAATATAAGTAAATTATATAGATTTAAAAAAATTAATTGGATTTTGTCAATATATGTGAAATTAAAAGTAAGTCTATTAGGATGAGATAGGGAGTATTATATATTTATATTAGCATAATATTTTATATTTTAGAAATTATACTTTTATTCCACATAATAAATTGATAAATAATACTTAGCATAGATTTGATATATATGTCAAATGTACAATATGTCAATGAATATATACTTTTGAATCAAAAAATAATATTTTTTATTATTTATTCAATGGTTCAGACGTACAATATACTAAATTATCTCCCATTATATTAAATTGGATTGATTAGAAATTCATTAAACAAAATTTATTCATAAAGAATTTATCCTCGAATTTAGTTTAGGCAAACAAAATTTGCTTATGACTATAAATTCAAAATCAAGTAATAAATTTATGAATAAGAATATATATGATTCATGAATATTGAATAAGAGTATAAATTATATATTCTTTTATATATACAAATATATATTTTACATAAAAATAGTGTAATTAATGGCCAACTTGAAGCCCATGCCTAAAATAAAATATTTTATAAATTCCAGCGATGGGAACTGACCTCTGTGTCACTTACAAGGTCACGTTCCCCGCACAGTCATACAGCTTCTGCAACTTTAAACGATGCCTCCTCCTTGTTCTCTCCTGGCCCTTCTTTTCTTTTCTCTCTCTCAGTCTCTCTACTCTGCCGCTGCAAGCGACCAAAATCCACACCAAGATCTGGTATGTTCCTCATGCCTTCACGCCAGTTACCCCAATCTTTGCCTACTCACTCTCTCCTCCTACTCCGGCCCGGCCAACACTCCTCGCGACCTCGCCCAAGCTGCCGTGAAGGTCAGCATTGCGCGCGCAAGCAGATTATCGGAGTACCTAAGCACGCTGTCCTCTGGGCTAAAATAAAAGAGAGAGCGAGTTGCGCTAAGTGACTGCGAGGATCAAATATTTGAGTCGGTGGACGAGTTGAGCAAAACTCTAGGCGAGTTGAAGCATCTGAGAGGTGAAACTTTTCGATTTCAGATGAGTAATGGCGCAGACGTGGGTGAGCGGTAATGTTATTAAAACCAGACCGGATAAAGAATGGGCAAGGTTGGGGGTTCATGATTCGACCAGTTCAATCGAATTTTTTTTTTATTTTTAAAATATTATAATTATTATAATTTTTTGAATACTATTGTATAAATATTAAAAAATATTCATTAAATATTAAATATATATTACAAATATTCTAATAATAAATTACAAAATATAATTTTAATTTTATTATTATAAGTAATTAATTATGAATTATTTAATATCATATGTTAGAAACATAAAAATATAATTATATCATGAAAATAATTTCATATTTAGATAAAGTACTAATAAAGTAAACACAAAAATATTAACTTTGCATATATGAGTATAGTTATATTTAATTACAATAAATTCAAATAGATAATAAGTATATTAAATTATTAAGTGACATTTTTAGAATTTAAAATACTAATTTTTTTAAATAAATAAATAATAAAATTTTAATATATATATATATATATTAAATTTTCATTATTTATTTATTTGAAAAAATTTAATATTTTAAATTTTAAAGATATTACTTAATAATTTAATATACTATTACAATTATTAAAATAGATAATAAGTATATTAAATTATTAAGTAACATATATTTAGAATTTAAAATATTATTTTTTTCAAATTATATATATATATATATATATATATATATATATTTGATTACAATGAATCAAAAATATAATAAGTATATTAAATTATTAAATAATATACTTAAAATTTAAAATACTAATTTTTTTCTCTCTATATATATATATGATTAATCGTCTTGATGAGAGTCGCAATAGACCCAGGTCAGTTAATCCTTAAAGTTGATTATCATAATCTTATTATCAAATCACTTGTTTATTATGTTCATTGCTCTTGCTTTGTTTTTGTTTTTTTTTTAATCTAAGCTGTATTTATAATTCAGTTTAATTCTTAATTAGTAATCAAATTTTATGCATTGTGGCTCTGCAGTGTACATATGAGATAAGATGTGGCATTTTTCTTTAATCGTAATTCTGAGATTCCCTCCTTTTTTTCAAAAATAATTATATTTACGGGAAAACTAAAAAGGGAGTCTCAGTTCCCAATGACTAATAAAATAATAGATTCAATATGCAATATTTATTTTTAAATTTATGTGTTAATTTTCATAATCCACAAATATTCTTAAATGGAATTTCGGTTTCAGATTTGAACTTTATAAAAATTCATTTTTTTGGTTTGATTTTTAAAGGAAAAACCATAGAAAAATCGAACCGAACCAAAATTCTATATAATTATATAATTTTTTAATTGAATAATTGAATAATTTATTTATACATGTAAATTATCTTATTTTGAGTTGTAAATTATACGAGTACATTTATCAATTATTAATATTTATTTTAAGATGATAATTTAGAATTTTGACAATTAAATTAAAAATCGATTAAATAAAAAAATTTATTTAACGATTTTTTTGTATTATTTATTATATATTTTTGGATTGTATTTTTAATTTGAACTTTTATTTTGTACAATTTAGATGTTTTTACTTTAGTATATTATGATTTATAATTTTTAGATAATTTTTTTTAAATAATTTTAATTTTTGATTTTTCGGTTAACCAAACCGACCAAAAATTTTTGTTCGTTTGAATTTGGTTATTCTATAAATTTGGTTAGGTTCGGTTGATAAAAATATTGAAAGTTCAATTATTTTGGTTTGGTTATTGAACCAAACTGATCATTTCAAAGGACTAATATATATATAATTTCTTTAATAAATTACGTGGTAATTATCACTTTTTATTTAATAATTTATTTATAATATTTATATTATATTTTTGCTCTGCTTAATTAGGCGGCTGAATAAAATATAGGTGTGTTGTTATATATTTACTCCAAAAGGGTTTATATTGGTTTGTTTGTTTGTTTTTTCTTAAAGCAGCAAGACAAAAGAGTTATCCCCATCTACATTTTGAAAGTATGGACAGACAAGGATGTTTAGTGACTAGTGAGAGTCGTCATTGGTCACCTATCTAATACTAAAGCGGTCCACAAAGGCAAATTAAATTCATATGGGTATTGGTGCTTCGGGATCCCACGTCGGGTAAATTTCGATGGTGATGTGTGAGTTATAAGCATTTGGTAGTGGAATTTACAGTCAATAATTATCTACAGAGTTCTGCGATTACAGTAAGTTTTATTCTTATTCATCAAAAAAACCAATGGATCTCCCATTGATGTGCAAGCTCTCATCTGGGCTTTAGCTGAGGGTGAATTGGTCTTTTGGGATTTCATATCGGGTAAAGTTCGATGGTGATTTGTGAGTTACAAGCACGTGATAGTGAATTTTGTAGTTAATAATTGCCTGCAAAATTTTGCTGTTACAGTAAATTTTATCCTTATTCATAAAAAAAAAAATTCATATTGGTATTAGAGGTGCACAATCTTTTCTCCGCCAATAATTTTCAATGCTTAGTTGAACCTTCCAAGGATTGTAACCAATAAGAGAACCTTTTGCTAACACTTTGGAATTTTTATGGAGAAACTCGATTCGAATTTCTACCTTATATACCACTTGCACTATTTTTTTCTTTATTAAACGTTTTTACTTTGAAATTTGATCATATTAATCCTTATGTCATAGAATAGATGGGCTGCGCTGCATGCAATATTGTAAGCGCGTTTAGTTAATATTGTTATTATATACCATAGGATAAATCAATAAAAAGATGTCACTCGTGGAAATTCATAAAATATCAAAAACAAAATCTAAAATGTAAGGTTTCAAATAATTATCGAACGCTAAAAAAAATAGTGTAAAAAGCCAATATTAATTGTAAAGAAAGGGTTTTTCTTAGGGTTGATTTCACCGGTGATTACTAAAGTTTATTAATCGTAACATTGTAGTCACTTAACTTCGATTTGTAACGAAAAAATCACTTAACTATTATTTAGGAACATAAAAGTCAGTTAGATTGGAATTACGAAAATCAGACCATTGGCACGTGTAAAACACGCATAGCATCAGGATAAGTCGGCAAAAAGTGACACATCATCAGATGAATCTCTGCCTACGTGGCATAACATAAAAATAAAAATTTACCATCAGATTTTTTTAACTCAACCCACTTTCCCACCCTTTCTCTCTCTTCCCCCCGTCTCTCTTATTGTCGCCTATCTCGATCTCCACTGTCTCGATCTCGCCTCTCATTATCTCTGTCTCAAATTTGACAAAGCTGTCGATCTCTCCCTATCTCTTTCTTTTCGATCAGATGGTGTCTTACTCTGATTTCGATATACCCTTTTCAGTTCTCGATCCCTTTCTCTTCACTCTCTTTCTTGGATCTATTTATTTTGATCTTTCTATCTTTGATTGTAACATCTTCATTTAAACAATCTTTTCTGATATGGAATTAAGCTGTAAACTGAAAAAAATTTTCCCATCAATTGCTTAATCAAATAATTTATTAACTATTAATACTTAATTACTATTCATAATCATACATTTAACTTGGTAACTTATAACTGTCTGAAATACTATTTATTTCATCAAAAAATTTGGCAGCACAAAAGGCTATATACTTAATAGCCTCCTAAAAAATCAGATAAAATACAGCCTCTCAGAGGCACAACAGTATATAACAGTATATATATTCACATTTCAACATTTACTCACAGATCGAACATATCCAATCTAAATCACTTACTGACAAATACACATTTGTAGACATAACAAAATTTATTATCCCATCAAATAGTAGTTTAAATACAGTCCAATTCTGTAATGGCTTTAATGCTGGGTTAGCCGTGAACAATATTTTTTGACAGTAAATAGTATTTTCGGGCTGAAAAATACCTCCGAAAGCAAAAAAATATTTTATTTGACTATTGAAAAGTATTAGTCACGGGTAGTCCGGCGTTAAAATTTAAAGTCAATTTGAGATCAAATAGACCTCCAAAAGTCAAAAACACGAAAAACAAAGCAATTAGGGTTTAGGGTAATAGTTGACCAAAGATTTGATCGGACCGTTAAAAATAGCAAATAAAGTTTAAAAATTATCAAAAAATACATATGTATCTAAAATAATATATAGAATATTTTGATAATAAAAAGTGAATTTTTCGGTAGCATAAGTAATATTGATTAGGATTGATTTAATTGAATCGGACCGAAAATGAATTCTGA
Organism: Excoecaria agallocha; assembly: GCA_037975025.1. Classification (NCBI taxonomy): domain Eukaryota; kingdom Viridiplantae; phylum Streptophyta; class Magnoliopsida; order Malpighiales; family Euphorbiaceae; genus Excoecaria; species Excoecaria agallocha. The sequence continues at coordinate 6,983,434 of CM075817.1, read as the reverse complement.
TTGGGCTAAAATTTTAGGTACAACCTATTTTTAATGTGATAAGAATGATGGAATCAAATTTGAAGTAATTTGTAGTAGAAAACTGGAAAATTTTAATTAGAACCGTTTATCGGATAATTATCGAGCTTAAACTATTTTTAATTTAAGCCCATATAAAAGCCCAACCCAAGGCCCATTAAAAGGGCATATAAAAGGCAACAAAATCATAGAAGTTCCAGTAGCTTCCACCAACTTTATCTTCCCTTTCCATGGCCGAAACACTTCCATCACTTTTTCTCTCTCTTTTCTTTCATTTTTCTCCTAAATCTCACTAAATCAAAGCATAAGATGGTATTATCAGCCTTTGTAGACCATCCTAGTAACCTCTGATCTTTGATTAAAGGAAAGTAATCAAGAGAAATTAAGAGTTAAAGTTTAGGTGTCAATTTGAGGTAAGCTAAATTCTTGATTTTAATTTTATTTTTAGGTGCCTCTTATTAGTTTTAGATGTATAGAGTTTATTTTTTCTGTCAATTTAAGCAATTGAGGTCAAAATCTTAGGATTTATATTGATATTTAATTCGGCCAATGAAGGGTTTCAAGAGGAGGAGCAAATTACAAAGGCAAAGAAAATAAAGCTTAGGCAAGAAAAAGCATAAGAAAAAGGTTAGTGGCTAAATAATCCTTTTATTTTCCTATTAATTGTATGATTTTCCTTTAGGTTTATTAAGAAAAAATTAATATAATTGGGTATAATTGAAATTAATGCTATAATAGTATAATTAGACCTTAATTATGCCTATTAGAAAGCTTAAATAAATTTAAAAGCATATGTATAGTATACTTTATGTTATGGCCGAATGGTGATCCAAGGGAAAATCATGTGTTTTAAAGTTATTTTGATGAATTTAAGTCTTATAATGATAATAGGAATGAAATTTGATGTCTATGATTTTTTATAGAATTTATAGGAATTAAAAGAATATTTTTGAAATAAATTTTAGTTAGGTATAAAAGTGAAAATGTGAAATTATTATGAATTATTGCATAATTTGATGATAAAGTAGTGAATTATTATGAAATAATTAACAGACTGTGTAAAAGAGACTGGAAAGACTGACTAAAAATTTAATATATTGAAAAAGTATTGAAAAGAGTAAAAAACTAAACAATAATTTGAAATTAAGTGAATTTGTGCATTTAGAAATAGTCAGACAGTAAAATCTAGCTCATGATATAATTGATTAGCCATAGAGATATCTGTATTGCGGTGCAAGTCATGACGACTTGCTTTGCTATGGTAGGATATTTGATCTTCATAGTATCTGTCATACATATTGTCATACGTTCTATGAGAAATGATATTTTGGGATCATTTCTCAGTTTGCTGTGGCTTTGTGGGGTTCACGTCCTGTATATCAGGTCTGGAAAGTCTGGCTATGTAAACGTTCTGCTCGATCCTTGATTGACCTTTTTATACAATATGTCATTTTTAATCATTAATTTTTTAATTAATTACGGTATTGTCACTTTTGGACTTTAAACATAATATCAACACTATTTTACAAATTTTTTATTTTTAAAGCAATAATTGGTATACAAATTATCAATTGGTCTTTATTTGACTTTTTTTATGTAAAATTACATTTTAGTCATTTTTCTTTACAAAAACATATTTTTGGGCTGTTTGATCATTAAATTACCAATTTACCCTTGTAAAATCTTTTCTTCTCATTTTTGCTCATTAAATACAATTTTTGGAAAAAAAATATAATTTTGCCCCAAAACGTTTCATTTCTTTCAATTAAGTCATTTTTCTCTTTTGACATTTACTTTTAACTTACTTTTTGAAATTTTGATTTGTTTTTATCAATATGTCTCTAGTACAATTCGACAGAAACTCTTGGATAAGATATACGGAACGTGGATCCTACAAGGCCATATACAAAACAATATTGAGAAATGATCCCAAAGGATCATTTCTTAGAAAGCATATGACAATACGTATGATAGAGGTTATGAAGATCAAAGATTCTACCATAACAAAGCAAGTTGCCATGACTTGCACCGTGGTATAAGGTGTTCCTATGGCTAGCTAATTATATCTTGAGCAAGACTTTTACTACATGACTATTGCTAAGGGCAAAATCACTTACTTTCATGAACACTTTTCAATTTCAAACAATTACAAATACTTTTTCAATCAGTAAATTTTATCAGTTAATCTTCTCAGTATTTTTGACTTTTTCAGGACTTTTTCTTTTCAATCACTCTTTCATTATCTTATACACAATATGTGAATTATGGCATCATAATTCACCATGATCACTTTATACATTACATTTTTCAGTGTCTTTTTATTTTACTACTTTAGTCAGTTATTCTTTCAATATTTTTTATACACTTTGTGAATTATATCATTATAATTCACCATTTCTTGGCAAATTTATGAATTATTTCTTAATGATTTAATATTTTGACTTTACGTTTCATTTTACCTTTTTAACTTTTAACAATTTTTTTACTTTTTTTGTTTGAAATTGCTGTCATTTGGAATATGCAATATTTTTATACGATTTATGAATTATTTTATATAATTTACCATTTTATTGTTGATTTATAAATTATTTCTTAATAATTCAATTTGATCATTTTATACACTATACTTTTTATTTCAATAAATTAGTCAGTCACTGTAACACCCTTAATGGAACAGTTCTTTCCGATATGAACTTAAACGATTTGCTTGAATTTTCTTTTTTACCGATACCCAACTTATACCAACACAAGTCATTGAGAAATCGGGCAGCATAATGGCTACCCACTTAATGACCTCTTGAAAAATCAAATAATAATACAGCCTCCAAGAGGCATAATAATTTATTATAGACAACAAATACATAATATTTTCATTATTCGCATACCAATCATATACATTTACCCGCATAACAATAATTATTATTCATACAATAACAATCCAAAATACAGTTAAGTCTTACTATCATTAGCTAAGTATATACATGCCAAATATACCTAAAAGTATAAATAACTCTTTTCTTCAAGCTTCACTCCACGTTGCACTATGCTTCTGCTCCTCTTCAGAAGCTGCACCCAGTAAAAACTACGTGCTGAGCACTAGATATGCTCAGTAGTGACTACCAATCCTAGAATTTTCAAGTTAATCGTAATTATTATAATTATGCTAATTTTTACGTTAACTTGTCAATTCTTATTTGTCTTACTAACATTCCTTTTAATACTTTTGACAATATTTTCAGTTCATGATTAACATTTTTGGCATGCTTGTTATTTTGGTTCTAAACAATTAAATTTACTTCAAAATATTTTCTTTTGTAATTTCAATTGCAAAAGTTACGTTTCTTTTCTTACTTTTACTATTGCTCTTACTTGACTTAACTTTAATTTTTCTATTCAAGTTCTTATTTAATTAGGTCAATACAAATATTAGTTTTTTGATGATTTACATTATTATTTGCTACCGTAATAGCAAATTTTTATTCAATACTTGATTTCTTCATTAGTCACAATTTATTCTTTTTATTAGCAATCCTATAATTTCTGTTGTTTATTACTTTATATCACTTTAGCATTTTGATTTATTTAGCAAAAGACAATCATCAACACTTTAGCTTTATTTTACAAATTTTTATTTTCAAAATAGTAATTGGTATACATTATCAATATATCAATTGGTCTGTCTTATAACTATTTCATTTTTAATTTTATTTATTGCAAAATGACTAATTTATTATTAATAAGCTTATTTTTACTTTTTAAGCTAACAGTTGATGTACATTACATCAATTTACATTTATTTTATCATTTTTGTGAAAAATTATACTTTAGTCCCTACTGAACGCAAAACTTCATTTTTAAACAATTTACCTATCAAATAACTATTTTACCCTTTTATAAGCATTTATTAATTAATTTTCTCATTATTTACACTTTTTGAAAAAATTACTATTTTGCCCCTGAATATGTATTTTTCTTTCACTATAGTCTTTCTTTTCACGATTAATCATTAATTTTCATTATATTTTTACATATTTAGCACTATACTTTCTTTATGCCCCTAATGCAATATGTCAGGACTCTCAAATAGGATATACGGGACATGGACGGACCCAAAGGCCCCACTGATAGAGAAATGACCCCCAAGGAGTCCTTTCTCCAAAAAGCACTGCACTAATACTTTCATTTTTATACTAAAACTATGAAGATCAGAGATCCTACCCATAGTAAAGCAAGTCGTCATGACTTGCACCGCGGTATAGGTATCCTTATGGCTAGCCAATTATATCATGAATAAGAAAATCACCACCTAGCTATTACTAAGGGCAAAAATAATCAATTAATTTTCAGAATAAATTTCACACTTTAATAATTTTTAGTTTCTTTTATTTTTTTAAACAATAAATCTTCTTCAATCGCGCTTTTTTTAGTACTATTGACTATACAATAACCTTTTCTTTTCAATTTTTTTTATTTTCAATCACTTTTGCATGAATTATTTTACAATAATTCACTATAAATATTTATTATTTTTCTAATTTTTAGCTAATTATTTCCACAATATTTTTTTTCATATTTTGTGAATTATGTCAGGATAATTCACTCTTTTTTTTCTTTGCACTTATTGAATTATTTCTTTATAATTCAAAAATTTACTTTTACAGTTATTTTATTTACTTTTTGACTTTTAGCTAACTTTTTACTTTTTTGGTATGAATTTGCTATTATTCAGAAATTACAATACTTTATACGAATTGTGAATTATTTATAATAATTCACCATTTTATTCGAATTATGAATTATTTTGTGATAATTCAATACGATTACTTAACTTATTATACTTTGTATTTTTTCTAAATTCGTTATTTGACTTTTTTCATTTTCTTTATAGGAATTATAAATTAATTTACTAACATTTGCTTGTTTACTGAATTATTTTTCAATAATTTAATATTTTCACTTAAGCATATTCAATATTTATTTTCAAAAATATTCTCATAAATCACATAAATTCTATAAAAATTTATGTGAACAATATTCTTCAATTATTATCATTTTTACTCATTTTTTTGAATTATTTCACCATAATTCATCATTTACATTATATATTTATACTTGTTCTTAGCTTCAAAATTTTTGAATAAATTCCATAAATTTTCTAAAAATTCATGGATATTATATTTTATGTTGTACCTTATTTTATGGCTTGATTTCATTAAATTGCTTATTGTACACATTCTTTTTCTTTAACGATGGATTTTGGCCCTTAAGGAATTTCTCCTTAAAAATTTATTTCAATTTAATTAAGCTTGTATTTAGGCTTAATTAAGGTTCAATTGTATTATATTAAGGGAAAATGCAATATACATACATTTTTTCAAAATTTTCTTAATTACATATTTAATAAATATTCTAAAAATATTTACAAAATTTCTATAAATTTCACAAAAATTTATACATGCATTATTTCACATATACTATTAAATTAAGACTTAAATTCACTAAAATACTTAACATACAAATTTTTTTTATTCCTCAAGAATTTCGGCCACTTTACTAAAATTTCCTATAAAATTTTTTTCATGCAAATTAAACATTCTAACAAACTTAATTAGGATCTAATTATACTATTATACAATTAATTTCAAATTTAATTAATTATACAAAATTTTCCTTTATAAACCCTAAGAAAAATTATTAAATTAAATGGAAATTAGTAAGATTTAGTAGTCACTAACCTCAATCTTGCCATTAACCTTGCACAAACTTTATTTTCTTAGCTTTGAACCCATGAAAACCATTTTTCCTTCAAATCACCTTCCATGGCTGAAATTTTTGCCTCATTTTTACCTAGATAAACATCATTTTAGCTCAAAATAACCATAAAAATATACTCTAGGCACCTAAATCTAGCTATAGGTGCCTTGAAATCAAATTAAAATCCAAAAATTCACTTACCTATTTTTGACCTTCATGCCTTTAATCCTTATTTTCCTTAGCTTTTCTCCCTTTAATCTTTAGTTTAAGCTTAGATCTAACAACTAGAGAGGCTAAAAAATATTTCTTGTGCTTGGATCAAAGTAAGAAAATGAAGAGAAGATAAAAAAAATGATGAAAATAAGGAGAAGAAGAAAATTCGACCTTATGAAGGAGGAGAGCTGCTGGAACACGTGAGGTTTTTGGAAAATTTGAGAGATGTCCTTCCCTTTTATAGTCTCTCAAATGGGCTTGGGCTTTGCTTAATGGGCCTTGATTAATTAATCAAGCCTATTAACTACCCAATAATAATTTTTAATTCATTTCTTTCACTTTCTAATTTCAAATCACTTAAAAAATAATTTCATAATTTTTATTACTCCTGAAATAGGTTGCACGCAAATTTTTGGTTCAATCGGAGTTCATTTCTGTTCCGATTCAATTAAATTGGTCCGATCCAAAAATACCGGTATTACAAAAAAATTTATTTTTTGTAGCCAAAATAATCTACATATTATTTCAGGCTTAATGCGATTTTTGGTAATATTAGGAGTCCGTTTGCTATTTTTAAACATTTGTACAAAATTGAGTCAGCTCCCAATAATAGAAATTGACTCGCTACCTTTTTCGTATTTTTTGACTTTTGAAGGCCCATTTGACATCAGTTTTACTTTAAATTTCAACCCCGAACTCACCATGACCCATATTTTTCGATGGTCCAATAAAATAAATTTCACTTTCGGATGTACTTTTCAGCCCGAAAAATACTATTCACTGTCGAAAAATACTATTTATGGCTAACCCGGTATTGAGGCCATCACAGTCACTTTTTTAACTGATTTTGGACAGTTTACGAATTATATCAATATAATTTATAATTTTTCACTTAAATTATGAATTATAACTCAATAATTCAACAATTTTATTTTGTACATATTTAAATATTTCTTCAAAATAGTCAAATAAATTCTATAAAAATATATAAGAATATTATTTACTTATTTCATGCATTATTTCACAAAAATTCCTTATTTTCACTAGCACATAATCAATTAATTATTTAACAAATATTGAAATAATTTCTATAAATTTCATAAAAATTTATGGACATGTTATTTCATGTTTACTATCAAATTAAGGCTTAAAATATTAAAATTAACTAAAATACACTTAGATTTTCTTAGGGTAAAATTTTGGCCATCAAAGAAAATACTTCATATAAATTTAATTAAATCAAATTAAGCTTACATTCAAGTATACTTAAGGTTCGATTTCATTATTCTAAAGTTAATTTCACTATACATGCATTTTACAATTTTTTTTCTTAAATTACATAAAGAAAAATTCATTAAATTTATGGGATATTAGAGGATTTTATAGTCACTTACCTATTTCTTTGTGCTCATCCTCACTTAAACTTCCTTTTCTAAGCTTTAAACTAAAGAAAACCATTCATCTTCAAAGAAATCCATAAGTGGACAAAATCTTCACCCATAAAATTATCAAGATAACAATATTTTTAGCTCAAATAAACCTAAAAAATGGACTCTAGACACTCAAAACTAGTAGTAGGTACCTTACAACAAAATTAAAATCAACAATTTCTCTTACCTCATTTTGACCCCTAAGCTTTTATCACTTAATTTTTCTTGCTTAACTTCCTTCAATCACTGATTTGAAGATGGATCCAACAACTATAAAGGCTAAAGATGATTTCTTGTGCTTCGATCTCAAGGAAAAGAATGAAGAAAAATGAAGAAATTTTGAGAGAGAAAGGAAGGGAGGTATTCAGCTAACAATGGAGGAGAAGGGAGCTGAAGAAGAAGGGAAAGCCACAAAATTCACCGTGCTCCTCTCCCTTTTATACTTGGATTCGGGTTAGGCTTGATTAATGGGCTTGAACTATTTAGTTTAAGCCTACTAATTACCCAATACACAATTTTAATTAATTTCTCTCACTTTCTAAATTCAAATCACTTCAAATTTGATTTCATCATTCTCATTACATCAAAAATAGGCTGTAGATAAAATTTTAGCCTAATTGGAGTCCATTTTTGATCCGGTTCGATTAAGTTGGTCTGATTTAAAAATATTGATTTTATCGAAAAATTTAATTTTTATAGCCAAAATAATATATATATTATTTTAGGAACATCTACAATTTTTGACAATTTTTAGACTTCATTTGCTATTTTTAACGGCTCGATCAAACTTTAATCAACATAATTAACCTAAAACTCATTCGCTTCATTTTTCGTGTTTTTGACTTTTAAAGGTATATTTGACCTCAATTTCACTTCAAATATTAACCCCGAACTACCCGTGATCCATATTTTCCGATAGTCCAATAAAATATTTTTCATCTTTGGATGTATTTTTAGCCTGAATTCACTATTTATTGTCGAAAAGTATTATTCACAGTTAACCCGGCGTTCAGGCCATTACATTGATACTCTCTATTTATTAAGTCTTTCTCTCTCTCTCTCTCATTTTTATATTGTGTTTGAAATGGTATAAATATCTAGTTAGGAGTTGGAGTGAGAATTTTTCGCTTAACTTTTCGCTTAAATTTGTGTGAACAAAACCCCAAAAAAGAAAAATCAATAACTTTCGAAGCTCAACTCATCATAAAAAATCTGCTCATGAAAACTCCCCACCATAAAGATCGAAATTTTATGATGTTGTTCTCTCCTTTGAAGTTTTTCTTTTTTCATTTTGTAATACTTCAACTATTTCTTTTTAGAGTTGCTTTTTGTGGTTAACTTAACAATTATATTTCTATGAACAATATTTTGTAATTTGGAAGCACTCACATTAACTGCCTAGAACATCTTGTAACTTATAATCTTTTGTTAATGTCCAGTAACATTTCATAATGTATACTAGTTCGCATAAGTTAATTTTAATCCTTATTAACTGATGTGTACAATGTATACCCTTGTTCCATCAATTAGTTAAAGATATTGGAGTAAGGGTATACAATATACACTATTTCTTTTAATTATTTGCCAATTATTATGCATTTAATTACTGTTAAAATTTTTAATCCAAGTTTAGGTAAAAATTCACATTTCTAAGAGTACTTACAACTCTTCAGGAAAAAATTTATTACTGTTATACTAGCTCACATTAAAAAAATCGTCGATAAAAAATTTTTTATTATTAAAAAATTCAATAACAAATAATTAAAAGGAATAGTAGACATTGTATACTCTTGCTCCAATATCTTTAACTAATTAATGGAGTAAGAGTATACATTGTACACATCAATCAATTTTAATGGGTCTAAATCCAACTCCGCATCAATTAATTTTAATTCTTATTAACTGATGTGTATATTATATAACCTTGCTCCATTAATTAGTTGAAGATATTGGAGCAAGGGTATACAATTTATACTATTTCTTTTAATTATTTGCAAATTATTATGCATTTAATTACTGTTAAAAATTTTAATCCAAGTTTAGATAAAAATTCACATTTCTAATAGTACTTACAACTCATAAAAAAAAACGTATTACTATTATACTAGCTTACATTAAAAAAAAAATCTCCAACCAAAAATTTTTTATTATTAAAAAATTCAATAACAAATAATTAAAAGGAATAATAGATATTGTATACTCTTGCTCCAATATCTTCAACTAATTAATGGAGTAAGGGTATACATTGTTCACATTAGTCAATTTTAATAGGGCTAAATCAAACTCCACATTGGTTAATTTTAATCCTTATTAACTGATGTGTACAATGTATACCCTTGCTCCATTAATTAGTTGAAGATATTGGAGCAAGGGTATACAATGTATACTATTGCTTTTAATTATTTGTTATTGAATTTTTCAATAATATAAAATATTAAATCAGAGAATTTTCCTATAACAAAGAAATCCCATATAAATTACAATGAATGAAAACACATATTTGATAATGGCGCATCATGCCATCTAAAAAACCGATATCCTCCATTTTCATATAACAGATAAAATCCATATAAATTACAATGAACGAAAATCCTAGTTTAAATCTCAATTTTAATCTTACCGAAGTAAGATAACAAGTGAAAAACTTCTTATTGGATTATATACGATTTTAGAAGTCTTCGTTATGGTTTGAACTTGGCAACCACAGTAAGAAATAACAGGACCTCTTCCTTCAATGTTAATATAATATGAATTAATTTTAGATGAAGAAGAATGAGTAGCCATGAAATAAAAGAAGAAGATGAGGAAGAGGAGATGAGAGCTAAGAGAAATTCGGGGCACTAAAGATCTCAAATAATGAGAGATCTAAAAGGAAATTGGAACAGTAGAGATGTAGGGGTTTGTTACATTTGAGACAGAGATGGAGAGAGGAGAGACTGACGATTTTGTTAGATTTCATATAGAGATGGGGAGAGCAGAGAGAGACATCACAACAATGGACATCAACAGAGGTGGTGAGGAGAGAGAAGGGGAGAGGAGAAAGAAGGGGTGAAATGATTTAAAAAAACTTATTGTAAATTTTATTTTTATGCCATGTAAGCAGTGACTCATCCGATGATGTGTCACTTTTTGTTAACATGTCTTAATGCTGCAAGTGTTTTACACGTGCCGATGGTTTGATTTTCGTAATTTCGGTCTAATTGATTTTTATGTTACTAAATAATAGTTAAGTAATTTTTTCATTGCATCTAAGTTAAGTGACCACAACCTTACAATTAATAAATTTTAGTGACCATCGATGAAATCAACTTATTTTTCTTATCACCATAAAAATGCGAGTTTAAATGGGTCAGCGTCGACAACCAATAGTGCTACGTAAGTTACTGAGAGGATATAGCTACCACGATCGAAATTTAGGTGTCCAAAAGTAATTGTTATTGTTCTAATAGTCGGTAGGAGGCAATCGTTATGCATTCTATTTTAGATGTGTTTTGGGCAAATCAAGCAGTTTTTAAAGGAGATGAGCCATTAATATTGTCCCTAGAAGAGTTATTCATCATTATTCGCCTACTTCCTCACACGATACAACATGAGATCAAAAAAGACGAATTAACAATGTTTTAGCTAGATTCCGACCCAACCAATGTGTCATCGAGTATAGATGCACTTTTAACCAAACGTTGAGTTCACTCTTATTATTATTGTCAAATAAGGGTATAATGTGATGAAAATAAAAAATAAAAGGGTTCAATATACAAACGTTTTAATACAAAGATCCACTATAAAAAGATATAATGGCTTGAGATGTGTTTCTCTATGGTCTCTCTCTTTCTTTTTTTTTCTTTTTATTTTTTAGATTGAAAATCACTAATAATTTAAAAATTTTTGAACTTTTTAATTAGCTAGAGTTCAATTTTCAACTCACCTAAACAATCTAATTATATAAACAAAAGAGAATACAAAAAGTGAAAACTGAAAAAGTAATATCTTTAAATTTAATCAAAATATTATCTCATGAATTACAGATAGACAATAAGACCTTGTTTGGTTTATGGTATGGTATAATTCATTAATGTATTATTCTTTTGAGTACAATGTTTGGAAGTATAATTCTTCTCATGATGATTCTTAAATTATGATTTTGTCTAATTTTGAGAAACTCATTATTTACTTTTCTAACCTTATTACTTTTACTTTTTACTATGATTAATTTTATAACTATTTATCTACCTATAATAAATAACCGTTACTCCATTGCCCCATTATTCCTACTAATATTTAAATATTATGGAACTAATATTTATTATAATATTTAGACTTATTTATATTATAATATGTTTAAATTATTTATTAATTTTTAAGTTAATATTTATTAAATAAATATTAAATTCCTTATTTTATAAATATTAATATTATTTTTGATAATATTAAAATTATTATTTTAAAATATTAATAATTATGAAAATATTTATATTTTTAAAAATTAAAGGATAATTACGTCATTTTTATAATAAAATTATACAATAACATACAGTTGAACCAAACATAAAATATTATAAAATCATATACTATCATACAGTTTTTTCAAATATCGTATCGTTAAAATCATACAGTATCATATATCTACTGTATTGTACAATAAATTAATGAATCACAGACTACCATCAACTAAATAGGGCCTCAGAAAATGTGACGTATGATTACAAAATTTAATTTTGGAGCACTTGATTTCCGTTATTTCATGTGTGTTATGTGAATGGGCAGATCTCCTCAGCCGATGTAAAAACGGCGACGTAAAGGCTTTGAGGAAGAGATGCAGATAATTGTGGGGATGGATTGCACAAGAAATGGGCTTTCGACCCAACTGTTGCGGGCTCATTGTTCAGGCCTAGTCCCTTTATTTTTTGATATCCAAATATTCCAAAACCAAAAGTCCTTCTGCCCTAAACCCTCCAGTTACTGCTTCGCTTGTTCCAAGGAGTAATAGGGTTTTAAAGTGCCTGTAACTCCGAATTCCACCACCACCACCAGCAGGATGGAAGGTATCGATACGGAGGATGGCCATGCCATTCCCACAACCGACGATTTCTGCAACTCAATTCTCTCGCGCTTTTCCACCTCCCCCCAGGAGGATCACCAGCACCTCTGCACAGTCTTAGGCGCAATGTCACAGGAGTTAAAAGACCAGGACCTACCGTCTACACCGGTCGCTTATTTCGGCGCCGCATGCTCATCCCTCGACCGCCTTTCCTCCTCCGACCCTGATCCTCCCCCTCACGTGATCGATGCTTTCTTGACCATTTTATCCCTCGCTCTTCCTAGAATGTCCGTTGCTATTCTGAAGAAGAAGAGAGAGGCCGTATCTGAGATCGTAGTTAGAGTTTTGAGGTTGAATTCATTGACGGTTGGTGCAGTGGCTTCCGGATTAAAATGTATAGCACGTTTATTAATTATTAAAGAAACTGTCAATTGGACTGAGGCATCTCAATTAGGCGTTTTGTTAGGATTCATTATTGATTCACGCCCAAAGGTAATTTGCTTTGGCTCAATTATTTTCTCCTAATTTTGGTGAAATTCATGTAAATTGATATTAATTTGTTCATTCTATTAAAACAGGTGAGAAAGCAGGCAAGCATTTCAATTCGTGATGTCTTGCAAAGTTTTCAAAGGACATCAGTGTTAGTTCCTGCAAGTGAAGCCATTACAAGTGTCTTTGAAAGGTTTCTTCTTCTTGCTGGTGGATCGAACATTAATGAGACTGAAAAGCCCAGAGGAGCTCAGGAGGTTCTATACATTTTAGATACTCTTAAAGAATGCCTTCCACTTATGTCTATGAAGTGCAAGACTACCATTCTTAAGTATTATAAAACACTTCTTGAACTGCGCCAACCCGTCGTTACTAGGCGCGTAACTGATAGTTTGAATGTAATTTGTCTGCAATCGACTTCAGATGTTTCAGCGGAAGCATTGCTTGATCTTTTATGCTCGTTGGCGCTTTCCCTCTCCTCAAATGAGACGTCTGTGGATAATTCGACTTTCACTGCCCGGTTACTGGATGTTGGGATGAGGAAAATTTATTCCTCGAATAGACAAATTTGTGTTGTTAAGCTACCACTTATATTTAGCACATTGAAAGGTAAATATGGTGTCTTTCGGTTTAATAGTGAAGCTTTGATTGATGTTCTGCGCAGTTCTATGGGGATCAAAGCAACAGTAGCAGTAATCTGGTTTTTATGTCTCTTTACTTTTGGCAGATATTTTAGTCTCTGAACATGAAGAGGCCATTTTCGCAGCTATGGAAGCCTTTAAGAGTTTGATAAATAATTGCATTGATGATAGTTTGATCAAGCAGGGAGTAGATCAGATTTTGACCAGTCAAAGTACAGAGAATAGAAAGTCTGGGCCGACAGTCATTGAAAAACTTTGTGCAACTATTGAGAGTCTACTTGATTATCATTTCAACGCAGTTTGGGACATGGTATTTCAAGTGGTTTCAACAATGTTTGATAAATTAGGTATTCTCATGGATGTCCTTGTCTCTTGTTCCATTCCTCTGTTATCTATTTCCTATATCTTGCAACATGCCTTTTGAAAGTTGGGTTTTTGCTCTGGACCTTATATATTTTGTTCTTCTTTTTATTTTTTTTAATTAACTTTTCGCAATATGTTTTATTCTTAATATTCTCAAAGTCCAAGTAGAGGATAACACTTCTTTTGTCTTTGTCAGGTGGCTATTCATCATATTTCATGAAAGGAACCCTCAAGAACTTGGCAGATATGCAAGGATTGTCGGATGAAGATTTTCCTCACAGAAAACAGGTGTTTATTTGTTTCTATGGCGAAGGATCTTGTTATACACAAATTTCATCTCATTGTTGTGTGTTGATTGGCTCCTCAATTATTTTGCTTTCTAGTAGAAATGCTTCAACTTATAAAGGTCTTTTAGTTTTCTCGCTAGAGCAGTATGCCTGTAAAGGTGCCAAGATTTGATATTTTTCTATTATAATGCTCAAAAATTTTATTTGAAATTGATATTTCTCCAGGTGCAATCTCTCTCGCTCTTGCTTTCTCTCTTTGCTCTTGAATATTGGCATGTCCCAAAATATGCTCAGGGGGAGGAGTCACTAAATCTTATATTTGATTCAGTTCATTAAATTTTTGCTGTCGATTTTATATTTTCTATATCATGATTTTGATGATGACTAGCCAAATTTTACTATTACGAGAAAGGAGGAGGGCAAAGGCTTTTGATAGGAGTTCTTTTGGAAGTTTTGGCCCATCAGCTCCAAGTGTAGATCATAAATTCCATATCTGTAGATTTGGTTATCCATTCTGGTTTGCTTTCATAATCAGATATGTCAATGCAGAGGGTTTTTTTTCTCCTTGTGCATGCGAGCGTGCGTTTGTTTGTGTGGAGATGAATGCAAAGTTGTTGATTGCTAGCTTTACAATTTTGTTACATCTGGTACTTTCAAGGTCTGCGCTCTATTCTGTCTTAACCAACTGCTATTGTGCGGAACTAGGATACTGTGTGGAATTTTATGCTGACACCAGTGACTTAAAACTATCTTTGGTTCCTTGCTTCTTTGTCTTTAATTTCAAAACTTTGACTTTCTCCTGATATTTGGATCTGTGTTTGAACCTGCAGTTGAATGAATGCCTTGGATCTGCTCTTGGTGCAATGGGACCTGAAACATTCTTAGGTGTCCTGCCTCTTAAATTAGAGGCTGATGACTTATCTGATGTTAATGTTTGGCTTCTTCCAATTCTGAAGCAGTATACTGTTGGTGCCCAGTTAAGCTTTTTTACTGAAACACTTCTGGATATGATTGGTCTGATGAGAAAGAAATCCCAGAAAGTATGAACCTCTGCAGCAATAACATGCTAGCTTTCCCTCTCTGTATATTTTTGGAGTTCTAGCATTTGGTAATTAATTCTTACTTGATGCAGTTTGAGCTAGAGGGGCGGACTATCTCAGCAAGGAATGCTGATGCACTCATATACTCTTTGTGGTCCTTGTTACCTTCGTTTTGCAATTATCCTTTGGATACAGCAGAAAGTTTTAAGGATTTACAGAAATCTTTGAGTAGTGCTCTTCGTAAAGAACCTGATATTCGTGGAATAATATGCTCTGCTCTGAAGATTCTTATTCAACAAAATAAGAGAATTATTGAAGAAAATAATGATGTTGGTGTTACTGAAGTTGTCATTGCCAGACAGCGTGCTATATCCCGCTATAACCCAGTGGTTGCAGCTGATAATTTGAGTGTTATAAGGTCATTTGCACGTGAGTTTTTGACTGTTTTATCTGGGATCCTCTTGGAATCGTCAAAAGATGATGGTGGTTGCTTGCAGGTACTCATATTATGATGAATAATTGTGTCATTTCATTTCTTTTTTGGGAAACAGTGCTGACTAAATTTATTGATTTGTCATGGAGGAACTTGTATCACAAACCTATTTCAAACTTGAATTGGTTGCTATATTCTGACCTCTGATAATCAATTATTATTTCTTGATATTCCTTATTGCCATGTAGCTCAAATTTGTTCCTAAAATCAGTTGGTGGTGTATCTGAATGAGCAATTTACCTTTTAATCCTTTAGAATTTTCATTTAGTGATATTAAAATGATAAGTAGCCTCTCAATTATGCTTTCCTGAAAACCAAAATTTTTTTTTATTGTAGTTTGCTCAACTTGTGAACCTTTGACTTCTTTCCTAATTCAATTTACGTCTTCTAGTTGTCATTAAATTAAGAGCAAAGTCAGTCATGTGCTGCCAGTCACTTAAGATTTTATTTTCAAAATTCTAAGTGCTAATTTGTGGCCACATTTTTTATGAGAAAGGAAATTTTTTTGAATAGAATTGTTTAGGTCAGTATTTGCTAGTTGAGATGTGTCGACTAAATGTAGCTTGGTAGCTATATCCAATGGCGGCGTCTGAGAGAGTATTCTTGCTTGTTGTTTAGTTAAAAGAAACTGAAACCCTGGCTTTGATGCTCTGTAGTTTTCATTTAAGCTGACCTCACTCATTCAACTGATGACATACTTGCTCTCTCAATGGTATTTCTGTCTGACAATTTTTCTTTTTTATAAAGGTGAATTTGTGATTCCAATTAGTTAGAAATGAATGAAGTTTATAATCTTAAATTATTGTATTTCGCAGTCTACAATTAGTGAGATTGCTTCCATAACTGACAGAGTAGTAGTTTCAAGGGTATTCTTAAAGACAATGCGAAAGCTTTTGGAGGTTACGCAGAAGGCTACAAAAGTTGAAGGTTCTGAAAATTCTGATTCTATGCAGATTGATGACTCATCAAGCAAAAATCAACCATCACTTGAGAGGTTGATTTTCTTCACTTTTTATGTATACCTTTGGTAAAGTTTTTTTTGGGGTGGAGGGCGGGGTTGTGTCACAGTGGTTGGGTTGCATCAATGCTGTAATATTGCATTGTGTTTGACGTGTACTAATTATTTTCTGGTCTTTCCCAAAGGCCTATTTATTCTTGTTTGTAAGTTTTTATTGCAGTGGGACTGATAAGCTAACTTGCTTTATGTACTCAATTACAATTACAGGGCGCAGCTCTTTGACTTGGCTGTTTCCCTTTTGCCTGGCTTGGATGATAAGGAGATTGGCGTTCTGTTTAGTGCAGTAAAGCCTGCATTACAGGTTTGTCAAATCTCCTCTATGTTTCTGGTTACTTGGAATTGTTACTTCTGGAAGAAGCTAATTTTTATTTGGTGCTTTTTTTTTTTATATTATTCTTGTTAAAATATTGGTTTTGCAGGATGCTGAGGGATTGATCCAAAAGAAAGCATATAAAGTTCTTTCTATAATAATCCAGGTGAATCTTTAATAAGGGTGGGATCTCCCTAGTAGTTGTCTACTTATAACTGTCACAATGCTGAAATGCATAAATAAAATGGTATCGGATTTAAGTCCTTTTTACCCCGTTGCATAGCTCATGGCTACTTGGCTTCTTGATAGAGTTCTATAGGCTCTGGCTGATTGCTCATACTTGATTGACTTGGGGTAATAAGGGAGAAATCTAATATGATAGGCTGTTACTTTATCAAAAGAGTAAATGTTTTTCCCTAATTAAAAGGGAAGTTTGTGGAAAAAGGCTCCTGTGTGCAGCCATCCTCTGCACATAGATGCTATTTTGATGATGAGTACCTTTGGCCTTTTGGTAACTACATAGAAGTCTTGTAACTTTTTTATTTTCTCAAGAATATACTATTCTATTATTGAAGGAACTTTGTGGAAATATTTGCTACAAAGGTCATCTTTGATTATTTCAGAGACATTTTTTATGCTTTTTTTTTTTAATTAGTTCTGGAGGTTTTTCTTATTAAATTTCTCTTTTATTGTTTGTGCTGCCAGAAGTGTGGTACATTTGTGGCCTCAGGGCTTGAGGAACTGCTCCAACTCATGATAGATGTCCTGCCATCCTGCCATTTCTCTGCCAGACGGCATAGACTTGATTGTTTATACTTTCTGATACTCAATGTCATAAAGGTTGTTAGACATGATCTATGTTACTTTCTGTTATTAACTTCAGGATTGATAATTGCCATTTGTTTATTGGATTATATGTTCTGGCCTCTTTATCTTTGTGGAATTGCTCCTGCTTCCTGTTGCAGGGAGATTCAGAGCAAAGGCGGCGAGACATCCTCAGTGCTTTCCTTACAGAAATAATTCTTGCTCTGAAAGAGGTATGTGCCATCTGGTATATAATTTGTTTTTTATTGAATTATTGTTATGATAAAGCATTGTTCAAGGTATAAAGGATGTGGAGTCAAGGGTAACTTTTAACAAGTTTAAATGATGTGTTTGCTTTCATGTTTACAAGACTAAGCTTCTACTATTAACCAAAGTTATGACTTCCCATTTTAAGTGATTTAGAATCTATAAGTCAGCTACTTCTTGCACTTTATATTTTTATGTTTTATCCTGAGCAGCCAATCCAGAAAAACAATGAAAACTTGTTCGGGTCGCAGCATCCCCTTGATTAATGGGAAGATGAATGCCTACCATAATCTGCATATTTTGCTACATAATAATGCCAAATTAACCTCAAATGCATTTGTTAATTTAATTTAATTTTTTTTGCTTTTTAATTACTACAACATTGATCTGTGAATATAGTTAGACAATGCACTTAAAGAAAGTGGGATTACGATGTCTGATTAAACATGAGAATTGTGGGATTGTCTTTGATGTTGTGGGCAGAGATATAATGGTAGAGAACTGTGGCAAGGGCTTTTCTCTTTCAGTGTAGACAATATTTGGCTTTTGGCTTTCCTTACTTCACTTAAGCTTCTTATCATATTTGGATATTTTATGGTTTGTGAGCTTCAATTTATTTGGTTGCTTTGTCAATTTTTCTGCTTCTTAATGATCTAAAATATAGTTAATCAGTTGTCTGCTGTTTCCTGAAATCAAGGAATGCTAGCTGTTCTACATTTTCTATTTTTACTTTTGTAAACTTCTATTTTCTTTTAATGCATTGATCCTGTTCAGCTGCCCCTTTGTATTTTCCTGGACCCTTCCCTTCTGCAAAATAGTTGTGCTAGGAAGTATTATTTTGGCATCATCCTTTTCCTTGCCCATATCAATGATATAAGTTCCAGGGTCTTTATGCTGCACTGCATGGTTGTTGAAATTGTAATTTGCTGAGGGCCTATTTGCTATTTTTCTTTTTCTTGTTTCTGTTTGAATGTTAAAACCAAATAAACTAGCTAAGGAAATAGGTGGAATCCGCTTTTTTTGTCTTACTAATGGTTTTACAACCTTTTTTCCTGTTTTCAAGTCATTAACAGCCAAAACTTTATATTTTTAAATGAAATAAATTCTCAAATGCAAAAAACCAAAAACAGAAACCATTCCAGAAAGTCACTGAGGAAGTTGATGATGTTTGTAGAAACATTCTTTCAGCCATTTGCTTGATTCATTATTATGCTTTGTGTTATTTATAATAATAATTTGTTGGTTTTTGTGATTTATGGTTCTCTTACAGGCAAACAAAAAGACAAGGAACAGAGCGTATGATATGCTGGTTCAAATTGGCCATGCATGTGAAGATGAAGAGAATGGTGGGAACAAGGAAAACTTGTTTCAATTTTTTAACATGGTATGTTTCTGTTTAACTACCATTGCAAATAATATATATATTGGATCACGTAAAGCTATAGTCTCTCATATGTGCGGAAGTTTCTTACAATATCCTGGGAATGAATTGGCTTGCCATAATTCATTTTTTATGTGCTGATTAATATTGTCTAGCCTCTTATCTTTTGCGCAGAACAGAATTTGGCTGAAAGTGTAATGTTTTGATCAAGAAGTATTTTTTTTTGCCCTCAGGTTGCTGGAGGCTTGGCTGGAGAAACTCCCCATGTGATCAGTGCTGCAGTGAAAGGCTTAGCACGTCTGGCCTATGAGTTTTCAGACCTTGTCTCTACTGCATACAAGTTGCTTCCATGCACATTTCTTCTCTTCCAGAGAAAGAATCGAGAAATTATTAAAGTGTGTTTCTTATCTTTCTATGTGCATTAGAGAGACACACGCACATGTTTTCTATCTTATTCTTTTGCAACCACAGTTGTGTCATATGCTTTCAAGGGTAAATTTAGTTGATTTTTATTGCAGGCGAATTTAGGTTTGTTGAAGGTATTGGTTGCGAAATCACAATCTGAAGGGCTGCAAATGCACTTGGGAAGTTTGGTAGAAGGTTTGCTGAAGTGGCGAGATGACACCAAAAACCATTTCAAAGCTAAGGTTTAGTCTTGCATACCACAGATACTATTTAGAGTAGTAAAGATATTTTCACTTATATTATTTGATTCTGTGCATCGCTTTAGTATCATTGATTTGGTGCACTATCATATAGATATTTTAAAGATTTCCTCTTTGCTAATTTCTTTTTATTCCTTTCTGTGGAATGACAAGCATATATGGAACTCTAAATTTGTGATTGCTTGTGGAATTCTAAACCTCTAAACCTTTGTCAACTTGTGTGGGACTCTAAATCTGTCTTTGTGTTTTGATTACTGAGAGCTTGTTGAAATTCTTATCATGACCTGTGCCCCTCTAACTCCTCTCAGGTTAAACATCTATTGGAAATGCTTGTCAGGAAATGTGGTTTGGAAGCTGTCAAGGCAGTGATGCCTGAAGAACATATGAGACTTCTTACAAACATTCGGAAGGTTGGTTGAGTGACATGTTGTCAGCACTCAGTTAACATTTCTGAATCACCATTTTGAATTTTATCTTTGATTGTTAAATTTAGATTAAGGAGCGGAAAGAGAGAAAGAATTCAGCAAATTCTGAGGCAGACTCTGGGGAAGCTAGATCTCGAGTGTCAAGAGAGACTAAATCCAGGTTACTCTTTTATATTGGGCCTATGCATAAATTTTCTATTTTATGGCTGAATTATTCTGTTGTCCCAGTCCTATAAACATTGGCCTGTAATAATGCACTGAGTTCATGAACATTTAGGCTTCTATATGTGGATCGCAAAAGACATCTTAATATAGAACTGTCGGCTTGTATATTATGATGGATGAGATAAATGTATGCCACTTTTTGACACTTTGTTATGCTGATACGACATTGAAGAAACAATATAGAGACGTGTAGAAGATTTACTAAATGAAAATCAAGTCCTAGTGTCTTTCTCTCTGTAAAGTGTCGTTGATATTTTATGATCATTCCTTTTCATCAGGCTAAGTAGATGGAACCATTCAAAAATATTCTCTGATTTTGGCGAGGGAGACTCAGAAGACACTGATGCTGACTATATGGATTCAAAATCTGTTTCTGGCAAACAAAGCAAGGCTTCTTCACAGCTTAAATCCAAAGTCGCTTCGCTAAGGTTAGCTGACTTGCTGAACATGTTTCCAATTAGTTGACTTGCAAACGGCTGTAATATTTTTAATGTAGGATCTTTATGATGGTGGTGGTGGGGAAATTTTAATGTAGTATCTTTATGATGGTGGTGGTGAAATTTCCCCAATGCACATGTCATTTAAGTTGTTGCTTCAAATAGATCTGAATTACTTTTTGCTATCTAGGTCCAAGAGAAAGCGCAGGTCAGATAAAAGCTTGCCAGATGACTTGTCTGACCAGTTAGAAGATGAGCCCCTTGATTTACTTGATCGGCACAAAACAAGGTCTGCTCTTCGATCATCAGAGCATCTGAAAAGGAAGCAGGAATCAGATGATGAGCTAGAGATAGACTCTGAAGGGAGATTGGTAATTCATGAGGGAGGGAAACCGAAGAAGGAAAAGCCACCTAACACTGATGCAGATGCAAGGAGCGAAGCGGGTAGTCATGTTTCCAGGAGCTATTCAAGGAAAGCCCTTAAGCGCCACAAAACATCAGAATCTGGGTGGGCTTACACTGGCAATGAATATGCCAGCAAGAAGGCCGGCGGTGATTTGAAAAGGAAGGACAAGCTAGAACCATATGCTTATTGGCCACTTGATCGCAAGATGATGAGCCGTAGACCTGAACACCGTGCTGCTGCTAGGAAAGGTATGGCAAGTGTGGTGAAAATGACCAAGAAGCTTGAGGGCAAGAGTGCCTCAAATGCACTTTCTATGAATCTCACGAGGTTTAAAGGTCAAAAGAAAGGGAACAGGAGAAAAAGCAAGTGAAGGGGCCATCTTACATACATCCATATTTACATATACCTGAGAACTATAAAGCTTGTATTTTTTTTTTTGTCAATTCTTTATTTATTTCAGGTTCTCCACATTTGGAAGTGTAACATGTTTTGTGTATATATAACATTACTTTTGGAGTTGTGATTTTGCCTGATTTATCTGATCCATTACGGTACAGTTAAATGTATTAATCCAAAAGTATTTTGGATTTTCATGCCTTGGCTTAATGAGACAAAATTAACTTTATTTAATCCTTAGAGGTTGGGTAGCGATGGTTATCTCAGTGTGTAACCATGCAATTCATTGGAAATTGTGGCTCTATAATATTCGCTTGTACGATGTAATCATTCACGATACTTCCGATTTTGAATTTTTCTCATAATGCTATGTCTGGTGGCTTAGACGCCAAATCAGTTGATTTTTTAGGCTTATGCTCAAGGTACAAAGCATTGTCAAGATAGGCTTGGAAAAACTAGGAGAGATACTGCTGTTATAGGCCTTCCAAAGTGGGGAAATAAACAGCTGGAGATTTATCCTGATAAAAGATAACAGGAATTATACAGATGAAAACATGTTAAACGAAATAAGTATGCTCAAAGACCACCACCATTAAATTAGCATGACCTACCCCAACTATGAGTTCAGAATTCATTACAATTGACTGTTAAAACAACGTCGTCTCCCATCCACTTACATAAGGAGCAAAAACTACGCTGCTGCTGATATTTATGTGGCTCATAGGGAGATCAAGCTCCACAGGAAACATAATTCTGCAAATAGGAGAAGCACGAGTATTATCCACTTTCTGAACTCCCAATTTTCTCTTTTACTTATCTTGTGCCACTTGAGATCATCTGCTGAACCATTTGATTTAAAAGGGTCAAATTCACCAAACTGGACATAAAGAAAATTTTCTGCTTTAGGTTTGTGGTAACCAAGTTACTTTTTATCACAATGGTGCATCAGTGGCTAAATTGGAATAAAAGCTCCATATATTAGCACGCATTTATTTATGTTTGTTGTATTCATGAACCTGGGCTCATCCTTTGTGCAAATTATCAAATCAAAAGGAGCAAAGAAAGCAGATTACAGATCTACACACCTTCCATTTCAATACAGTAAGGTGGAAGTAAGCCCTATTTCACTTGTAGGGTGCGAACGTGATTGTTGAGTTGTGGCCACCGAACCCAAATGAGTTGGACAATGCAACCTTAACGTCTAATCTCTCTTTCTTTGGACCAACCAGCACACTAGTATCCTGAATCGTTGTGTTAAGCATTAAATAAATTGAGGAACTAACGTATTGTCAAATTTGAATTCTGTCTAAAGTAAATTATCCTAAACGTATTGTGAAAAGATAATATGTAAAATATATAAGGAAACATACCACGCCTTCATCTGGATTTTCCAGGTTGATATTTGGATGAACCCATCCTGTCCTTATTGCCTACAAAAGTAACCAAATACAATATCAAGAACGCAAAAAGTTTTCATTTTATTCACTTTTACTTTTGGCTGCAGCGGGTGTGTGTGTGTATGTGAAGGTGACCAGCAATTGCAATATCCAATTTCACACCAAATCGAAAATGTTAGATCTGCAATCCTATCTTTTCAAATGAAAAAGAGAAGAGACTTTCAACTGAACAGAGTTGGCACTTAGTCCTGGCATCTCATAATGTGGTTACCTGTACTGCTGCGATAGCTTCCACAGCACCAGATGCTCCTAATAAATGTCCAATCATAGACTTCGTGGAGTTCACCCTCAACTGTAAATAGAAGCACATCTCATGAAGCATTGAAAAAGTGCTATATTAGAAAAAGTGGCGCATATTGTTTTAAGGAATATCACTTACCTTTGAGTTTTGTCCAAAACAATGCATTAGGGCTTCATACTCTTTAAGATCTCCAGCTGGGGTGGATGTAGCATGTGCATTAATGTAGTTGACATCCTCCTTGGCTACCCCAGATTGAGCTAACGCCTTTTCTATACAGAGAATGACACCAACTCCTGTTTGATCAGGAAAGGAAGGTATGGTTTAATGGTCTGCATGGATGAAATTGGGCAAAACAACATGCAAAAAGACCAGTAGTAATTCTTCAATTGTGTGGCAAAAACTGAAGAATGACAACTGATTCAGATTCTGATTTGAAGAGCTTGAAGAATCATCATCTCATCAAAAGCTAAAATTGCAATTGCATATGTAAAATTCGATGCTGAAAGTTTGGCAGAGGAGAACTTCAAAATATTTGAAGGCATAGGTGCCACAAACTGATATCTTGAAAACTATTCAATTTTCCCACAGGTGCAAACGAGACTAAATAATTCCTATTGCCAGCAGAATTGGCAGGATTCCTTGGTTAAACAAAGCCATTACTACTTGAGGAGAACTAGGTCCCTTTCTTTCTAACCGGACTTTGTCAAAAGCATGGCCTCAGAACTCAAAATAAATGCCCCAAATAGAAGAAAAATATATAATGATTCAGCAAGAAAGAAGCTAAGTGCTGCCTAGCAGACATACTGTGAGCACATGGCATTAACAAACCATAGCAAAAGAGTGATGGCAAAGCAAGCAAAGGTATTTTCCAAAAGATCTCTTAATGGTCAACATATATTGACCAGGTCAATGTCCTTAAATTTATTACCATAAAACTTATCATGCAAGTCTACTAACATAAAATTTGTACTCAATGAATAACAGCTTGTTGGGCTCTGAAGTGGTAATTTGATTAAATCATTGAAGGCAACTTTATATGCAACTAACAAGATATGATGAACAATTCAGTCTAGGAAGGTAAACTATATAAGTGGGAGGGTACCATGAGATTAAGGAGTCAAACTCGTACAAACACCTCAAAAAAAGCAAGCAGCTTATTAATATAAAAGCATACGCAGACCCAACACAACGATGATTGTACAAACCTTTACAAATTATCGAAGCTAATCCATCTGCACATTAAACACTACCTTCTACACCTACACAGTTGGGGTCACCCATGCATATCTGTGTTCTCATTTTACTTAGTTGCAGACAACCTTCACAGAGTACAATATGCATCTTTCTGGGACATGCCATATGCTTAAAACTATCACCTACTGTTCTACTCCTTTTGGAATAGATATACAAGAAATAAGGGAGTCCAATACCAAAGGCTAAATGATTGATAGCATAAGCAACTTTGAAATGCAAGCAACAGGTTAGCCATTAATCCAATTATTATGGATTCAGGTAGTAACTAAATGCTCTGGCTAGCAACTACTTAAAAAACATCCTTCTGCAGCTCTTATAATTTTCAATCAAGCAACTACATGCGCCATTGCAAATAATTTAAAATATTACCATTTGGATGAGGTTCAGTCATGTGATAGGCATCACAAGTAAAGCTCCCTCCAAGAAATTCTGCATAGATATTTGCACCTCTCTTCTGCAAGTCAGATTATAAATCAACAGATTAACTACTACATGAAAAAAATCTCATAATTCCATACACATTTAGAAAATAAAAAGAAATAGAACAAAAGAAGGCAAACGAGAAGACTGGTGAAAGTGACTTGTGAATAGGGAAGACAAATGATGAAAGCTAATCAATGCAGCAGTATAAAGCGCACACAGTGTAATGAGGGAAATTGCCTCTGAATAGGTTGATAAGGAAATAAATATTGATACCAAGGCGAACATAAGGAAAATATTCTAACCTTGCATGCCTTTTCAAATAAAATTGTGCATACCTTTGCATGCTCCAGTTCTTCTAAAAGCAGAACACCAGCTCCTTCCCCCATCACAAAACCATCCCGACTCTATTAGTCGCCAACAAAGACATTTCAAATTAATTCAGTCAAGTGAAAATTTATAGACCTTTCAAGCAAATCAAACCAGTGACTCATTCAGAAATTTTAGAAAATCTTAAGTAATGAAAGTTTCTCAGAACTTTTTGAATATGACATTCAAAATCCATGATAAGAATATTCTGTAAAAAACCTATATAGCCCATAAATTCATGGAAGAAATATATTATCTGTTTAATCGTGAAAGTATTAATCATTTAATACTTCAGGTGCACTTATATTTTACCAAATCATTTTTCCACTGAATTCAGGAATACAACATTTTGATCAATAATTTTCCACAAGTTTTAAGATATGGACAGAAATTTGAAAGTAGATCACCAGGACTATTGATAAATTACCATATCCCAAGGTCGTGAAGCTTTTGTAGGATCATCATTCCTTTGCGAAAGTGCCCTGCAGGCCACAAAACCTCCCAAGCCTGCATAAAAGATATAAAAAGATAAAGTGGCAACAGCATGGGATGCGCAAGTTGAAACATAGGATGTACAGAACTTTGCAAGATAGTTACCAATAGGTATAATTGCTGCATCTGAGCCACCACAGAGCATAACATCCTGTTCAAAGAAAAATTCAGAAAACAAAGCAACAAATATACATAAGTCATGATAATAGCTTAAGCATTTGTTCAACCACATGATTAAATGTAAGGAACTCACAGCTTCGCCTCTAACGATGTGGTGTGCAGCATTCAATATACAAAAATTGCTGGTAGCACAAGCAGTGGAAATTGAATAATTTGGCCCCATCCAACCCTGCAATTAAATTTAAAAAACAGAAGTCTAAATCACCAGATTAAGTTAAGCTAAGTCTCCCTATTCAATCTCTCTTAAAATGTAGCTCACCAGATCCATTGCAAGCATCGCGGAACCCATATTTGTAGTCGCAAAAGGTACACAGAAAGGATTCATTTTCTTGTATGAGATCCTTAGTGCTTCTATTGCATCATTGAAAACCTATAAACAGTCACCCAAACTGTAATCAATTATTCACCAAATGCTAAATGAAGGAATGGATAGCTCTTTTCTATGTATAAAGCCATTGTGGGTCTCAAATACCACATCCTGGATGCAAATTTTCTTACAAAAAACATTACAAGAGAAATCAACAAAATTTAAGGAGAAAAAAATTCGACAGACAGTGTCAGTACAGAGACAAGAAACAATAAAAATTGCATCAGGTCCTATTTGTCTAAGGCAAAAAATAATAATAATAAATAATAAAAAAAATAACAGCACTTTCTCTGACAAAGGCAGAAAAAAGAAAAAAATATTCAAAAGATTTCCTCGTGCACTTGTCATTAAATATTAAACCTAAAGTTGGTGGGTAGAGTATCAGTTGAACAATTGCATAAGTCGCCACTATTTTTCATTTGTAGGTTAGTGTTTAAAAAAAAAAAAGGAAGTTTAGAGTTACCTTCATCCCACCCAATGCAGAGCCAATCAGAACTCCACATTTATTTTTATCTAACTTGTCAATCACATCCTCGGTCATGCCACCATCAGCCAAGGCTTTTTTGCCAGCAGTAAGCATGTAAAGCATGAATTTATCCATTCTCTTGGATAATTTTGGTGCAACCCATCCATCAGTGGAGAAAGACTTGATCTCTCCAGCAATCCTCTGATAATATAGCAAAATAAGCCACAGGGAAAAGCAAATAATAATGGAAACAAATTTCTCATGAACCAGCAGAAGAGGAGACAACTAAATTGTAAAATTACCGTTGGAAATTGATCACATTCAAAAGCGTCTATCTGACTTATGCCACTAACTCCCTCAAGCAGATTGCTATAGAAGACATCAGGGTCATGACCAAGGGGTGTCACAGCTCCCATTCCCGTCACAACCACTCGTCTTTGCTTTGTAACAGGTTTCTTCTTCGTGGCAACTTCCTTTTCAGGTTGCACAGCTATTGCCACCACTTCCCCTGAAAATTTTGCTGGTTGGTTACATGAATTTATACATGTACTGGAGAGCAGGAAAGTAGCAATTATCACATGAGAGAGAGAATCATAACTGTGAGGGATCAACAATGAGGATTCATTAACATCTTATGTTTGTACTTCGCAAATCATTCAACTTATACTTCATGCCTATGCGACCAACTCGTGCAACTAAAACTGCCTATGTTTGCTACATTTCGTGGCCTATATTCCAGCACAATCTTAATATAATTGTCGACCGTGCAAATAGCAATAAATTAGCTCCATTACATGCTTAGTGTACTGGAGAAGAAGTTCGTTAAATTGCTAAAGACGTAGATGAAAGAGAAGAAGAAAAAACGAAGCCACACAATTAAACAATAACTCATCATTGAAATCTAATCAATTAAAAAAAAATCACTTCAATCTTCTAGATTAATTTATGCTCCTTTCGACTCTATACGTAAAAAAAATAAAGAAAGCGACGAAAATAAACATAGCAACAACAGCACAAAAACAAAATCTGAGCAACAATTAAAATCAAATCCAGCTAAAAATGCAAATAAAAAAAAGAGAAATAGAAACACGAAATCAGAAAAGAAATTACCGGAACGAGCAAGGCGATTGAGTCTTCGATGCTTACGATTAAGATTTCTAGATCGAAAGAGGCCATTCGAGCTGTAGTATTGACTACAAGGCTCAAAGGCCAAGCAAGAAGACATCAATCCTTGAAAACTGGATCCGCAAAAAGAAGAAACCAATCCTTTTGAGAGAATTTCAGAAGCAGAAGTACAAGTAGTGGCACTATTATGTTTAGAGAGAAGAACCCTCCCCCTCCGAGCCCAGCGACCGAGCCTATTGTTGGGCATGGATGAATGAAACGCGTGGGTACTGCTCCAGTCCTCCTTGGAGCACGTGACCGACATGCACGTCGCCACCAGCCACGTGCACAGGGGAGACGAGAAAGAAGCTGACCCCATCATCTTTACCAACACTTCCAAATAAACATAAATACAACGCAGGATTCTCTCAAAAAAAGTCAATCTGGAGACTAAGAAGAATCGATACGGGAGAGTGGATGATTGAAGAAGAGAGAGAGAGGTCGCATTCGATCTCTCTGTCTCTATCAGTGGTGCTAAAGTACGCCGTTTCGAGACGCCGAGTTCTTCTTCCGATTCGCTCTGTTCAGAGAAGCAGAGTGCCAAGTGCTCTTCTTCGCTCTCGTTTTTTGTTTTTTATTTTTCGATTTTATTGGGCTCGAAGGGAAGAGGGAGAGAGAGAATGCGTGTATCTAAGTATACAAAAAAAAAAAGGTATGATGTGGAAAAAAAAAAAAACAAAATGCAACAGAAATATGCAAGGGATCTATGACCATAAATATTGTTTATTTATCGGGTGTGTGTGAGAGTGTGGATTTTTTTTTTTTAATTTTTGGGTTTTTATTTTCTATTAATATAGTAACAATATCTGTCGATTGTGGCTACTGTTTTTCCTTGTAATCTCGCCCCTGGCGATCTCGGACATTTTTCAAAATAATGATTTTTTTTAAATATTTGTAAAAATGGAATAATTTGAAAAATATTCATATATTTCGAATTATTTTAATATATCTTTAGAAACAAAAAAAATAGGCTGGAGATGCAATTTGATCCTCAATATTTGATAAAAAAAGCAACATAATTATTAAAATTTCATTTATTACAATGTCATATCTAAAGTTTGAAAATCAGAATAATTTGACTCATAAATAAAAAATGATCCAATCCTTAAGCAATAAATATTAAATTTTTAAGTTTCAACGGTTATTTCAGGGATTAAATTGCTCTAATTTTAAATGTTATAGATGATATTATACCAAATAAAATTTCAAAAATTATATTATATTTTTTATCAAATTTTAGAAATCGATTTGCACATTTAACCAAAAAGTTGTTTAAAGAAAAAAAAAAGATATGGTTTGAATTTCCATCAAATAGAAAATTAGCTACAGTGTTAACTATTTCAACAATAATATTCAATTACTTTTAAATTTTAAAAACTGACTTATTCTTTAATTAATGTGTGTATATATATATATATAAGAAAATTATGAATATATATTATAAAAAGACTCCGTTAGAGTACCTTTTTAAATTAATTTATTTGTCCAAATACATTAAACAATAAAAATAATTTAAAAAAAATATTAAACTCTTAAATATAAAAACGAATAAAGTGATTTATATTTTATACTCATTAAATATGTCTTATAAAGGTAAATTCTTTTTGTAAAAAAAATATTATTCGCAAAATTTTAAAAAATTAAAAATGAAATTTATAAAAGCAGGCCGTATGGATTATTATATGATCTAATTTATTCAAATCAATTTTTACATTTTTGAATAAGATGATGTGCCTTTTTTTTTTCCTTCAAATTATAATGGAATTCAAGTTAAAAATTGATAGGTCTGGATTTTACATGTTTATTGAATTGAATTAAGGTTTTAAACTTTTATTTTAGCGTAAATTAAATCCAAACATAAACATAATGTAGCAAGAAATAATAATTCAGGGATTTATAGTATACTAAAATAATTAGCCTCAATACATGCTAAAATAAAAGTTTAGGAAATTAGTACATTATAAAAAAATTTGAGATAATCAATAAAAATATAATTTAAGGAAAAAAAAAACTTTCCATAAACCTTGACACTGATTTCAGTGAAGTTATGTTTTAGTATTCTTGAGAGACACATAAATTATTATGTCACGCAATACAAAACCACTGTTATTAAAATCAGACCGGACCGTCAGATTGGACCGGTTTAACTGCTAACTGGTAGTTTATTCGGTTGGTTCAATATATAAAAATCAAACTGGCTAAAAACCGTGAGGAACCGGTATGAACGGACCAAAAATTGGATAAACCAGTAAAAACCGGCCTGAAACCGGATAAAATCGGATGAAAATAGGAAAAACCGGCTTGATTAAGAAAAACTATTTTTTTTGCCCAAAATATATATGCAACAATTTTTTTGCTGTAAAAAAATAAAATATAAATATAAATACAAAATAATTGAAATTTAGGCAATTTTACTGAAATTTTTATAAATAAAATAAAAAATTATAATTTATAATTCATGAATATTTTTGAATCTTTGCAATTTTTTTACTATATCTATCTTAAATATTTGTTATGAATATTTACTAACTTGAAAATATTATTTTATTATTAATGTTTGATGATAAATATATTTTTTAAAGTATTTTTTATTTTTTATATAGTTATATTCTCATAATATTTATAGAAAATTTTAAAAATAATATTATTTAAAAAAAGTAAAAAATCCGGTTGAATCCTATCGAACCGATCGAATAAAAAATCCTTTATCTTTTCGGTTCTTCATCCGTTCCGGTTTTAATAATATTGTACAAAATATTTGGAGAAAGAGACCCCAACCACAAAGTTAAGAATCTCAAGCACAGTATACTATCCATATATTATCTTAAAATAACTCATCCAAAACATTTGTTAAATAAAATTTAGGCAAAAATCAGGGGAGAGTCCAAATTTAATATTAAAGGGCTAAATTTGATTGAAAGTAGAGACTATTTATGTTATATTAAATTTTTATTTTATGTTGTCTTAAAAAATAATATTTTAAAATATATTTTTTTAATTAAATAGAATAATAGTATTAGTGGACATATGTGTCCTGAACTATTAATTGTTTATTTTGTTAAATATCTAAATTGGACGCGTTGTATATTAAAGTAAATATTCAGAGTCTCGATGTAGCACAATTTTTAAAGATTCGTGATTTTTTGAATCACTTATAAATTTTGCGAGTATATTATGAGTTAGGCCATTAAATTATTAATTCTCAATTTTCAAACAATTTTATGTAAAAGTTGTGATGATTGCTTATATTGACGCCCACCAGGATCTAATAATGAACTCTTTTTTTTTTTAATAAACAATTGAAATATAAATATTAATAAAAAAAAAGTGAAATTATTGAACTTGCCATCCTTGCGATTGTAATTTGATTTAATATAATATTTCAACAAATAATTGCCAACCCTTAATTTAAGTACCAAAAGAAAAGAACTGCCAATTATACAAATTAACCTTATATTATCTATGAATTATTACATATCAATTGAAATAACGATTCCACAAAAATACTTTTCCTTTTTTTTTTAAAGAAAAAAAAAACCAGAAGCAGACCTCATGCTTTTTCACAAAACATTATTCACAGAAAAAACTTTTAGGTTTGGGTTAAAGTTAATTTGCTTGCTATTGAAATTTTTGAAGTAGTTAGAAAATACGGCTGATATTTTTTTTTTAAGTTTTAAAATAAAAAAATGTTTTAATCTTAATGTGTAATTCACTTTGATAGCGTTTGTTAAATCGACACAGATAAAAAATTTTAAAATAAAATTGGAATATTTCCGTATCCAAATATAAAATAATCAAGATAACACTGAAAAGTATTTCAATTTTTTTTAATTATTTGTTAAAATTTTTCGAATAAATTAAAAATACATATTTTTTTATTTTTTAGTTGTTTCTTATTTAATAAAGTAAAAGAATACATATTTTGATCCTATATAAAAATATAGGTAGTTAAACTTTTTTTTGTAGGTTCCATTTTTCTTAACAAACGTTTAAAAAATTCGAAAAGGTTGGAATAATTTTATTTTTTTTCCATACCAACCTTTTTAGAATTAATAAACACTACCTTTATAGATAAAAATATATTTATTTCGATTATTAATTAAAAATAAAAATTATTTATTTTGAAAATTTTTGAAACTTCAAAGCTGCAAACAATAAGGTTTAATCCATTTTAAAAAATTCAATAGGACTTTAACCCTTTAGATAGCATTTGTTAATTTTAAGAATGTTAAAATTAAAAGAAAATAAAATTATTCAAATATTTCAAAGCATTTATTAAAACAATAAATCTCACAAAAAATATATATAATTGTCTATATCTTGAAAAATAAAAATATACATATTTTAATATAGAGTTAAGATACGTATTTATATATTTTGTCAGATAAAATAATTAAAAAAATTAAAAAATATATTTTTAATTTATTTTAAAAATTTTAACAAATAATTAAAAAAAATTAAAATATTTTTTAATTTTACCTTAACTATTTTATAAAAAGTATTTCAATTTTATTTTAAAAATTCTTAGCAAAAGCTCACCCTTGTAGTTTTAGGGGTATATTTTGCCTTTAGTCCTTTGGGAAACCGGGAAACTTTACTGAAAGCTAATGGTTTTGGTTTAATAGAGTGTACATTAATGAAAAGGGTTAGGCTCTCATTTCCCTTATCATTAAATAAAGATTCAGTCCCAATCAAGGTCCCATCCTTTGTTGATTCAAAGCCAATAAATTAGAATATGAATTTGTTTAAAATTAATTATTTTTAATAATTTAGTTAAAATTATATAATTTAATACTAAATTTAAATTTAATTAATATTTATTAATTTTTATAAAAATAATAAAATTGACCGCTAAAAAAATAAAAGAGTAATTATTTAACTAAGGATGAATTTTGGGCCGGGGGAATGGATCAATACATATTGCAGCTATCATGAAAGCAATTGGTAAGCACCAATTGATTTAGCAGTTATTATAACTAAATAAATACTCTGTTTAGATATGAATTTCTCTATCATTATTGATAAAGCAAGAAAAAACTTTATCTGTAAGAAAGAGAATCGACAGCTGGTGATCCGATCGTATGAAAAAACCTATAAAAAGGAGTATTCGGTCGGACCGAATTTTAACACTCCGAAGCTTAAGTAAGTAGTTTTTAGAGAAAGAGTGTTTAAAAAAAGAGTCTCAGATATTCAATACCTGAAACCATTGTATTTTAAGCTATTTATAAGAGTTTTTTGGGATGGGTACTTAAGTACCTTGGGGCGTAATAACTGACATTAGAGTAGGTATGCGGCAATGTGACAGGGAGCAGGTGGAAGGTATGGACGCTTGCTTGTGTCAGTAGACTAGACAGGAAAGGACATTCTATCAGTCCGATCGGATACCGCGCCTTTTATATCTTGTCTTCCAGCTCATGTTTTGTCCTTTTTGTTGATGAGCTTTGGGCCATGTTGAGCGTTGTTGGGCCGACCTGATTGGGTCTTGGAGATGTTTTTTCTGTAGTTATCACTTGTTCCCCCATTAAACGATTCAATCGGGCGATTAAAGCTTTTTGGCAAAATTTTTGAATTTTTGGGAGACGTCCATTTGAAGAGACGCGTCCGTTCAGCTCAGACAACTATTTTGCATTTAATGCCTGTGCGCGTGCCGAGGATGACGATTTGTTCTCCGTAACCGCAATAATGAATTGGAGACACGTGGCAATCATCCAGTGAAGAGACGATTGGAGTATTCTACAAGCTTTTCGCCTATAAATAGGTGACTTTAGTGCAAATTTTCATCATTTTTCAGCGGTTATTAGTAGAACTCTGCCGAATTTTTTTTTGTCAACTTTGCCATTTGAAACCCTTAGCAAAGTACTTCAAATTCTGGAGATTTTCAGAGAGTCTGTGAGATTATCCAAGTAAGTAAATAATTCCTACCTTTTATTCTATTCCTTATTCATAATATCATTTTTTATTTCTCCCCCTCCATCAATGATGGCTTCAAGCAGCAGCCAGTTTATAGATAGAAATTTTTTCGAAGTTTATAAAGATCGTGAGCCCGTGGCTCGCCCTTCAAAACTCATGAAAGAGGAAGTGGCTGAGATCCCTTCACGATACAATCTTTTCGGGGAGATTTCTGTGATGGCCTGCCCAAATTCCATGCCAATGACTGAGGGACCTTTTAGGCATGAGGATAATGAGTGATTCATTTGCCATCTGTGGAGCTTGGATGCTGGGTTGAGGCTTCCTTTTGGAGCCTTTGAGATAGCAATTCTGAAAGGTTACGGGATTACTCCTAACCAGCTGCATCCGAATGGGTGGAGAACAGTGATATGCTTCAAGATCCTCTGCCATATAGAGGAAGTGGTGCCAACTCTGAATTTGTTCCCTCATTTTTTCTATATCCAGGGCCGGAGTGATGGCACAGAATAATTTTTACTAGCCGACCGCAGAAGAAGCTATTCAACGTACCGCCATCCATGAAAGGTTTTAAGAAAAATTATTTTTAGCAGGGATGACCGGTGGATTTGGTGCGTCGTTAACCCGGTTGGATGTAGCTGTTGCTTTGAAAGACCAAGCTGCCAGACGGTCTATCTATGAGACCAATATTGAAAAGTTGTTGAGTGCCGTGACAAGGCAAGGGAAATCCTACGACTCCAATTATCTTTTGGGAACTCCGGTCGGGCCATCAAACTCCGATGCTGTCATTGACACAGAACGTGAGCATCGTAGTTGGAGTATGGGAGAAGTGTATATATAGATAATCATACATTGCATGTTCATGAAATATATCAGCTGGAGAGAATACTTATCTTTCATTTTTGTGATGCATCTGCAGACGTGATGGCTAAGGGAGACGACGACACTAAACAACTAGCTGATCGGGCTAAGGCGAGAATCGAGGTAGAATGGGCCGCTAGAGAGAAGAGGAGATCGAAAAAGAGAAATTTTGTGCCTTCTTCAGAAGCTTAGGTTTTCGATCCCTCTACAAGTGCTCCCGTTTCTCATCCTCCTCAGACCCTTTCGGGATCCGCTGTTGCTCAGCCTTTGTCGGAGGGTCAATACCCCTTTTGGCGTTTCCTTTTGAGGGATAAAACTGATTCAAAGGAAGAGCAACCAGCTCTACTTCGGAGGGGATCAACTAAAGTAATTGCACCCCTAGTAGATGAAGGTGCTCAAAGGAAGATCGAAGAGGCAGCCAGGAAAAAAGCTGTCGACCTGGTAGCCGCAGTGGATGTGAGGATTACTGTAAGAGGCAAAGAACCCATTCAGGATGAGTCGGCTCGGAGTGCCACCACAAGAATCTCTGAGAGCCGGGCCACATCGTTAGGAGAGATTTTGAAAAATCAATTTGACGATAGCTAGTCTGTTAATATTAAGGCGGTATAAAGCTTTTTGTGCCAGGGTATGCTTCAAAATAGCGACTTTAAGGCAATGGGGGATCCCACTACACTTGCCCGAAAGTGCAGCCTTTTTCAGCAGTAAAGTCTAGAGGTATTTTCAAAATTTTCATTTTGAATAATCTTGCCTTGCTTTCTTCTATTCGTTGTCTTCTTGATTAATTGACCCTTCTTTTTCCCATTTTGTCTTTCAATTAATAAAGATGGGTTTGCGTTTGTACAACA
Organism: Excoecaria agallocha; assembly: GCA_037975025.1. Taxonomy (NCBI): domain Eukaryota; kingdom Viridiplantae; phylum Streptophyta; class Magnoliopsida; order Malpighiales; family Euphorbiaceae; genus Excoecaria; species Excoecaria agallocha. The sequence goes on along the minus strand of CM075817.1, from coordinate 6,947,314 downwards.
TGGCTGCTCTTTGTCGAGGGAAATGAGAAGATGTCGATCGGGTCAAGAGAAAGGCAGAAGCTAAATATGACGCGGCTAGGAGGGAGTTTCTGCTTGCCCAGTCAAGGTTGACAAACTGAAGAAGGAGGCCACTCTCTTTCTCAAGACCTGAAAGCTCGATAGAGAGAGGTAGACCATCTTAAGATGTTTTTAAGATGTTTTTCAAGCATTTCAGTACACAACTCTTAGGATTCGACGATCGCTTAATCCGATCAGATTTGGAAGATAAATTAGATTTGTGGCTTCAAGAGCAGTAGGTGACTTTTTAGTCTTTCATTCAATCGGCGTATTATCCGATCGGATATAAAGATCGATTATTTGTAGCAGATTCATGCATAGGAATGACCTTTCGGTCTTGTATTATTTTGAAAATTTGGTGATTTCACGCATAGAGTGTTTGAGAGAGATAATTAACTCAATTGTCGACCTTCGCAATTTGGATTCGGATTGGACGTCGAATCTAGTGAATAAATTGACGGAGATTAAATGGGTGCGCTTCGCTTCTTAGGCTCAGGGTGAACATCGAGCCTAGCGAAGGTACTTAACCTGCTGATGAATGGACTTCAACTTTCGCATCTTCAGCTGTATTCAGCCTAGCAGATAAGTTGTGCCGAATGAAGAATTTTGGCTTTAAAAGGTTTAAGGGAGTTACCCGCTCATAGGAAGTTACCCGTATAGAGAACCTCGATCGGGATGTTTGTATCGACCGACCGGAATTATCATGGCGACTTTAGAAGTTACCCACTTATAGGGAGTTACTTGTATGGAAAACCTCGGTCGGAATGTTTGTATCGACCGATCGAAATTATCATGGCGACTCTGAGAGTTACCCGTATGGAGAATTTCGGTCGAGATGTTTGTATCGACCGACCGAAATTATCATGGTGACTCTGGGAGTTACCTACTTATAGGAAGTTACCCGTATGAAAAACCTTAGTCGGGATGTTTGCTTTTATCTTTGCGGTGATTGTCCGCTTAGGAGACATATTAGCCATCAGTGGTTTTATAGAGACTATCCGCTTAGGAGACATATTGATCCGGGAGAGGTATATAGGCGTCAGGACCCTCATCTCAAACTCTTGATGAGAGGAACATGTCTTTCCGATATGTGCTGTGGCGGTTGATTATACTGATCGATCAGGGAGAGGTCTACAGGCGTCGGGGCCCTCATCTCATCTCCCGATGGTAGGAAAATTTCTTTTCGATCCGCGCTGTGGCAGTTGATTATACTGACCGATCAGAGAGATCGAGGTTTTTTCTTGCTTTATCATTTAATGCCTGTGCACGTGCTGAGGGCGACGTTTCGTTCTCCATAACCGCAATAATGGATTGGAGCTACGTGGCAATCATCCAGCGGAGAGGCGATTAGAGTATTCTAGAAGCTTTTCGCCTATAAATAGGTGATTTTAGTGCGAATTTTTGTCATTTTCAGCGGTTCTTAGCAGAACTCTATCGAATTTTCTTTGCGAATTTTTCCATTTGAAACCCTTAGCAAAGTACTTCAAATTTTGAAGATTTTCAGAGAGTCTGTGAGATTACTCAAGTAAGTAAATAATTCCTGGCTTTAGATTAGGGATAGGCATAATTGGACATTTTTTTACGTATGTATCTCTCTCATTATTTGTTATTTTGGAGTTTGGACCTATTCTATTCTCTTTTAGTTATTCTTTCTTTTGATATAATGTAAAAAGAGAGTTAATTATAAGAATGAATTAATATTAACAATGGCTTGGATAGTGTTTTTCCATCACTTAATTTTTGAAATCAAATTAAAACTAAATCTATTTATTCAACACAATTCCATAGTCAATTAATTATCAATCTTGGATCAATTTAAATAATCGAAAATCTTACTATTTTTTCAATTGAAAATTGTGTTCGAATATTGTTCTATATGCTCTAAAGAAATAACTATAAAAATTGCATAATTTAGATCACTCACATAAATTGAATTATGCATATTAATTCTATGATCAAGATGTCATCCAACATTATTATTTCAAAAATTAGTAATATATTTTTATCATGCAGGTCTATTTAGAAAAAATATTGCCATAAAAATAAAATTATTTATAAAATTTATATTCTTTTTGCTAGAATATTAAATGAATGGAAGGGGAAAAGGAAAAGGATTTATTCGTAAAGGGACATTGGGTCCACGAAATTTACGGAGCATTCAAGTAATATTCTCCTGCATGCTTGTTACTCTGACGTGAATGTTTCGTACTTCATTTATCATCGGAATCATCCCTTTCCCTCACATCATATTATTGGAGTCCTTCTATGTTTATATAAAACATATTAATTTAAAAGAAAATTCATAAATGATGTAAATTGAAGATAATTGGAAAATAAACATAATTAATTTGAGTTGTTTTTGTTATTCGAATGGCTGGGTAAGAGATGGAAAAAACATTTAGGAAAAATTATTTATTTTATTTTGCTTTGACTTCGTGTTAGTGCACAATTTTTGCTATCATTTTTTATAGGGAAAAATAATATTGCCTATTTGTAGGCCTGGTAAAATTGCCCAAACCTAAAACTTCGTCCAAATCTCTAAAAATAAATAATCCAAACACAATTCAATTCAAAAAAATGATCATTAAGTCAATTCAAAAATGACCCACTAAATATGTGATCCATTTAGATCTTCCCTATGATACCCAATGGACCTCCTTCAAAATACTCATTGGATTCGGTTATGATTTCAATTGGACCAACCCAAAAATGATCCGTTTGGGTTATCATATTTTTTTTACTGCAGTAATTTTAATATAATATTATATTGAGGGTTAATTTTATTAAAAAGTTGGTCAAATGGATTGATCCACATCCAAGCTACATGTGATCCATTTAGACCACAATACGATCCATATGGACCCTCCGATCCATTTGGAATATTCAATATATTCGGACTAAGTTTTTTTTGCAGTATTTTTTGTATCATGTTATTGTATAAAAGTGTTAATTTCTTTAAAAAAATAGATCAAATAAATTGATTTACATCTGGCCTACATGCGATCCATTTGTGTAACACCCTTACTATTACAGTCATACGGATTTAAGCGATTAAGGCGAAATTTTTTTTTTCTTAAAATTACATGATAAACCAATTAATTCCTTAGTTACCAATTCTTATCCATTATTCAAGTTTACAAAACAAACTTGTCGCTGATCTATATATGTCCAATTTTACTATTCATTTTGCAAAAATCCGACAATATAACGGCTTAAAAACTTGCCTAACCAACTTGAAAATCAAACAATCCACAGCCCATCAGGGGCATAACAGTTTATAAATGATTTATATACATCATCATTCATTCTCATTTCCATACACATTACTCAATTCACTTCTTGTCAAAATACATATATACAAAACTGTTCAAATACAAACCAAATCCTGAATTTAAGCTTAACTAATTATATATAAATGCCAATACAAAATAACTCTACTATTTGTATTCTCCAAAATAGGCTCCCTGTTGTACTTTTTGCTCCAATCAATCTTCTAAACCTATACGCAGCAAACACTATGTGCTGAGCATTAAATATGCTCAGTGGTGACTATAAATCAAGATATTTCTCTATACAAGTATAATTGCATTACTCATGCAAAATTCATTGAATTTCTATCAAAAATGCAATTTTCAAAGTTCTTAATAGTCAATACAATTTACTACCATTATTTTGGTAAATATTTCAATTTACTCTTTAATTTTACATTTAATTACAAAAATGCCACTAATTTACTTATTTTTACTTTTCATTCAATTTTTGGCTTGCGAAATTATCAATTGATCCTTGTTTTAACTTTTTCATGCAAAATTATATTTTAATTCTTTCAAATTACAAAAGTTTAATTTTAGACAGTACGATCACTAAATTATCATTTTATCCTTTTCTTTCATTTCTTTATCACTTTTACTCATTAATCTCAACATTTGAAAAAATTACTATTTTATCTCTAAACTTTTTATTTATTTTCAATTAGATCCTTTTTCATTTTAAACTTCATTTTTATCTTTCTTTTTGCACTTTTAACTTATTTTTACCATTATGCCCCTAGTACAATCCCGACAGAAATATTCAGATAGGATATACAGGATATGAATCCCATAGGATCACAGTACAAACTGAAAAATGATCCCACAAAACATATTACAAAACAGATAAGATACTATGTGAGATCAGTGATTCTACCATAGCAAAGCAAGTCGTCATGACTTGCACCGCTGTACAAGTGTTCCTATAACTAGCCAATTATATTATACATTAGATTTTGACCGTCTGACTATTACTAAGGGCAATATTCACTTACATTTCACTTCACTTTTCAGATTTTTAACAGTTTTAATAGTTTTTTCATTACAGTAAGTCTGTTGGTCAATTTTGCATTTCTTTTGCACAGTTTGTAAATTATTTCACAATAATTCACTTTTTTTCACTTATTTTATGAATTATTTCACAATAATTCAACAAATACACTATTTATATAACCAAATTCTCTTCTCAAAATGCTAAAATAATTTTCATAAATTCTACAAAAATTCATGGACACAATAATTCATCTCTAGGTTCATTTTATGGTATAAATCATAAAAAATACATAAAATATACTTTGATTTTCTTTAGGGTACCATTCGGGCAAGTAAGGTTGTCTACCTTACACATACTTTTAATTCAATTTAAGCACTCTAATAGCCATATTCAAAGTCCTAAATCATTAATCTAAGCTCAATTTCAATTATACATGCATTTTTCCTAATTTTCTCTAAGTTATATAAAGGAAAATCATGCCAATTCAAGGAAAATAGATGGATTTAGTAGCCACTAACCTTTCTCGCTAGCTTTAGATCCTTCAGGATTCCTTCTCCTTTCCTTTGGCCTTGGATGGTTGTCCCTCACTTGGAGAACCTACCATGGCCGAATTCTTTAACATAAGAAATATTATTTTTTTTATCTCAAATGCTTAAATTAACTACATAAATGAACTCTAGGCACCTAAAAATACTTGTAGGAACCTTTAAAAAAAATTAAAACCATGATTTTCTCCTAACTAAATTTGATACCCTTAACTTTTTCATTTGATTTTTCCTACTTATCTTCCTCTAATCAAGGAATAGAGGCTTAAATAATCTTCTAAGTAGATAGAATACCACCTAGGATGCTTGGATTTAGAGAGAAAGAGAGAGAAAACTTGACAGAAATGGTGGCTATAGTGGTTTGGCCACAAGGGAGGAAGATGATGGCTAAAGGGATAAGGATGGTTGGCCTAAAATCTCTCTCTCAGCTGGCTTTTATAGTGGCTGAATGGATTGGGATTTGGTTTAACCCAAAGTCTACTAATTCAAGCCCAAAAGCCTAAAATCAAGCCCAACATGCAATTTTTGTAATTCTCTCACTTTTTAAATTCAAATCATTCCAAATTTAATTCTATCATTCTTATCATATCTAAAATATGCTATACAAAAAAATTTCATCCCAAACGAAATTAGTTATCGATTCGATTCAATTAGATTGGTCCGATTTGATAATTATCGATATCACAAAAAAATTAAATTTTTATATTCAAAATATTCTACACATCATTTTAGATACCTCTGCAATTTTTAGATCTCATTTACTATTTTTAAAGGTTCGATCAAACCTAGGTCAAACTAGTTACTATTTAAATCGAACCGATTCATTTTTTGTATTTTTGACTTTCGGGGGTCTATTTGACCTCGATTTCACTTTAAATTTCAACCTCGGACTAACTGTGATCAATATTTTTTGATGGTTGAATAAAATATTTTTCACCTCGGGATGTACTTTTCATCCCGGAAGCACTGTTTACTATCGAAAAATACTATTCACAGCTGATCCGGTGTTGAGGCCATTACAATCTGAGCCACAATACTACTTATATGGGACACCTGATCCATTTGGACTATCCAATATATTTGGATCAAGTTTTTTTATTGCAGTATTTTTTTGTATCGTGTTATTGTATTAAACTAGTGATTTTATTAAAAAATAGGTCAAATAAATTGATTCATATTTGTATTATATGCGACCCATTTGGATCACAATATGATCCATCTGGACCATCCAATTCATTTAGGCTATCCGACATATTTTGGATCAATATTTTTTTATTTCACTATTTTTTGTATCACGTTATTGCATAAAAGTGTTAATTTTATTAAAAAATAGGTCAAATAAGTTGATCAAATTCTAAATTACATGCAACCCATCTAAACCCAATGGACCTCCCTCTTTACTCAATCTAGTTCTCCCCTCTCTCTCTCTCTCTCTCTCAAAATCGTCTATTCCTTTCACCCTCACCGCTTGTAACACCCTGGAACCACTACTGGCATAAATAGTATTTTTCGATGGTGAATAGTGATACCAAAGGTAAATAATACCATACCGAATCCATCGAGATCCAAAAAAAATTTATGTCGCCATTAGAAAGTACAATTCATGACGAGTTCGATGGTATAATTTGAGCAATTGAGGTCAAATAGTTCTCCAAAAGTCAAAAATAAAAATAAATCACGAGATCGAAAATGGGTCAAACTAACTTTTGATTGGATTGAAAATATTTTACGGACTTCCGAAAATTATTATGATTACACGGAACATCTTAGAATAATGAATATTAATTTCTAGAAGTGAAAATTAAAATTTTAAATACTTTAAAAATTTAGCATTTTCGGACCAGCTGAAAATCTTTTGGTCCCTAAAACCTATTGAAACGAACTCTAATTGACTTGAAATTTTAAAAGCTTCTTAATTATAATATTTATGAATTTTTGGAATAATTTTCATGAAAAAGAAATAATGATGGATGAGCCAATGAGAAATGACCCAACATACATTAAACTCATGGATCGGCATAAATCCGCCTAACCCATTTGGGTATTGTCCATTTATAATTCATATTTTTTAGTCCATTTATTACCCATCTATTTATGATCCGTACGTTTATGGTTCAACCCAAATTTTTCCATTTGCCACCTCTACCTATTTGCTATCATGCTAAAAAATCTCCCCAAGCTACCTCTAAGATAAATTGTGGATGGATCTCATTTTATATTGCACAAGTGGAATGAATTTAAACAATTCTTAGTTTACAATTTTTTTTCCATAACTCTTCGATATTCGATTTGATTTCCTTAAACATGTAGAATCAATTGATTAAGAGTCTAATAATATCAGAGTCATAATTAAAAACGTGTTATTTTATTTTTTGGCAAAAAAAGTAGGCAGAACCTAGGCATGAGCGTATCAAGGCAAAACAACACATATGACATCTTCATACAGCAGCAATCGCAAATCATCAGGAGATTCGTCAAGGATTTGCATCTGCTTACCAAAAAGTTGATCAAATTTAAACAATTCTTAGTTTACAATTTTTTTCCATAACTCTTCGATATTCGATTTGATTTCCTTAAACATATAGAATCAATTAATTAAGAATCGAATAATATTAAAGTACTAATTAAAAGCGTGTTATTTTATTTTTTGGCAAAGAAAGTAGGCAGGACCTAGGATGAGGATATCAAGGCAAAACAACACATAGCATCTTCATACAGCGATAATTGCAAATCATTAGGAGATTCGTCAAGGATCTGCATAGGGGTGATCACAGGGCGAGGCGAGGCCGGAGAATTCTGTCCCACTCACTCCCCCGCCAGTGGTAGGGATTCCTCGCCCCCGCCACCAATATCGAGGAGGAAATTTCCCCCGTCCCTGCCCCGCGGGGATCCCCGTCCCCCGATTTTTTTTTAATTTTAAAATATAATATTTTATAAATAATTAAAATTAAAACATAATATTTAATAAATAAAAAAAATTTAAAATTAATAATAATTTAAAATTAAGTATAATTTAAAACTTAATAATTATAAAATTAAATTATATTTTAATTTTAATTATTTATAAAATATTATATTTTAAAATAAAAAAATATATTTTTTGCGGAACGGATACCCTATTCCCCATCCCCGCTCCCGATTCTAGGACGAAAAATTTTTTTTCCTCCATCCCCGTGGGAAAAAATTTCAGGAATTCTCCGCCTCGAACGAGGTGGGTCCCCGTCGAGGCCGGAGAATTTTCGTCCTGTGATCATCCCTAGATCTGCATATGCATACCAAAAAGTTGAGAAATAGCCATATTTAATAGTGACATGAATAAATGTGAACCAATTTAATAATAGTATAAATATTTTAATAAAAAAGAATAAATTTATTCTATTTCGCATAATTCAAATATAAATTTGGCCATTTTTCCCATTTAATTGTTATTAGAAATCTTAAAATAGTTTTATGATAAAATTTAGGAATTATGACATAAATAGATCCAATCCAAGACCCATATAACCTAAAATGTTGGCGTGGACTAGTGTTTGAATCTCCTGTTTTGTAGAGCGTGAAATGAATTGTTTATATATTTTCTATTTTACATTAGGATAAATCCAATTGATACGCATACATTGGTTGATGCCATTTTAAAAGTACTAAGCAGATGATGCATAAGCAATTAATTTCATGCTCTAATAGAAAGTGGGACTCAAACGCTAATATACATTAGCATTTTAGATTAGTGGGTAGTGAGTTTAGTTGCTATGGTTATTAATTTTTAGAAGGTAAATTAAAAAGATTCAAAGTTCAACATGAGATGAATTATATTTTACAATTTTAGGGGTATTTTATGTATAGAGCCAAGAATATAACATAAAGAGAGGGAAAAGTTATTAAAAAATGAAGCAAATATTGAATTAATTTTTTTTAAAAAAAGGTGAACTGATATTTCATATTAATATTGTCTAATCAATTGCAAGGAATAATAATTATACCAAAAAAAAATTATACACTGGCTTTAATTATTTGGTCTTTGTTTCTTGAATGTTATAATTTATAAAACTTTTTTTGGATATTTTCATTTCTACTCAACTTTTCTTTTTTATTTTTAAAAATACCGCTTTTACTAAAATACAAATCTAGTTTAATTTATAAGACTTTCTTTTTAGTACCTATAATTTTTAAGGAGCTCTTTTACTATTATTTCTTATGTTAATTAACGTACATCTTATATTTTTCATTAATCTTTCTTTTCTTAATATTTCTCTATAAGATGCTTGTCTAAAATTTTCTGAAATATTTTTCTGAACTTGATATTCATTTTCATTATCATATAAAACTCTTATTTGATCATTCATTTATTATATTATTTCATTAATATTTTTTTATAGTAGATAGATTTAAAAAACTTAAATATTCTTCAAATTTTTCATTTATACTGCTCATTTTATCTAGTTGATTCTAATAATTTTTGTAATTTACTAGTTTTTAAATCTTCTATTAATAATTTTATTGTATTTTTTTTGCTTTTATTTTCTTTAAATAATTAATTCTTTTTATTATATTTGTTATATAATTTTCTTTCTTATTGATTTCTTCCAATTGATAATTCATTTATGTTTCGTTTAATTTTATACTAGCTAGATTTATTTCTTCGTTAACCTTTTCTAAATCTTTTTCTAATTCTTCGGTTAATAATACTATTTCCTTTTTTATCTCTTGTAATCTTGGTATCATATATTCTTCGGAGATATTATTTTCTTCCATTTGTATAATTTTGATTTCTCTTTCTTCTATTTCTATTTTACAATATTCTATTTTTCCTATTAGTTCATATAAAGTCCTTAATATTATATCATTAATTTCTTTTATTACTGAACTGATCATTTTAAATACTTATATCTGAAAAGTTATCTTCTAAATTATCTATTTCTATTATTTTTTCTACTTTATTTAAATATAATTCATATATTATTTCTATAGCTTCACTGTCAATATTAATGTTATAATATATTTCTAAATCATTTACTATTTGATTTTCACTCATCTTATTTTAAATTTTTTATTTTCTTCTAGGCTCTTATACCAATAGAGTATAGAATTTGTTACAGATCTTAATTTATTCTTTTTGTTCAATTAATTTTTTGACAAGTGCCTATTATTTACGAAACAATTGTGTTCTTAGCATGATTGTCACTATATAGACAATATATAATTTGATCTTTTAGTTCTTTATCAAAAAGAGAAGTAGCAATTATATCTACATTTTGATGGAAAGTTAAGTTTATATTTTATTTTATTCTATTCATATATGTTATTACTTAATTAATAACTTTTTATTACTTATTACTTAATTAATAACTTTTTCTTCACTTAAATCTTTAGAATTAAAATAATTTATTATATCATTTATACTCATTTTATTTATCCTAAGGGTATCCTATTTATTTTCTTTTCTAAAACTTTTATTCTTGCTTTATTGACGTTTATCATAAATTCTAAACTTTCTATTTTTTCATATATATTATAAGAGATAGTTAATTCAAAAATTTCTATAAATAATTTATTTTTCCTTTTCTCTTTTTAATTTTAATTGTGAATTATATTCTAATATATTTTCAATTCTAGTTTGTAATTTAGTTATTTGTAATCCGAGTATATTCATTTTAGGTTAAGAAATTTAATAATTTCATTTTAAAAACAAATTTTCTTTTCACCTTTTCCTTAGCATGCAAATCCTTGTAAGAAATAGAATTGAAAACTAATACCATAAACTAACAAAGATTGAGATTTTTGATATACATTATAAATCTCTTTCAGGGTCCACTATGCTTCATTTGATGCTACTAGAATCTTGTTATCAACGATTTGTGATAATAGTTCACCCGTAGATTAAAGACGTTCAGGGTTAATCTATGCTTTTTCAACTATGTACCTCCTGCCCTTTCTTCACACAAGCATGGGCTTGGTACCACTAGAAAATGATACTAAAAAGATTTCAGCTAGCAACAACAAATTTGTCATGAGGAATTTTTGAAGAGAAATTTTGGTATAAGAGTGGTCTATCTTTCTAAATTTATCATAAGTAGCATCCTATATTTCTTAATGGATTGCAAAATCTAAATACTAAGATTACTCAAAAAGAATATATTGAAATTAGAATTCCATGAAAATTATTTCTTCCAAACGAAGTTTACAGATTTTCAGAACTAAAGGTGAGCAGGCAATAGATATATAAAATTCTTAAGTCATGCCTTCTGTCAATACACAGTAGATTTTTATAGAAGGTTCACCTATAATGACCTATCTTAATTAATTATTGGCCGATGACCTGTAACTGTCTCATTTACTATGCACTTAATAAAATTTTAGCTCCCACATACAGGTGGATTTAGTCAAAGGATCTCACATCGGTTGAAGAGGGGAACGAAATAGTCCTTATATGGCTATGGATACCTCTCCCTTGTCAAGGCCTTTTGGGGAGACCCAAAAACAAAATCGTGAGGGCCAAGGTCCAAAGCGGATAATATTGGCAAGCGGCCATCCGGGGAAGTTACAATTGGTATCAGAGCCGGTACCTGATCGGTATGTTGGCCATAGGACCGGGCCTGATGTGTCAGCGAGGGCGCTGAGCCTCCTTAAGGGGGTGGAGTCAGTCAAAGGCTCCCACATACAGGTGGATTCAGTCAAAGGATCCCACATCGGTTGAAGAGGAGAACGAAGTAGTCCTTATATGACTATGGATACCTCTCCCTTGTCGAGGCCTTTTGGGGAGACTCAAAAATAAAACCGTGAGGGCCAAGGCCCAAAGCGGACAATATCAGCAAGCGGCCATCTGAGGACGTTACACACCTGGCGTCTATTGCATTATTGCTCTACATTATTGATCTTATTATTGCTTTTTTGCATCATTGCTTACATAAGAGTTTATGTCCTTATATTATCAATTATTTCTTCTTTTCTTCAGAGGTGGTTCAGCTCCACTAAATCTTGTCCCTTTCTTTTATCTTCCACTATCAATTCCTTTTTTATCATCTTTCTATAAAGTTCTTTTGCCGCTTCCGTCATTGGTAAACTTTCTTTCAAATAGGTATCCAAATAGACTTCGAGAAGTTATTTCTCATGTCATTCCATAAATGTATTGGTGATTAAAATATCATATTGATAAATAATGTAATATTTTTTATTGTCAGATAAAATATCTCTTAATGCTTGTATATTTTTTTCAATATTCTCGAGTCTCATTTTTGGACAGTTTTTTATGATCAATAGATGTAAATTAAAAAATTTTCAATCTTCTAAAATAATTTTTTGCCTTGTAGTTTTCATTTTGATGAATGTTTCTCCTTGATCTCCATATTTCTATCATTATAACATTTAAAAATAATGCTAAAAATACGGAAATAAATTTTATTTATTTTTGTTATTCCATTCACAATCTCAATTTGAGACTTAATTACTTCCGATAAATGTTTAATTTCTTCCAAATTATTTCCAAGGTAAATCGTGTGGATGAGTCCAAAACGATAAAATTTCTAGACTGTTTTGGGTTCTGCTTTTTTTTTTTTCTGATTATTGTTTTGTTGTATGTTCCATTTATCAGAATAGTGCTAATTCCAATTGCATTAGTGATATTTGCTAAATGTTGCAGAGCTTTGAAAAATTTGCTTCCCATTGTTTTTTGTTTTCTGTATTATTTAATCGAGATATTTCATCATCATTTTATTGCTGAGATGATAGTGAAAAATCTCTATGAGTTATCAATCGAGAATTAAGATTCTCCATTGATGTAGATGCCATATTTCTTGAAATTGTTTTCTGTGATGATTTTGGACTGTCTAAAAATTGAGCAGGCCTTCTCATCATTAAGTTTCTGGATATTTTTTTTTCTCTAGCTCTCTCTTAGTAGTAGTGCAAAGAATTGTCATTTTCTAAGGGCTAGATATTTCTTCGTTTGCTTCCTTTTGGCGTAAAACCACCTGAGTATAATTCATAAATATTTGGCTAATCTCATTATCAAATTCTAGAGAATGAGATATACAATCCTATAAATTTCCGAATTGCTGTTTTGTTTCATTTTCTAGAATTTGAATACGAGATATATATTTCTTCATAGATTCCATTACTTCCTTTTTCTCCAATGTGAGTTTTGAGATTTTTTTTGCACTTTTCTCCATTATTTTTCTGCAATATAAACATTAGTCTATTTATTTAGATATTAGTCTACTAAGTAAATCTGTCAATATATTATTTTTTCTTAAAATATATTCGACATCAAAATTAAAGTTAGCAAAATATTATTGCTATCTCATTTTTCTTTTTTGAGCTAGCTTTCCATTATAATTCTTTGTAATAAAGGATTTTACTTGGGTATTATATGTTTTTACTGTAAATTTCTTTAGTAATAAAACTAATTCAAAATTTTCTATTGCATATTTTAATGCCAATAATTTTTTCTCGTTATTATGATAATTATTTTCTGAACTTTTAAATGTTCCAGATGCATATTCATAGATTTTCATTTCATTCTTACTTTTTAAGATAGCTCCCCAATAATCATCTAAGACATCAGTTTCTAGTCGTAATTCTTCATTTTCTTCTGATAGAGGTAACTTTTGTAATTTCTTACAATATTTTTTTATTTCCTTTACTACTTTAGTGTCGATATCTATTCATTTCCAAGGTTTATCTCCTTTTAATTTATCTTGTAGTACTTTTCTCTTTTTAGCGCACTCTTGTATAAAATCGTTTGCATATATGATGTATCCTAAGAATTTTTGGACCATTTTTCTACTTTCTAATTGATAAGAAAACTTTAATAAAAATTTCGCTGTATGTGGTTGTAATTCAATTTCTCCTTTAGATATAGTAAATCCTAAAAATTCTTTCTCTTTGCTATATCGGCTTTTTCTTTAGATAACATAATTCTATGTTTAATATATCTTAAATAAAAATTTCTTAATATGCCTAAAATGTTAATCTATTTTTTCACTAAAAATTATTATATCATCAATATAGACTAAACGGAAATATCTTAAATCTTTAAATATATTATCCATCTTTCTTTAGAATATTTAAGGAGTATTACATAGACCAAATGACATAAACATCTATTTGTAATGTCCTATTGGTGCACTAAATGCTATGTATTTTCTACTTTTTGAATGCATTTTAATTTACCAAAATCCAAATTTACAATCAAACTTTAAATATCAAGTTTTTCCTTTAATCCTATTCATTAAAATTTCTTTATGCAGTATTAAATATCCATCAAATTCTATGGTTGCATTAAGTTTCTTATAATTTATAACCATTTTAGGTTTGTTTCTTTTTATCTCTGCTTGATTTCTAACCATGAAAGCTAGACTACTATATGGACTTTTACTTAGTTTAATTAACTTTTTCTCTAATAATTCTTTTATCTATATATCAAATTCTTCTTCATCTTCCTTACTATACCACATTTATTTACTTCTTATAGGTATTTTATGTTTTAATTCTAATTTGGCATATATTTTATTTTTCTTTCACTTTTTATTGGATTATTTCCTATACATTTGTTTAATAAAAAGCTTATTTATTTTGAAATTGCTTTATTTTTATTTTTAGTTTTTCTGTTGCATTTTCTTATGAGTTCTCTTTCTATATTATTCTTACCACGGTTTGCTACGCGATGAACTAAGGGAGATGATTTCCATTTATAGGCTTGTAATAGTCGAGGACAAATAATTCTATGCTTACATGGAGTTATTAATCATAAATATTTAGATCCAATACTTAATGGATAATAATTTGTTAACCAAATATTTTCTAATAAAATATCACATCCATGATTTTTGGATTGATATATTTTAGGTATTTGGAGTATATATAATTGTACTTGTATTTTTATGTTTTCTGCTACTAAATCATATTTAGTTGTGTTACATGTTATATCAATTTCTAATTTATATGCATTGATTTTTTTCCATAATTTGTCAGGCGATACATAATGTTGTGCTTATGTTATTGCTGATCCCGTATCTATAAATGCATTATATGAAATTGTATGATAATATTTCTAAAGTATTTCAATGTTTATATAAATAATGTAGGGACTAGTCTCTAATCCTTGCAAGTTTGTATTGATTTCCATTGTATGTAAAAGTTAGATGTTTATTAGTTATATTGTATGGATTTATGTTTTCTAAAAAGTCTAATTCTAATAAAATAGGTATTTAAGTTGATGATATAGTGTCCATATTTATTTCCATTGGTATAATTGCTATTTTTCCACTTATGTCTATTAATGCTAGATTAATTCGTACATATTTATTAATGGTATGTTTATTTTCTGAATAATATAAGAATTCACATATTTTGTCTAAGTTATATTTGATAAACGGGATTACTAAACTTTTATTTATATGAATTTTTGCTGTTCTAGTGTCTATTAATATTGTTAATATTTTTCATTCTCTTCTTATATCTAATTTTGTTTCTATATAATACTGTTTTGCTCTTAGAGATGATCTTAAATCTATGCTTCGTCTAGATTGAGAATATATATATCCTTGTTCATCTATTATAATTGGTTTATTCCTAAATTGAGGTATATGGTTTTTTTTTAAATTCTCCTGAAGATATTAATAATTTTTCTCCTATATGTTGTATCTTAGTTGTAATTCCTATATTTTTATTTCTTTGTCTAAGAACTATTGTTAATTCATCTAATATAGTCATACTAGTCGGAATTAATTGCCTTGGTGGTATATATTCGACTAAATCGGAGAATGTATCATCTATATCTACTTGTAATTTTATATTATCTTTTTGTAATTTTTTTTATGACAACTTGTTGTAAAAGCATATATAGTTCTATATGTTACTGAGAATACCTTCGATCCGCCTGTCATTTATATTTTATATAGTTAATGATATAAATTTAATGGCTTATCTATATTTTTATCTTGTTGACTTACCTAAAAATTTGGTATTATTGTAAATTTTAATTTCTTATAAATCAAAATTTTTGATACTACTCCTAATAAAACATCTACTGGATCATTTAATATTCTATCGTCCATACAAAATAATTGAATTGGACTATCTATTTTTTCTCTAAAATGTGCATTTATTATTATTATTTGTATAGCTTCTAAATATAAATTTTTATATCTATTTTTATCTGGTAATTTTGATAATGCTTTGTTTATTTCATCTTTATTAATTAACGATATCACTGTATTTCCTTTAGTATGATATATATCTATTGCTGATTCATAATAATTAGCTATATATGTTGCTTTACAAAATCTTTTAAACCATTGTCTTTTAAATATGTCTTCTATTATAATATTTAGACTATATATGATTATTTAATTGACTGAATTTTTCTCCATCAAAAGTTTTATTATAACTAAATATATTATTATTATCTATTATTTCTTGATCTTCATTTTCTAAAGTCATTATTCTTTTTCAATTTCTTTATCTGATTCAGATTCAGTTTCTATATTATTATTATTTTCTATTTCAGAATTTTGATTGTTTGAACTATATTGAGAATTTATTTCATATATACTTTCATTTTCAGATATGTCACTATATTATATAGGTTCAAAATTTTGTTCCATTAAATCCTCATATATTTTATGTGCCTTATGAGTTTCTCTGTTTATCCTTTTAGGACATTCTTTTATATAGTATCCTTTTTCTTTACATATCCAACAAGCACATTTTTTAGGATTTTTCTTACTAAATCTTTTATTTTTTCCAAAAAATCTTCCTTTAAATTTATTTTTCCTAAATGGTTTAAATTTTCTTTTATAAATTTTTTTAAATCTTGGTTTATAATTTTTTTGTTTGTTTTTCTATATCTTCTACACTTCTTACTTTTATCAAAGCATCCCCAATGAGTTGGTTCTGCTAAGATTGGACAACATAGTCATCCTCTAATTGCTTTTCTTACCTTTCTATTTTCATAAGCCTGATTACACATTTTATTTATTCTTTTTATATATATGTTTGATAAGATCTTAATGTTCCTTCTGATATTTCATTATTAATTTGAATTTCATTAAGCAATTTTAATCCCCATGATTTTGGTAGTTTAGTTACATAAAATTGTTTTAATGATTTTATTTCTGGACCAACCAATATTCTTGATTTTGCTATATTATAATAATATTTATTAAATTCACATGTATATTATTTTAAATAACACATACTACATATTATTAAATTTTGTATTTTCCATAAATTTTTTTGTCCTAATTTTCTTAATGTATCTATAGGGTTAGGCCAACTTCCTCCTAAAAATTCAGACTTTATAGCTAGTTTAAAAAATTTTATATTAGATCTTTTGTTGTATCCATCGCTGAAAAAGTTTCATTATTTATTCCATATTTTACGTTTTGTCTATTCTCTAGCCTAAGAGCATTCCACCAATTTTCTACATTTCCTCTTAATGTACTTATTAAGAAATTACTTATTCTTTGTAAATCATATTCGCTTAATATTATTGCTAGATTTTCCATTTTTATCCATATTTATATTTCTTTTTGTATGTCCTCTACACAATCTAAATCTAGCCACATTTCATTTGGATAAATTGATTTTGTATCAAATTTTGTTACAAATTTAGAATTATTATGTATTGGTCTTTGTCTAGTAGTTTTCCTTTTATATTTGTCGTATTCTCTTATACCTATATTTCCTTTTCTGTTTCATTTATTACTTTAGAGTATTCTATTCTTTCTTTGTTTGTTTGAGTAGATGTTGAACGTTCATTCTTAAATTTCCTATTTCAAGGGTTAGATCTAAAATATCTTCTTCATTTATTTCATTTTCTTCCTATAATTTTAATCCTTCTTCTAATGTTAACATATGTATTTTTATAGTTACTCCTTCTTGTGCATGTTCTTTTATTTTTTTTCTATTTTTCCTACTCTTGTTCTTAATTCTCCTACTTTTTCTTTAATTTATTTTAACATATCAAATATTTTATCCATTTATATCTTTCGTATTTTCTGTTTTAGGTTTTTTGGATATGGTAGCAGGGAGACTTAAACTTCCTCCGCCATAATTATCTTCTCCGTATAAAGTGCTTGTAAAACTATATGGTTTATTACTCATTTTTCTTATATTTTGATTTATAATTTTTAAGTTATTATTTATTTGATAAAATTGTTTGTCATATGTATATCCATTTATATTTTTTATTTCTTGCATTAGGTTTATCCATTATATCCCATTTTAATTGCTATATATTCAAGTAATTGTTTTATTTGATGTAATTTATTTAAAAATCTAGTTTCTAAATTTAATTCACTCAATATTTGGTATTTTATTAATTCTAAATTATCTACATTTCCTATTTGATTTAATTTTTTTTTTTATGTTTTCTGCATTCGGATTTAATTGTAATTTAATATCTTGTATTAATTTTCTATTTGTCAATTTGTATTGTCTATTTTTTCCAATTGCTTAATTAATTCTATGTCTTCTTTGCTCAAGTTATCAAGTAAAGGTTTTTCCATAAAATTTTTTAATAGTTTTGGGCTATATGTATAATTTTACAAAGTCATGTATTTTAAAGGTTATTTGTAAAAGTTGACTTTTAAAGAAGGGGGTATTTTTAAAATTTGCTTAGAAAATGGGGTATATGGTGCTATTTCCTCGACTTTTTTATCCTTTGCCTGTTGGGTGTTGCTGTCAGCTTTCCCACGTTACTTTGTTCTCTTAATAAACAAATGATTATAATTTTTAAGTATAAATATAAACAACAATCCTGTTTACATAAAAATCAATATATAGTCTATGCTTATATTTCATAATTCATGTCATTAATATACCATGGTAAATTTTATTTCTCATTCAATTTCTCCATTTGTTGACACATATATATTCTGCACAAAAAATGTGCAAGTTATATATATATATATATATATATATATATATATATATATATATATATATATATATATATATATATATATATATATATATAGAATTTATGTGGCTGCTATCGAATTTGGCTTGAGTAACAGATTATTTCAATGGTACCTGAAAATAAAAAAATCCAACGGAATTCGATGTGAAGTCACTTCGACAGTCAAATCAGAAAAGTCTAAAGAGATATTTGCTAGTAAAAAGGGTTAAGAGAGCCAAAATACCCGACATTCCGCTTATTTATAAGGGTAGAGTTCTTCTCTAGCTAGGAATCCTTATGCTCATAGCATTCCTATTGAGGAAGCCAAGTCATGTGATGAAACTTATCTATAACTTCCAAGGTAGGCGCTGCAATGGTGCGAGGCAAGCCAAGTCACGTGACTACTCGAAACTGCTCAAGACGATACCATATGAGGGGTTGTTTCGAGTCCAAGCTATCCAGATCCTGGGAAATCAGACTGTCCGATGAAATTTGGTTTATATATATATATATATATATATATATATTGATGCAACATTTTTATAAATAATTTTTTCATTATAATAGATTCAATTGAAATTTAAATATATACAAATTTAAATTGGACCGATGTTTTACCTAATGAAAATGAATCTTTTCCTTTTGATGGCCATCAATCAGTATAGGTTCTTCAAGATTGAATTTTAAAATAATTGAAAATGACATTTTTCCTACTAATTTATAATTTTCATAATTAAAGTTTCAAATGAGTTCCACATTGAATAATATGGATCCCTTTCACATTATGAACAAGTTAGGAAATACTTAGTGATTAATTATGAAGATGAACCACATCCACTTTCATTGCCAACTCGTGGAAAGCATTTATTTTAAGTATTTTTATTCCTTCACAACTCGTCACAAAAACATTTAATAAACACCTTTTCAATTCCGAATTTTGTGACACCATTGAGATTATAATAAATTTTATCACATCATGCCATAAGATTTTAATAATGGAAAAACATATATTCTGATAATTAAATAGGGTTCTTCCTATGTTTTATATCCGTAATTCCTTCAATCAGAATTTTTAAAAAAAAATTTAATTTGATAAGTCAGATATTTTATACGTTAGTGAATATAAATTATTTAATAAAAAGTAATATTTTATTATCTTTCATCTAATAATTCATATATGATACATTCGGTATATCAAATATACAAGATTATTTTTTCATTTATTAAAAAGTAAACTAAAATTTTCAATAAAAAATTCTAAAAAAAGACGTCATATTGATCAGGTTACAAATTTTCTGGGCAAATTGGAGCAGACTAGTGGTTGATTTCCATAATTAAGATTTTAGAAATGCTAATTTCAACTGAGTTTTTCTTTTAATAAAGGAATTTCGACGGAGCTTTGAAGTATAAAAAGATCTTAGATTTTAAAAAGAATTAAAGTAGTATAAAGTTAAATTTGATTGGTAGGGGTTGCAATAAATGATGATTGTTATGATAAATTTAAGGATAGCTTATGGGCAACCACAGCCAGATAGAAAGTAACCTACTAATACACAAAATTCACATATATGACTGAAAAATTCAAAGAATTGGTAACCCAAACTCAAATTCTTCTTAACCATATTTTTATATTAATTCACACAAACAATACTTGGTAGTAGGTTACAACTCCCATGCCAGAACCCACTAAACATGGTTAAATCATTTCTAACACAAACGTATCCAAACCAACCAATCTTTGCCTATTTTCATAGTTTCCAATAAAAACTTCCTCTCCATTTAAAAAAAAAAAAAAATTCAATTGACATTTGACATTATGATTGGCATTATAAGAGTCATGTATCTTAAAAATATGTATGTGGATTAAATGATACATGCATATAGAAAAGCTAAGCTAGATTGCCATTTAAATGATACATGTACAAAGTTAGCCTAATCAATACACACACCTACGCATACATATTTGTGAAATTATTACCTGAGTCAGAGCAAAGTCATGGTCCTTCTTGCCTTAAAAAACAAAGAATTTTCCTTTTTCCTTTTTCCAAAAATTTACACAAAAAAAAGCTCTTATAATTTTTTCAATTGCCCTTATTATTTTATGTGTACGAAAATATATTTAAATTTTGTCCCTTAATATAAAACAGTGAATCATTTTTCTCTTTTACAGCTTGTTTGGATAAAATTAGTCACGGTGTGGTGTACTATGGTGTGATATTATGTAGTATAGTATAATATGGTATTGTAATTATTGTTAATATGTTTAGGAAAATGATATAGTATGATATGGTTTAATAAATTTCTGATAGGTTGGAAAATTCAAAAAACTGAAAAAAATAAAAGTGATTTTGATAAAAAAATTAGAAATATATTAAAATATAAAAAAATTTCAAAACTAAATAAATATGGTAAAAGAAGAAATATAGAAAATTATACAAAATCACCAATTTGGTAATTCGAAAAATTCGAATAAAATTAAATGATAGATTAACCACGAAGAATTATACCTATAAAAAGTATACCTTTGCAAATATCATTCTATACAATTACATTACAAATTATGATTCAAATAAGGCTTTAGAGGTGGGTTGCATGATAGATAATTAACTCACTTTATTTGTTAATTTATAGAAAACCCCCATTTTAAGTCCCTTTCAAGTTTTTTTTTTCAACGAATTAAATTACTTCTTTTTTTTTTCAAATCTCTAAGCAAATGAGTGGTGATAAGTATGTGCTTATTTGGTAATTTATCGGAAAAATCCAAGCCTCCTTTTCTCTTTAGCTTTCACGAAAAAAATTTAGCCTCCTTCTCCATTTGAATTCAAAGATTTTTATTTTATTTGTCTAATTCTGGGACTGTTGTCAGTTTATTTACGGGTAGCAACCCTTCTATTCTTTCGTCTTACTTTTTTTTATTAAATTTATATTTATGTTTTTCAAATTTTTGTATTTTTTTTATTTTTTTCAATTCTCTCTATAATAATTTTCAGATCGGTATAGACCTGAAATTTTAATTTTATTTATTATTTTTTATTTGTTTTAAATTTTTTTGTATTTTGATTTTAATAAACTCAAATCTATAATTTTTTATTTTAGATTTAATTTTCGTATTTATCCAAATTTTATTTGTATTTTATAAATTTGGTTCGTTTAGTTAACGTTAAATGCAATTCAAATTTTTTTATTATGCAAGTTTATCCTCCATATTTGGAAGTTATTGTTTTTCTTTATGGAAATTTTCGTTCTTTTGAAATGAATTTTTTCATGCACAACAGATAAACTGAATTTTTCGTTAAAAGCCAAATTATCCGTGACGTGTTACCATTATTCACTATTTTTTTCAAAAATGTTTAGAGATATAGTCCAACAATTTTATTAGTTTCGTACGTCTTATATAATTTTAAATTTTATAAATTTATTTGTATTTTTCAGATATATTTTTTATATTATTAATGAAGATATATTTTGAATTAAAAAAAAGTATATGCTTATTTGAATTGTTTAATCGCGTGCGTATTCTATCTATCTGATAGTTCAGATACACATGCATGCTTCGCATTACATTACAAGGATATATAATTCATTTTAGCATTTACAAATAAGAATTTATAGAGTGAGAAAAATTGGTGACGCATTAACAGAATTGGCAGAGGGGTACAATTTAATTTAATTTAATTTCATCATACAATTTTATTAATAAATTACACTCATGGCATATGTGTATTCTTAGTTGCTATCATTTCTTTAATTTTTATTTAATATTACCTTTAAATTAAATTTAATACCTAGATGCAATAATTGAATGTGTATGAAAGAAACACAATGATATTTTTATTAAAGATAACATCATAGAACATCAATTCACACACAAATAATTTTTCTTACTTTTTGAGAAACAATCGGGCTAATATTGCATCATTTATTCTTATGCAATAATTGCACTTGTGTGTATATAATATGATAGCTGACTAACTGAGTCCACATATAAGATAAAAAATCAGTAAATTTCAATAATCAAATCAGTATTTTAAGAATTTTTTTTTTAAATTTTATGTTTGTTATAAAGTATTATAATGTAATATAATGGATAATGTATTGATTACTTTATTTGTTCACTCAAATTTTTTACAATGTATTGTGATAATAAATATATATGTAATTCTCAATATATTAATAGATGTATTACTTAATACATAATATTCGTGATCTTTTCTATTATATTTATTTTTTTAAATTAAACTACATTCTCTCAAATTTAATAAAATTATCATTTTACATGAGATTATATTTTAATTATAAGATTTTTTTAAAATATTATAATTTATCAAGTTCGGACTTTTGTATTTTTATAATATAATAAATATATAAATATCTTAATAATATTTTTGGATATTTTTGAAATAATTTTGAAACAAACTCGTTTTGAACTGAAATTTTAAATATATCCTAAATAATAGTTTTGGATATGGTAAAAATTTGACGACAAAATAAATTGAATCAATTATAAGTGGACAAATGGATTAATTATGACCATTGATCAAGCCATATATAAGCATCACATATTTGATATTTGCGGCCATTTTTCACTCATATTCCCAACCAAATATAGAAATATATTAGTATATACATTAAATTACTAATGTAACAAAACATACTAATGTAATCACAATTACATTACATTTCTTAATCCATTACATTATCCAATATATTATAATCAATTACCCCTTTCCAAACAGTCTAGGTGTCTTAAATCTATATCTAGAGATACTTATACAGTATTATGAATGCGATATGTTAAATAAGTAAGGCATTTAATGTAGTCATAATGGCTTATAGAGGACCATCATTGATTAGTAGTTGTTAATGCCTCTTGAATGACTGTAACATTCAACTGAGAGCTGCGTAAAGTGGGCTTATGAAAATCCAAACAGTCAGTCCTAGTAAGGTTTGGGCTTGGAGTTGGAGCTATACTGTGATCCAAGAGGCAAGGCCATCATTTTTTTTCCTCTTTGTTATCAAATTTTCATAAACTGTGAAATTCGTAACTTGAAGGCTTTTTAATATTATCATAAACTGTGTGATAACATAACATGAAATTTTATTTAGGTATATATAAAATTCAATTTAAATTCAAGTGTTGTCTGTTCAAAATAAATAAATAGAAAGCGGTCTTATTAATCTATTAAGTGTACAAGTTTATGTGCGTAGATGCATTGAATCGCTAGGATTCAACTTATTATATAAAAAGAACGCAGACAGCACTCCGGATTTTTTTTTTCTTTTTCCAGAAGCTGGATTGTACTGGATTAGTTGATTAGACATGGAGTATAATAAAGTATAATATTAGTAGCGTAAAAGATCCATAATGAAGGGGTAATTAAAAAATAAGAAGAGGATCATTTAACAATTGACACTGTACATAAGATTAGCCAAATCCGGATTCATCACCTAATCCTGTCAGCTTTATATTGCTTCGGATTAAGACACTTAAGCCCCCTACAAGGTTTATATCTATAGACTCCAGTTAAAAGTAACATATCCATTGATAATTTGTTCTGCCAAGTTGTGCACCAGAATGGTTTTTAACATTGTACATAAGATTAGCCAAATCCGGATTCATCACCTAATCCTGTCAGCTTTATATTGCTTCGGATTAAGACACTTAAGCCCCCTACAAGGTTTATATCTATAGACTCCAGTTAAAAGTAACATATCCATTGATAATTTGTTCTGCCAAGTTGTGCACCAGAATGGTTTTTAACATTGTAAACAGGATTCATCCACAATATGCGCCTGAAATTAGAGAAGTATGAATCTCAGCAGCACCAAAGCACTTCAAAGAAAATATGCACATTTCGACCAATGAATACCATCCGCTTCAGTGATGTAAAGGACAAGATAAGGTATTGAATGAAACCTGCAGTCATCTTCAGAATCGTTCAGATGATCGCATCCCACCACTTCAATGGCTTGAACTTGAAGATTGAAACCTGCATAACAAAACTGTTTAGCATAAGCATCTGGTAGCAAGTGTTTCTTCTGATTACGTGGTGCCTTGTATCGCTAATATGTTACTGAAATGCAAAGAGCAGGAATCATGCTCAAGGCTAAATAGTTTGAGTATGCGGTTGTTAATGAACTTATCACTCCATCATCCACTATTGTAGACTACAATTATGCCACCGCAACGATTCAGACATAGAAAAGTTCTGTCAAGCCTTGTCGGATGTTAAATGTTGTCATACACTAGCAGATATTCTTCAATTTGCTAAAGAGTACTCAAAATGACTGTTCAGAATGTTTTTCTAGAAGCAGTAAATTTACATGTTCTGGGGTGAAGTCCGGTACTGGTTTACAGGACCCAAGTCCAAGCTTAATGCTGCATTTTATCTCAGCCACTTGAGAATTCAATGAACTAACATTAGCATTCTTGAGCCGACTTGCTATGAGCCTGTTAGCATTAAATGTCTTTTGAACAGCTAGATTGCCCTCTTGCCAGCATCAAGACTTGGTAGCAAGAAGAAACAAAGTAGGCATGCCCAATAGTTCAAACTACAACCTACTAGAATTTAATATTTTATCCTCTGTTTTAACTCTGCAAAATTATGACCAGCCTGGTACTGGCATTGAAAAGAAATTACCAGCTAAGACATAAAGAAAATAAAAAGGTCCAATAGAACATAGAACACATGATAAAGGACCAAGAACTAACATTAGGATTAGAATACATGATAAAAGAAAAAGTGTCCTTCACTATGCAACTCTTGACTACTAACCTCAGCAACTGGGTTCTGATGATTGAGAGTGTTGCTCTTGAATTAAAATTTGAACTCTCTGCAATATGACAACAGGAACTAGTATATGACAAGGAGGATCACAACCATGATGGGGGAAAAACATACAGAGAAAATCATTCTGCTTTACCTTCACAGAATTTCCAACTTCCTCTAGTTTCTGTAACAGCAGTAGGTCACCTGAATTAGTTAACGATTCCTGCCTCTGAGTTTTAAAAGGTGATACCTGTAACAATAGGAAGAAGGATAAATTATGCACAGAGGTTAAGGAACAAGATGAAGCAGAAGGGATGCTTTCATAAATCATAATGACTTGGTTATCTTGCCTATTTATAAGTGAAAATAGATACAGAAATGATATAGGAGGATTTTAATTGCTTATAAATACCATTAACAGAAGTTGAGAGAAAAAGAAAAGATAAAGGTACATTACCATAGGGGATGACATTTGACCTATCCTTGAACTAGGAATGTCCTCAATCGTGGAAACCTGTCTAGACATAACCTCACTTCTCATATAAGATAGCCACGTTAAGATAGCCTGTAATGGATAGCAAGTTTCAAATTTCTTCCTTTTCAAGTAATTCACAGCAACTAATGACAAATAATACCTTTCTGAAAGCAATTGGATTAGCAATGCCTTGAATTTTAACATCATCGCTTGCTGGCCTTCTCACACCAACATTCTCAATTCTCAGAGAGTAGACACCAAAAAGAGATTGCAAATATCCTGGCAGCAACAGGGAAGACTGGTTAAAATAAAGAAAGTCGAAACAACAATAAAGCACACAAATGAATTCTAAATTATAAAGAGAATAGTTATCTCTAAGAAATGTTGGAACATAAAACTTTGCTGAAAACTTAGGAGGACATAAAGACGATTCGAAGAGTGAATAAATTGGTTAAGATAGTTTTCAAGAGGGTCCACACAAGTCTTTCATCGTGAATATATGAGGCTTTCAGTTAACAACCACAGTTTACAGATTTGAGTTTCAATTTCATATCCTGTAATTTTGCTTGGAGGGAACTTATTAATTGAGCAGCCAATTCGTGGTAAACAAAGGGCACAACAAGAAATGTATCTTATGACCTATCTAGTTCGCCCAAACTTTTCCATATACTGAAATGTGTATGAACAAATTACCATTATAGCATCCTCCCACAGTAATCCAAAAAAGAAGAGCATAAATCAACAAGCGATTAGACATTAATATGAAAATAGTAAGTTTTGCTAAAATTTACCTTGTTCAATAATGACATCTTGAACTGAAGGTAACCAAACATGCTTCTCTCTCTTCAACAACCCAAAACAAGGAAATGCAACTGGTTTTGTAACCTGAACTAAACAACCAAGCGTCAACTGATGCAACAAATACACGAATAAGATTGAAAATGTGTTAACTCATAAAATTCACTTGAAGATCAGGAAAAGAAAAATAATTATAAGAACTCGTGAAGTTTTCACTAAAAGAAAAGTAGCTAATTTAACACGCTATATAAGGTCGGTGCACCAAAAAAAAAACAAAAATTGAACTTTGTTTTTACTTTGTAAACAATAGCATTAGGAGTGAGATAAAGCTTTCTGGGGCGAAGGTCTTTGCGCATTATATATGTCCGAACTGGCAAATAGAGAAGCATGAATAAACCAATTCCCCATGCCAATACTAATAGCAAGGAGTACATAGCCCATTGTGCAGTTTGGTACTTGACAAATTTCTCTTCCATCTCATCAAACGACGCCGTGTAAAGCACTGTATCATCGTCCCCTTCACTTTCTTCGCGATACCCAGGACCCCGCGATTCCGATAATAAACTCCTTTCGAAGCTGTCAATTTCTACAACTTCATGTCCGATCCCCATCTGAATCCACACGAAATTTCAAAGAAAGGGAAAAAAAAACGATGGCATGATAAGCCAAGTGAAAATCAAGCATGACTAATTCTTGGAATTAGAAGAAAAATAAATAACACATAAGAAAAATCTTACAGGGGGCTAAGAAAATAGTCTCCTTTTAATGGAAGTAGCCAGAGCTAGAGAAACGAAGAAGAACAGCTGAATGTGTAAATTTGGCGAGAGAGTGTTGCTGCTAACATGCGCCGGTTCTGATGGTTCGCCAAAATTGGTAAATCTGAAAGATGAAACGCAGACACTGAGAGACCTGGTTGCAAAAGCACATCCAGAAAATGCAATTCCGGGTCTTTATGTTCAAGCAGGTCGGCAAATGTAAAGAATTGAACGGAGGATAAGTTGGTTTACATATATATATGTGTGTGTGTGTGTGTGTGTTGTGAAATGAAAATGAAATTCAATATTTGGTGTTTTTTAAGTTTGAATAATTGCTTTGACAGTTTGTTTAGTTATTTATTCCGGTAACAATATATATTTCTGCATTCTGTAATTTCTTTATGCTTATATTGTGTTTCTGTTTGTATATTTTCCTAGTTTTATAAAGATAGATTCACTTTTACACCACGTTTGTTTCATGATTCTACATCCTTCACTAATGTGTCCTACAATTGATAATTATATTTATTTACATTGGTACATAATAATATCTTGAAAAATCAAAACCATAAACTCCATTAATAAGAGACCCATAATTTAAAAATCCAACAGATGCCTCTTTCAGCTGGTTGGCTAAAGCATAAGGAACGAGGTCGTCCAATTGGATGTGATCTCTCTGTTGCGACATGGTTAGCTGACAACTGTCACTGTTAAAGTCACTATTATCTATATAATAGGTCATACCTGCTTCAGAATAGGATAACTATTCAAAAACATTATTCAACCTTCTCAAACTTTATAAATAGCAGTTTCATTTTTATAATAAACAGACCTTTTATCTCTCTAAGTTAAATATATATTCTCTCTCTAAAGAGTTTTTCTCCTCATTGTTAACTTAAACATCGGAATGCTAACGCCCAAACGACCGAGCAAACACCTTTTTGCAGGTTTATCTACTATAGTTCGATTGGAATTTGCTCTCTTGACCATCGATCCTCTCTTTTTTTTCTATGCAGGAACTTCTCCTTCCTTCATGAAAAATTATGATTTATCATTTTGTACTTTCATTGAGAGTTAACGGCCGAGCAACAACGTCCGACCCCACATATATGGAGGAGTATGGATTCGCAACTGTTGAGAAAACGCACCATGAAAGTCTTCAAGACTACATGGAATGCGATTTATAATAAGAACAAAATTCGAAACTGAAAGAAAGCAAAAAAATTATGTGCCAAGATAGAAAGAAAGTAAAATATCTTCTTTTCGAGATACCACGCAGCAAATGCTGGAGATTTCCAAAACTAGCCTATTGGAAAAAATACTGGAAGAGATGAAACGGTCGCCCCTCTCCTTATCTCCGGAACAAATCAGATGAGTGTCGCCCCTCTTCTTATACCAAAGAAAATGACTGGTCTCATGGCCCAAGTTCCAAGGCCAGAGGGTCATCTTGAAAGGATCTTCCCCCATAAACGATAAAATCGATCAAGAAAGAAGATCTAATATTGAAGGAAGATGAAATTGTCAGCGCTAATATTGAAGGAGGATGAAATGTCCTCCCTTCTCGATATCATGCATCAAGGCAAAAACTTTCACAATCTTCCTATAAAAAATGCAGGAGGAATAAGGAATCGCCTCTATATGCTTCAATAATCCATGATATGGATGTGAATGCATCTGCCTTACTAGCTCCTCCCTGTAGTGAAAGCAAAAGGGGAAAAGTTGGAAATTCAATCAGAAGAAAGAAAGAGAAAAAATCCAAGCGAGTAGAGACCTTTCTTCTATTCTTGATCGAATCAAATATAGAAAAGGAGGAAGTCAAACTTGAGAAAGACAACACCAAGTTTAAAGAATAATGAAATAGTATACTCCAGGTCCATAGGAGAACGAAACATCTCTCTTTTATGACATTAAATGATTACCGCCTGAAGAAAGGTGGAGAGAGACTACAAAACGATCTCTTTCATCCTAACATCTAAGTAGGGCTAGTCGGGGGATTTGATTACAATCGAAATGATTGATGGTTCCTAGAGATGATCAGGAAATAGTATTTTATGGATGAAAATAACTGGAGAAAATACAAGATAGGAAAGGAAAAAAAAGAGACGAAGAAGACCCTTAAAACTCCTTCTCGTTAGTAGAATCCTGTATTGTAGAGGAAAAACAAGCACGATCCAATGGAGGAGAAAGAGATCTTAAAAATATGACCATGAAAGTAAATAAGGCTCTAAAAGCACATCACTTTATAGATTTCAAGTCAACAAAATAAGATTAGACATAGCAGAAAGAAGGAAATTATCATTATCTCGTTTGAAAGATCGATGAAAATTTGTCATTATCCTGATCGAAAGATCGATGAAAACTTAAGATCAATGAAATTTTGTTAAATTTGATCAAAAGATTGATGAACAAAAATTATCTATTCGTGATTATTATTCTTAACTTCGCTTGATCGATGTTATACCGATCGATCCAATAAATATATCAATATATATATATTGCAAATAATAAAGTAGTAAGGCAGGAAATGAAGTTTATTAAAGCTCTTCATTTCTAAAACATTACATTTGAAGTTTACAAAGAAGAAAACATAATCCTATGTCTACCGTAGATTGCTGCCATTCTTTCTCAACCTTCAAGATGTTGCAGACATCTTCCACTTATGGCACATCGGAACCTAAAAAATGAAAGAAGATAAGCCATGGCTTGAGAAGATAAGAATACAGGAAGCAACAAATGTTGGATAATACATCACCCGATATAGTAGATGATGCCAGGATAGGGAATCACCCGATCGTTCATTCATCTTCCTAAAATGGCAATATCAAAGCAAGGCAAGAGAAAATCAGGAGGTTCCATAGGATAAGTAAAAGCAAGCAACAAAGAAAGGAAGCAAATAGAGAAGGAATAGATAAAACACAAAATTGACTCCATTTATAAAAGTCTGAAGGTACACTTGGCAATCCTAATAAATAAGAAGTCAACGAAAATGAATAACCGTAATTAAAGCTCAAAAACTGAAGAATCTATAAAAGGCATTTAATCAATGTCATTTTCTAAGGGATGTGGTCAAAATATATCACCAAAAGACATTATCAAATACAAGCGTTAAGGAGATGATGATCGGATATCAAAGTAGATGTAGAAAGTCATCAGCAGAAACATCAAGTGACCGGTGTCTAGCAAGTGTACTAGATCGACTAGTAATACAGGAAAATATAGATTAAGACCTCAAATATCGTACCCAAGGAAACATAGATTGCTAAGAATAATATCTATGTATGAATTAAATTAATCCGAGATTATTTCCCAAATATTTTTGATTTAAAAGCAAAAACTAAACAAAATAAACAATGAAACAAAACAAACGCTAAAAATAAATTAACATTAATTAAAAATAAAACAATAATTGAAATTCTTTTGCTAAAGAAACTATCCACCTTAACTTTCATTGTCATAACTTAAATTCAAAAAGAACACCAGTGATTATGAAGAATTCAGATAAATAAAACCATATAACTTTACTCAAGATTATCATTCCAAGCATTAAAATTCCCTTATTCAGAACAATTCAACACTTAGCATAAAAGTCTGAATTAATCCTCCTAGATGTCTATTAAAGCCTTTTTCAAGAGATTTTACTTTCACTTATTCTCAGTTCTTCCTCTCTTAGTATTAACCAATAAAATTAACACATAATTATCTCATATTTCGGATAATAATCATGCATAAATATTAAAGAGTTAACCCAAGAACATGCAAATCATTAACTATGTCAAAACTAATTTTTAGTTATTTATTCAATAAACCAACAATCAATCTCAACACAATCAAAGATAAGAATATGCTTAAAACCAAGAAATAATCAACCGATATTGAAATTAAGCTCAAAATAAAGTCATAACAATGAAAATATAAGATTTCAAGAATCCATTAGCAAAAGAAGAAAAACTACTTTCTAAACATATTTAAAAACTAAAACAAAGTTGACAAGAAAAATAAAAATAGAAAAACTGGAAAAACAAAGTAAAACTAAAACTAAAGAACTCTACTAGTTCTTCTAATTAGTTCCTCTAATTCCCTAATTGATCCTCCCTCTTTGGTGTTTAGAGTTGTCTATTTATAGGTAAAATATGTTGTAGAAGCCTCCTAAGCTTCCTCAATTAGAGTAGGAAGAGAATCCTTCTTGAATTGAAAAAATTGCAAATCCTTCGCTTCATGGGAGACTCAACACGTGGCCATGTGTTTTTCTTTGTAAATCCACACGTGGCCATGTGTTGTTCTTTGAAGAAAATCATGTGGCCATGGGTTTCCTTTGGCTTTTCTTCACGTGGTCACGTCTTCTCTTATTTCTTTCTTCACATGGCCATGTCTTCTTCTTCATTCATTTTCACGTGGCCATGCATCGAACTTCTAGACCTCACGATCACTAATTAACATGAATTTTCTAAATTCACAGTTTTGGCCCAAATCTTCTTGCCTTTTTATAATTAAGTCCTTTTTCTTGCAAAATAATCCTGAAAAACACCAAAATTTACAATTAACTCCAAAAATATAAAATTAACCAATTAAACTCAAATCTAACCTAATTAACACAAAATTAACTCGATTAAACACATAAAAACATACTAAAAACATCATATAAATCACTATTATCATCAAGCTTTGATCGACCAATCAAAATAAAGCCTGCTCTAAACCTGCTAACAATAGAGGTTGGAATGTATGGATTTCGGGAAACTAAATTGATCATAACAAATTTGTATCTTTAAAAGATAAGTATCACTTAGCAATACCTCTTCACTTAGTCTTTTAAATATATCGTAAGACAGATAAAGAAGCAAGGCGAGAAAACTACACAATATAAAAGTATACGCATGATGAAGTTCATTTAAAAATAAAATTTATGGATAAAGAGCTTTTTCGCTCTGAATAAAGTAAATGGATAAAGAGCTTTCTTCTAGAACAAAGTACAAGGATAAAGAGTTTTTTCACTCGAAAATAAAGGAGGAAGCAAACAAAAAGGTAAAAAATTCATAACGCCACTGCAATAAAATCACCTCTTATTCAAGGTAAGCCTCCTTTTGACGTATCAGCATTAGAAAAATGGAAAAGAGAGTACATGTTTAAATCCTCCACCATAACTCCAAGAAAATTCAAGGCTGAAAAAAGAAAGTAACAACAAAGATTGGAGGTCATATGACCTGCTTTCATAAGTCATATTTTGCTGGAACTAAATCCAACTATTCATTCTTCTTCCTAAAATGGAAAGGAAAGTTGGGGAATGATCAGATGATTTCATGGGAAAAAAAGCTTTGAAGAAGAAAAAAAAGCTTGGAGAGCAAAAAGGAAGGAAAAACACCCTTTATAGTAATTTTCGTTTTTTGAAAACCAATCATGGAAAGCCACATGGCAATGAAATTCAATTCATCACAGAAGACATAGCAAGGAAACCCAATAAAAATGTAGAAGATGAAGCAACAAAATTTAAAAGGGCACCCTTCCCAAAACAGTATTTCCAATGTGACATGAGAAAGAAAGTGACGATTGGAATATCCATTGTCACAAGAATAGACAAATGAGGTCAACAATGATTGGCAGTGCCCTTTAGGTAACTTTTCATCTCGTAACAAATGTGGCTAACTTGTAGAAATAGAAAATGTAACAGGAAGCGAGATGGTCGAACACCAAAAGCTTAAGTCAAGTAAAAGCAAAACCAGAAGCGTTAAGTTAATAGGTTAGAAAAACTAACTTTCAAAAATAATTTATGTTTATAAAATCATATCAATTGAAAAAGTATTATTCTTTTCAATCAATGAAAATCCCGATCGAAGTAATTAAAAATTTTCAGTCTTCAACTAAATTATTATCCTTTTCGATTGACAATAATCCCAATCTAAGGAAAATTTTCCAATCAATGTAACATCCCGATCAAATAAATTTTAGTCTTTAGACTAATTTTTTGATCGATGTAACATCCTGATCGAATAAATGTTAGCTTTTCGACTAATTTTTCAATCGATGTAACATTCCGATTGGGGCAATTAAAATTTCGATCCTTCGACCAATGACTCACTTTCCTGATTAATGATCAATGTAAATAAGTTTACAATCTTAAATGGCCAAATACCCCACCACTAACCATAAAATGGCCAAATAGCCATCATAAAGACATCATAATCCAAAATCTTTGATCTCTCCTAAAAAAAATGATTGAACTGGTTAAAGGGGGATAAATGATAATATTTTGAAAAATCAAAACCATAAAGCCCATTAAAAAGAGGCCCATAAACTAAAAGCCTAACAGATACCTCTTTTGGTCGATTAGCTAAAGCACAAGAAAAGAGGCTGTCCGATTGGACGTGACTTTTATGATGCAACAAGGCTATCTGATATATGCCACTATCAAAGTCACCATTGCCTATACAATAGACCATATCTGCTTCAGAGTAGGGTAACAATTCAAGAATGTTGTTCAACCTTCTCGGACTCTATAAATAGTAGGTTCATTTCTATGATAAACAGACTTTCTCTCTCTAAGTTAAATATATATTCTCTCTCTAAAGAGTTTTTTCTCATTGCTAACTTAAGCATCAGAGTACTAATGCTCGAACAATTGGGTAAGTACCTTTTTGTAGGTTTATCTACTATAGTTCGATTGAAATTTGCTCTTTTGACCATCGATCATCTCCTTATTTTCTACGTGGAAACTTCTCATTCTTTCATGAAACATTGTGATTTATCAATACCATATTTCATCATTTTATTCTATATTTTTATAATTATGAAAATTTTCAAATTTTAATTCATATTTTTTTATCGTACAATATTTTAATTTTAACCCTTATAAATTTTTATAATATCCACAATACCTTTCACACAACAAACTATTTTATAATAACTAAAAGTATTTTTATTATTTTAGTGCAAAACGGTACAATATTATATAATCAAACCAAACAAATACAAGCTATAAAATTACATTAAATTATACCATTTTTCGTAACATTATATCTCAAAAAACCATACCTACAATACTTTAAATTAGATTATGAAATTATGAGAAGCATCTATTCAAGCAGGCTTGTAAGGATATTTTATGGTATCTAATTTAATTTACTATATTAATATAAAATCTAAACAGTTCATGATAAATCCTAAGATTTTATAAGAAATATATATAGTTTGGTGGGGATTGTATGGGACACCATGTTACAAGAAAGATTCTTGCAAAGCCTGCTCGAATATCGTTGGGTTAAGTTCTGTAAAAAAGCTAGCTTGGATAGATCAGACATTAGCATTTCGAAGCTTAAATTAGTGAGAAACTTGGATCGAAAGAGCATGAAGCAAGAGAGATTGAGAGTTCAACCTGTATTGTATGTGTGATAGCCTGACATTTATAGGAGATGTCTAGAGTCACTTGAGTGATCTACCTAGATATCAGAATAGGCACAATGATGTGATGTTGAGTAGGTGATGGATGGGACAGAGGCGTGTGTTAGTGGGATATTGAAGGTTAAGCTTATTAGTCCATCAGATGACTTTATCACCTTGATTCCCATACCTACTTGTCCACTTGCGCACTAAGTCTCCAGAGAATCGGGCTTAGGTCTTATTGGGCTTATCTCCTTGAAGAGCTTTTGGTCAGACTTGACTTAGATCTATGATCGTTGGGCTGAGCTCACAAACAATAATTTGGCAATTATCATTTATCCTCCCTCAACATTTTGATCTGTCATAAAGATCGAAGGAAAGGGATCGAGGAAATTGATGTCTAGAAACATCATTTCAATCTGTAGAAAATCGAATGAATATGAATTTAGATAACTGGCACCTAGAATTATAGTTCTGATATATGAAGGATTAGAGGAGTAAAGACTTAGACAATTGGCACTTGAAATCATTGTTCCAATTTGTGAAAGATCGAAAGAGTAAGGATTTAGGCGATTGGCACCTGAAATCATCATTTCGATATGTACAAGATCAGAGGAATAAAAACTTAGGTGACTCGAACTTAAAATCATCGTTCTAATCTGTAGAAGATCGAATGAATAAAGATTTAGGTAGGGATGATCGGGGCGGGGACTGATAGTATTTCGGGGGAAAAATTACCCCCATCCCCGCGGAGATCCCCATTCCTGCATAAAAAATATTTTTATTTGTAAAAAAAATTAATTATAACAAAAATATAATATTTAATAATTAATTATAATTGAAAATATAATATTTAATAATTAAAAATATAAATTCAATTACAAATCAAACTAATATAAATTTTAACAATTGATAAAATTAAAATTAAATATAATTTAAAACTAAATTATATAAATATAATTAAATTTAGTAATTAAATTTCAAGGGCGGAGAAATTTCGGGGCGGGGACCACAATCTCCTTCCCCACGAGGAAATTTTTTGGGAATTTTCTGCCCCATTCGGGGCGAGTCCCCACCGGGGACATGGATTCTCCGCCCCGTGATCATCCCTAGATTTAGGCAACTGGCGTTGGAATGATCGAAGGTTTGCAAAATTTCGATTTGTTAGGGATTGAAAGAATACGAACTTAGGCAGCTTTTGTGCTTGAAATCTTCGAGGGTTCATGACATCCTGATCCTCTAAGGATTGAAGGAATATAAACTTAGGTGACTTTCATGCCTAGAATTTTTGAAGGTTTGTGATATTTTGATCTGCTAAGGATCGTAGAAATGCGAACTTTAATAGCTTTTGTGCTTGGAACTCTAAAGGTTCATTAGGTTCTGATCTATAAAGGATTGAAGGAATATGAAAATAAGCGATTTTTAACCTTTGGATCACTAAAGGTTCATAACTTTTCAATCTGTAAGGGATAGAAGGAATGCAAACTGAGGTGGCTTTTTGCACTTAAAACTTTGAAAGGTCGCCATGTTCTGATCCATAAATGGCTGAAAGAATATAAATTGAGGTGGCTTTTGCGCTTGAAATTTTTGAGGTTTTACGACATTTTGATCAGCTAGGGATCGAAGAAATATGAACTTAAGTAGCTTTTTACGCTTGGAATTTTGAAAGTTCACAACATTTTGATCCATAAGAGATTGAAGGAATGCAAACTTAAGCGGCATTTTATGCCCAGAACTCTGAAGGTTTACGATGTTTCGATCCGTAAGGGATTGAAGGAATACAAACTAAGATAGCTTTCATGCCTAGAATCTTCCAGGGTTCGCAATGTTTCATTTTGCTAGGGATCCAAAAAATGTGAACTTAAGTGGCTTTCACACCTGGAACTCTAAAGGTTCATGAGTTTTGATCTGTAAGGGATTGAAAAAATGCGAATTGAGATGGCTTTTTACACCTAAAACTCTAAAGGTCAGCGATGTTCTAATCCGTAAGGGATCAAAGGAATGAGAACTGAGGCAACTTTTGCTCTTGGAATCTCGAGGGTTATTCTTTCGTTATTCCAAATGCATCAAAATTTTAAGTACCTCATTAGATGCAGCATCGCCTTGTTTGCTCTACCAAGTTCTTTACATGTAATCATGAATGATCGAGGGTCCTTTCGTTTGTTTGATAAGTGATGCTTCGTCCACAATGTGAAAAGGAACACCTCACATTTTATTTGGTTCATTCACAAGTCACCGTATGGTAAGATCATTTTGTTACCTTTGCATGTAATACCGAGGTAGACTAGTCCTTGTAAATATAGACAGGCAGTTTGGTAATGCTTTTTTTACCTTTTAAAGGTTTTCCTTCTTTCCTTTTTTTGAAATTTTGAGTTTTTCTTCTTCTAAGCTCATGTGCTTCAATTCTAGGATATCTTTCGCTTTTTCCAAATTTTTTTGCAAACTTCTGCCAAGTTTTCTATACTTGAATGTCTTATGATTATAATTATATCTCAAACTCAAATTCTTCATTTACATCTTCATCTTCATCCTCATCATTGCCCAATCCTTTTATAAATGTCTCAGGATCTACTTTCTGAGAGCAAATTAAAGATTCCTTTTTTATTTCTCCTCCTTTTAAAATGGCTTTGAGTAGTGGCATGAGTGAGTCTAGTACTAATCAAATTTTTGAGTTTAGTTTTTTAGAGCCGTATAAGATTGAGGATCCCACCATCGACTCTTAACGAAAATATCAAATAATAAATTTTGAGATTTTGTAAGAAAAATAAGCCATTTAATGGATATCAGATGGGACACTGTGTTAGGAGGAGGATTCTTGCAAAGCTCGATCGGATATCGTTGGGTTGAGTTCTACAAAAAGGCTAGATTGGATAGATCGAGCGTTAGCATTCCAAAATTTAAGTCAGTGACGAACTTGGATCGGGAGAGCATAAAGTGAGAGAGATTGAAAGCTCAACCTGTCTTATGTGTGTGATGACCTGGCATTTATAGAAGATGTCCAGAGCCACTTGAGTGGTTTACCCAAATATCAGAATAGGCATTCAACAATATGATACTGAGTAGGCGATGGATGGCATAAAGCATATGTCAATGGGACATCGAAGGTTAAGCTTTATCAGTCCAATCGGATGACTTTATTGCCTTGGTTCTCTTACCTGCTTGTCCATTTGTATCCCAGGTCATAAGAGAGCCAGGCTTAGACTTTATTGGGCATGTTTCCTTGAAAAAATTTTGGGTAAACTTGAGTTGGATCTGTGATCTCTAGGTCGGGTTCACAAAATGATAATTTGGGTATTATTAGATCTAAACATATTTGGAAGGGGGTATAAATGTTAATTTTTTAAAAAAGAAAAATACTAAAATTAGAAGGACATGTCTAAATTCTCATTTTTTAAAGGCACTATTTTTTCTTTATCAATTTTTTATTCTAGTGTTTTGCAATAATAGAAAGATTCATCAAACTATCAATGAGATTATACTAGTTTTCCATTGGTATTTATACTAAATTGCTTGGCTTTTAGTTACATTGTAATGCTTAAAGTGCAATATATATGTCACTACTTAAGGTTGATTAAGCTCGAGACTACTCACTTTAAAACATTTGTCCCCATGAGTGGTCGAACATAAACTAAGAATTCCAAGCAAACAAGTTAAAGACTACTCTAAACCTTTTCTATTTCTTGTCACCATATGTATTATCTTGTATACAATTATTTGTACTAGATTATATTTGCACCATTATCATGTTATTCTAAGTAACTTATAATTATATCGTCGCATTGAAAGAGGCAATATAAGAGAAAAATCTTTATACATGATAATTATAACCATTATATTCTTTACATTACACTTTACTTAGTATAGTATGAGATTTACAATGACAAAATAAAACAAAACAAAAAGATAACATCTTTGTACTCTGACTCTTCTTACTGTTGGTGTTGGCTTTGTTGTTGTAGACTTTGTTTTTGTTGAAGGGTCCTAGCTTGAGTATCTATAAGGATAAACACTCGTGTTAAGTTATACAGCTTAATGAAAAACAATAAATATTTGAACAACCACCTACGGTGGTCATTCTCAAGCACACGGTATGCAACAATAATGAGATACATTTATATTAGTAAGAAACTATATCACAATTAGTTGAGTAAACATTATCATATATAATATTTGCAGTGCAAGGTCAATCACATGTAACATGTCATTATTTAGCATTAAGTATTTAACATTCAATTAATCATTCATTACTTCCTATGAATGCCTGCCTAAGTTCTGTGGGTATGGATAATGGATGCTATGAATATCCGTAGATATCAATCATGTGAATACTCGAAAGTATTATTTATGTGGATATCCGAACGTATCAAACTTGTAGATCCAAAAAGGGCCAAGAATATGATCCCAAACGGGATTAAGACTATGACGGCTACATCTGTACCCTATAGATATGCCTATTTATCCATAACTAAACTTTAAATGCAGGTATTTAGTCATCTCTCACATCATTTTATTCATCATGTCTGATTCACCAGAATGCATATTTACAAACAAGCATAATCAACATTAATAGTGTAATTTAATCATGAAGATATATATATAATTTTAAAATGGGATAACATGCTCGATAAGGCATGAGCTCAAGTATCATAAGTGTTTCCTCATAAGAACGTCCACAAATCTGTTCAATTATTCTTCGTGCTTTGTGAGTGGACATACGTATATGTTGTCTTAAAGCATATACTTCTATGTACGGGTCTCTCTTTCTCTTTTTTTTTTATTTATCATAAGATTCACCTATTTTTAATCATCGATAAATATTTCTATTACACATGCATCATCAAATTGAAACTTTAATAGTCGTACATGTTGTGTATATTTATACATACATCTTTAAGCTTTCATATTTAACTTTATGTCTTCTTTGTATTCTTGTATTCTACACATATTTCATATCATCCATTTTCCTTAATTTTTATGTTTAAAGTGTTCTAATTAGGTTCAAGGATATTTAGATGGATTTTGGTAGTGTTTTAAAGCTTAGTTCTACATAGGCGGTGTCTCAGTGGGTTAAGGTTTGACCTTATCGAGTTGTTCACTTCTGTTCCATCCAGAAGCACATGTATCGGTTGGATTGAAGGAGATCTCGATTGGGTTGGTTAGGCAACCCTACCAAGTAGTTCATCTCAGTTAGTCCAGGTAACCCTATCAAGTTATTCTTCTCGGATGGTCCATAAGCTTTTGTCTTGATTGAGTTGGTGAGTGACCCAATTAAGCTAATTTGGTAGCTATTATGTCTAACATTTTAGCAAATTTTTGACATAGTAGATAAATTTTCTGGGTGAAGTAGTCTTCAACAAAGTTGTTCCTATATGTTTTTAGTTTTTATAACATAAAAAAAACTCCATTTGAGCATTTAAATCTCCAGATATTCACCAAACAGTACAGATTGCTTCCAGTAACAGAGCAACAGATATAGTCAGGGCTCAACTTCTTCATATGAAATCTATGTATGAGTGTCTAGTTTCTATCCCAACTAGAATAACTCAA
This sequence comes from Excoecaria agallocha, assembly GCA_037975025.1. Classification (NCBI taxonomy): domain Eukaryota; kingdom Viridiplantae; phylum Streptophyta; class Magnoliopsida; order Malpighiales; family Euphorbiaceae; genus Excoecaria; species Excoecaria agallocha. The sequence continues at coordinate 6,906,797 of CM075817.1, read as the reverse complement.
TTTGAAGTAGCATAACTCAATTTATGAGCAAAATAGTCCTGCTAGATCAGGTGAAACCTAGGAAAGATTTTGTTATCCTAATAACAGCTCTTATATTTCGATTCTTATGAAAATTAAACATCATATCCATGTTTCCAACCCTTTAATACATCTAACCTACCATCTCAATACATTAAAAACAGACAAAACACACACATGAGGCTAAAGGTTCCTATACCTTTTATGCACTCCAAAAGTGCTTCCTTCAATCCCTTTCAATCTCATTTGCCTTCTTTTTGGTTCTTTCTTCCTCTATAGACAATAAATTACAACTATGAACATCCATTTACTTCATAAATTTCAGTCCCTAATATATGGGACAAAAGACAAAAGAAGAAAAAAAAAAGGAGCTTGTTACCTTAGTAGGGCTTAACCATTAAGCTCGCTCTCCCACAAACCGTATAACTAGAAATAGTAAGTTATCCTGTGGTAGAATGGGTTTACTTAGGAAGAAAAATGGTTGAAATGGTTTCCTCTAAAGTGGCCGGCCCTCAAGGCTATTTTTCCCTTTTTTTTCTTTTTCAAGATTTGTTTACCTTTCTCCAGAATCCTTTAGAGAGAGGCTAAAGATTGGGCCTCACCCCATGGGCCTACTTATGGGCCTTGCTTAGCTCTCTTCATCTTTTAGTTTAACCCTATTTTTTTCTTCCCTCTTAATTTCTTCTCTCAATTTAAATCCCCTACATTATACTTCCTTTTAATTATGCTTGTGCAAACTTCATGTGAAATGGCCATATTACTTTTTTTTAGGACAAACTACCTCTAGATCCCAACTTACAATGCATTAACTAATTAGGCATATATTAATCATATTATCATTTAAACATATTTATAATTCTCATAGGGCATAAGTAGGGTTTCACAATAGGCCACTAAAGGAGATGGAGTGCCACCTATTTTATTTTAATTAGTCATATTAGAGGTGGAATTCATGTCAGCTCAAGTGAACCAAACGCGCCAACTTAATTCCATTGATTAGCGTAAATTGGCTTTGCAAAAATGCGTACGTTGAAGGTTGCATTAGGCCATTTATTTGTCCCCAATCGCAGATAGTGGTGTTGATTAGCGCAACTTCCTGGCCTGGGCTTCAAATATGCACGTAACTCGGCCCAATGGACCTTTTCCTCCCGTAAGAAGGATGGAAGATCTTTCTGAAATATAGTTTGCATGTAAGCATATTGTTCCTAACTGAAGAGGTTTGTATAAATTTATGTTCTTTTCTTAAGCTTTCATATCTAAATAAAGTTTCTGTTTTTCTAAAAGAATAATAAAAAAAAAACATCTGGATGCAATTGCAAACGCATAGACACAGGCTTAGAGTTTAAACAAGTATTATATTAAGTTTTGCATTTGACTTTTGGAAAGTGTAAACACTTGGTTTCATTTTATAAAGAATTATTATTGAAGGTGAACATGTGAGAACAAAAGTGGAATGCATATGAACCTTACAAATGGGCCACTAAGTTGGTCTCAGCTACAATTTTTTGTCTTTAACTGTTGTACAGGTTGGGCCTCGCTTCAGCCCAACTTCGACAATTGCTTCTTATATCTTTGTCCATCATGGTCCTTTTAAGGGGGAAAAAGAAAAAACTTGTTTCTTGTTATGATAAAAATAAATAGTTCTCATAAAAATTATATAAAAATAGTACCTATATTATAGTTTACAACTACACACATTAATCCTCCTTATGGAGGAGATTAATTAATAATTAATAACTATTATAAAGTGGATAGTAGAGAATGACGTGGACTTAGCTATTAAGGTTTGGTTGGCAATAAAAGTGGTGGTTTTGCTGTCAAGTAGAAGACAGCTTAGATGAGCTATACAAGGCATGAAGACCCTGTCCCATATTAGTTGGGAAAACCTTTTCTTGTCCAAATCGGTACCTTTCATGGATTTGGATACCAATAGTACTATTTTCTTATGTAATTTCAAATTATCTAAATACTTATTCCACTTCATCTTTTTTTTTTATTATTATACTTCAAGGGTTGTCTTTTCCCTTTTTTTTTTCATTTAAGTGTCTCATTTTTTTAAATTTTAAATGAACAATTAATTTATATTTTTCATTAAATTTGACCTGAGATTGATCTCCAATTTGCATAAAAATGTTTTAATTGCAATTTGCCTAATATTAAGCGAAGAAAATTATTAGTTCCATTTATAAATTGGATCTTACATTATTAGATACGTACCAAAAATGGGTATTTTTGTTTTTACTTATAATTAAATACGTACAAGAATCGGGCAGTAGAATAATACAAAAATAATAATGCTAGAGAACGCGAGAAAAGTATACAATTCATAAAGAAGTCAAACCTAAAATTTAGCTGTAGAGTCAAAATCAAAAGCACATAGTGTGTACTCTGCATGGTTATTAAAACCGGATCGACCGGTTGAATCGGTTTAATCGTAAATCGACAAGTCAATCAGTTGATTTAATTGCACAAAATTAAATTGGTAAAAATCGAATTGGACCGAAAAAAACCGGATTGAACCGAAAAATTGAAAAACCGAATTTTTGACTGAAAATTGTAAAAAATTATATTTTTTTTGTATTTTTTTCACCCCCATATATATATATATATTTATTTATTTATTTTTCATTATTTATTTATTTGGAAAAATTAGTATTTTAAATTTTAAATATATTACTTTATAATTTAATATACTTATTATATATTTGATTTATTGTAATCAAATATTTGTGTGTACATATATATATTAAAATTTTTATTATTTATTTATTTGAAAAAAAATAGTATTTTAAAGTTTAAGATATTACTTAATAATTTAATATACTTATTATCTATTTGGTTCATTATATATATATATGTGAAATTTTCATAATTTATTTCTTTGAAAAAATTAGTATTTTAAATTCTAAAAATGTCACTTAATAATTTAATATATTTATTATCTATTTGAATTTATTGTAATTAAATATAATTATACTCATATATGCATGGTTAATATTTTTTATGTTTGCTTCATTAGTATTCCATCTAAAAAGGAAATTTTTTTCATAATATGATTGTATTTTTATATTTTTAATATATAATATTCAAAAATTCATAATTAATTACTTGTAATAATAAAATTTAAATTATGTTTTGTAACGTATTATTAGGATATTTGTGACATATATTAATGTTTGATGGTTATTTTTTTAATTTTTATAAATAGTATTTATAAAATTATAATAATTTATAATATTTTAAAAATAAAAAAAAAATTCGATTGAACCGGTCGAACCACGAACCTTCAACCTTGTCGATTCTTTATCCGGGGCCCACTTTTTTTTTAAAGCCCTCCTAATGTTCGACACATGGAGGACCGCAGAAGCAATGATGAGGATACGGCTTCGATGCCCCCACGTCCTGTGAATGTATAGTATGAGATTATCATCTGGTTGGGTTTTTTTTTGGGTCCACAAACTAAAGACCAAAAATGTAGGCCCACGTTTATTTCGTCAAAGGCCCAGAAAACCCGTGAATTGGGCCCACTTCTCTTCTTAATTGTTAGGCAGGGACAACTTTCTCTCCCCCTATCATTCAATTTTTTTTCCTTGATTGCGACTTTTGCTTTTGATTTTTCCACCCCTCTTAATGATCAAGAATCGAGAGAAAAAATAAATAAAGATTTTCTTTTTTCAAAAAGCATGAAAAAAAATACTTTGAAATAATATTCAAACTAGACTTTGAAATCATTAATGTTATATATATATATATATATATATATATATATATATATATATATATTTGGTAGAAGGTAATCATGCATTAAAATGTTGAAGAAGTCGATGCATGCCAAACTTTTTAGTCCAAAAAGATTGTAGGTAGAATTAGAAGTTTAGAACATTATCCATTAGCTAGAAAAAAAAATCAAGGCATTTATAGAATAATTATTTGGGTTATTATTAAGCATGAGTTAAAAGTGTTGACCGTTCTTCAAACAATGTTAAATTGATAAAACTTATCAAGGCCTACTTGCTTAACATAATCATAATTTAGCAATGTAATTGTCGTCCACTTTATGTTTAGTAGGTAACTAATTAATCTCCTCCTTTATCTTTGTCCTTTTGGGGTCTTTAATAATGAGGAAATGAATATGTTGTAAATAAAGTAAAGATGGTATCATTATTCGATATGATGATATAATTAAAAGATAACAGAATTTCCGGTTTAAGTGCTTTTGCTGTCCAATTCCTGTAATTGTTCAATGATCCATGTATATATATATATATATATACTAGTAATAATAAAATAAATTAAAATTAAAATTAGTAATTTCCTGTATGAAAAGTCTATCTTAATCACACTAATTAAGACATTAATACATTTTGCATCGGAAACCAACAATACATTGAAGTTGACCTAAAACACAATATTAAAATTAAAATGAAAGGTTAACAAGATTTGTACATTTAGTAAGTACTCCCTCCATTTTTTTTTTATCTGTCACTTTTGAGTAAAATTTCAAATTCTATTTATCTGTCATTTTTAAACTTTCAATGAAATTTAATTTATTTTTTTAATTTATTTTTCTTTTTCAATAAAGTCAGAACCAATCAGATTTGATAATTTAATCTTAATCACGTAATTTAATACTAAATTTAAATTTATTTATTATTTTTTAATTTTAGTGAAAATAAAAAAAAAGACTGATAAAAAAAGGTGAGAGTATAAATTAATACTAATGTGATGGAATATTAACTCAAACCCTAACCCTCATTCGTCTTAATTTGTCAATAGGTTACCGCCCTAGCTAGTGGGGTGGCCCCCATTTTGCCCCTCCTCATCTCAAATATTCCCCTCATATTTTTATTTTTCCTATTAAAAGATAAGGACATTATTAATTATTAATAATAATATTTATAGGGAATTAATTAATTTAATTCTGAACATAAAAATGAAATTAATGTGGAAGCTTCAAAATGTTCCGAGGTGTTTCTTCTACTGATAGTTGTTTTTTTTAGTATTAAATTAATTGCGTGATCTTGAAAATGAAATAAATAACATAGTGAAATCTAAACCGGGTAACTAAATCATGAGAGAACTAAATGATAATTAATTAAGCGTTAAGTATATTTGTTAAGCATGCTTTATGTTCAAAAAATGGCTTAGTTAATGGTGTTCCGGTACACGTCAAGTAAGAGAACAATAATTGGAGAATTTGTTAGCAAAATACAATAAATTAAAAGCTGCGAATGTGTGCAGACAGATTAAAATTAAAAAAACCTGAGTAATAATCAACCCCACGTGAAAGGCAATAATAGCATAGAACAGAGGCTGAAAGGGAAATAAAATAATTAAGGAGAGAAACTATTTAAAAAGGGTTTGTAGGTGAAATAATAAAATTAGAGGCGACTGCAGTTTTTTCGGATTGAATTTCTCGAAATATACAGTTAAATTAAATTTAAATTGGCATGGATTTAGGGTTTTACAAGAGAGAAGCGTGGGTTGAGTAGGAGACAAAAGCAATCATATTTACAGTTTTATAATTTAAGGGAGACAAAATTTGAGTCTAGGGTTTTTCTTGTTACGGCCATTTTATACCCGTGAATCTCGATTCTTGCTTCTTCTTTAGGCTTTCGTGTATTACTTTCTACTGAATTATTCACTCGGTTCATAATTAATAATTTCATGGGTCGGATTTAAATATTTTTTTATTATTTTTTATAACGTTACTTTTGAATAAAATTTAAATTTTATTTATTTATTAATTTCAAATTTTTAATTCAATTCAATTTATTTTTTTAATTTATTTTTATTTTTTAATAAAATAAAAATTAATTAAATTTAATAATTTGATTTTAATTATACAGTTTAATACTAAATTTAAATACCTTGAATCTCGCTTCTTGCTTCTTCTTAAGGGTTTCATGTATTACTTTCTGCTCAATTATTCACTCAGTTCATAAATAATTTCATTCTTCTCATTATTTTTTTCTATGTTATTTTTTAATAAAATTTAAATTTTATTTATCTGTCAATTTTAAAATTTTATTTGAATTTATTTTTTTAATTTATTTTTTAATAAAATTAAAATAAATTAAATTTAATAATTTAATTTTAATTACATAATTTAATACTAAATTTAAATATATTTATTATTTTTTAATTTTAATAAAAATAACAATAATGACATGTTAAAAAAAAAGAGTAGCAATAATAATAACTTCTCATTAATCCTCAGCTACTGCGTACTGCTAACTTTGTTCTTTTTGTTCAAGCCTTGTAAGATATTTGGAGATACATGTGGAGGAAGCCCTCAATTTATCTGTACTTGTCATGTAATTATTGCTGACATTAGAGAAACTTGTTCTTCTAAAGTAATTTCTATATTTATGAGCATGGATGAATGTTTGCATAATTGTAAACAACGAGCAAGCTGCGGTAGCTATGCATAAAATATAGCTTCTGGTTATAAGATTTTCAATTTCAGATCTATTTGTTTGTAATTCGATCGTTAATAATTAGTTACTACTTACCTTAATCTGACATGTCATGGTCTGGCAGGATATTAGCTGTTATAAATTATATTTGATAAAAATACTTTAATACAGTATGCAGACAGATCCAACAAATAAAAAGTGTACATATAAAATATTATTATTATTATTATCATAAAAATTTAATATGATTAATAATAAAAATATCTTATACTTTTTCGGAATATTATTTGATGATTTCCTTTGTGTTCAGCAGGGTGAATCAAAATATAAAAATTCAATTCAAAATAAAAGTTGAGCCTAGTGTGATGATGTGCTCTGAAGTGCACGGGATATCTTCTCCTTTTTCATCACAGAAAAATATAAAAATTAAATATGTCCATCATAAATGGAAGTTGTTCATGTTAGGTGAGGACTTAGAATCACCACATAAAATGGTGAAAACATAATGGGTGAATTTCACACATGGTATCAACCGAGAAGTATATGATTATAATTAATTTGGAGGGGTACATAATTAACTGTATAGCAGCACATTAATTAACCAGATAATAATGTATTAAAAGAGAGGAGCGTGTTAGTGATTTAGCTCTGTAATCCAATCTCTATCTGCTCAACAAGTTGGAGGAGGCGGCCAACAAGGGCAGTGAAGTTGATTGACTCAACCCCACTTATTTATTTTACAGAATGCATTAAAAATATGAAAGTTCAATTCCGAATATATGGACCCACTTTATAAAAGAAAAAATGTTGCTACTCTTTCCTGTATGGATAATACAAAAAAAACTTCCATTTCCACCCTTTGAGATATAGTTGAATCACCTGGATTGTGACCTTAGTGGCTCCATTATCAACATCAACTTTCTTCTTTCTTTTTATGTGGTTATGCACCTTTAGCCTACTTGCTTCTTTCCTTCACCAATCAACCCTTCAGGTTACATGAACTAGGGTTAGTCCACACATCAACTTGCAGCTCATAGTTCTGATCGCGAATTGAATTTTTCCAAACATTGATTCAAATCCAACTAGAAGAAAAATCAAAACGGAACGAGTTTGTTTGGATCCATTTTTTAAATAAAAAAACTCTTATTTTGTTTTGAAACTTTCTTTTGTATTTTGCTTTTTATTAAAAAAAATGGAAGGCTTTAGGATTAATCAAGCCAATTTGAAAAGTTGAAACTATTTTAGAACATGATGATTCAAACTCATGAACAATTTAGAAAAACACTTGCTTAAATCGAATTTTATGAAATTTTTATGAATGAAATTAATAAAAATTTGCCAAATAAAATAAATTAATTAAAAAATAGAATGGTGGTTAGCATGCATGTAACTTTTTTTTTTACATAAAAAACTTGAAGCATTTGCCATGCCTAGGTAAACAGCTCAGATATAGTAAAAAAGTTTGGGAATTTGGAAAGCATAAACTGGCAACTTAAATTTTACTACGTACTGTAGTTTGATATTAAATAGGCAGGCAAAAAAATACAAAATTAATAAAGGGGAGTATCCCCACCATAATGTAAAGGATAGTTTGAGTCACTGGGTCATATGTTGATGCTAAATTTAGGTGCGAGTAGGGACCATGACTCGTGTTTAACGGTGGCTGGATCCATCAAAGAGATATGCATGTCATGTCTTTGTCTTTAGATATACTAACATATCATGCATATAAATTCTATCCATTTTTACAAATCTCTTCTCATGTCCTTTAATTAATGCGTTTTGGATGGGAATAATCCTATCATTAGCGTAACCTAGTAATTAATTAACACATTTAACATTATTTATTATAAATATGACCAAAACCTATTTCAGTTTTATTCCTTGGCTATATATATATATATCCCTTTCCCTTGATTGCTTATTAATTATATTTTTCACTATCATTTTCTTGTGCACTTTCCAAGCCATGTGCTATACCTAATTGTATAACATGGAATATATATCTTAATAATATCATGTCTAGTGCCACGGGCAACGGAATATTAAGGAAGCTTTGGAATCATTCTATTCTCCTAATTAGCTGTAAAAACCCATTTATCCCTTTTTATTTATTTATTTATTTATTTTTTTATAGTTTTTTATAAGACTTTTTTTTTTTCTTTTCCAAAATTGAGACATCATAATTTTGAAAAAAATAAATAGTACTATCAAACTAAAATTCATTGACAACCACCAGGAGATGATTTAGCAGCCAATATACGATTAAAAATACCAAAAAATTCGAATTTAAATATTTTTAATAAATATTTATAATAGTAATTAGATGTTATAACAATTTTTTAAAAGAACAATTACTGATATTTTTTGCTTATATTCGTTTCTTATAGGGACTTTTGACTGATGATGTTATATTCTGGTATAGATCTAAAAAGATTTTAACATGACATAAATAAAATGAGAATTTAGTGTGACGAAGGATTGTGTATTTGTCATTAGTGATAGCGAGGGGGTGATGGCCCTGATGGGTGATAATGGCAGGCATTTTCAGCTTTGGTTCTGTTTAGGTGCTAAGATTCTAAGCTATCAGAGTTGAATTGACAAGAGTGCATAATCTCATGCTTTGATCAATGGTAAATATGGCAGAGACTTTGCGTAGTTATGTCTTGTCTGCTTTTCTAGGATAGGTGGTGTTGTGATTATATTAATCATCTCATTCACCACGCAATCAATTTCCAAATTCCATTCTACTCTATCAAAAATCATCTCATCAACACGATCCGCATTTTCTCTTTGCGTATAAAATAGCATTCACGAATTCAAATTTGCCACTTTATTTTATCTTCGAATCTCATAATTGAAGTAGAGAAATGCTTTTTCATACGTGATCAAAGGAATAATAAGGAAATTATAAACCAAGAAATAGACACCAACAAGTTCTAATGGTCGTGTTATATATAGTATAGTGAGGTTTGAAGTTTGATTTTTCTTCGGTCTTTCAACAAAACTAGAGATAAAAAATGCTACAGGTCATTACTTATTTTGACACGTAAGTTTGCGATTAAGACAAACTTATCTTGGCTAAATTGTTATTATTAAATTTGATTACAATTGCTGGGATTAGATGAGTTTTTATTTTATTTTATTTATTTATTTAAAAAATTTGGACGGTCGGAACTCAAACTCTAAATTATAACACATTATTAATTAATCAAATAAATTTGGATTTAATGGTATTGGTCTGAGGATAAGAATTATATAATTGGAAATCCAAGTTTTAGTTGGACCTTTTATAATAAAAATAACACTGATTAAAGTAGAATTTACTAACAAGAAAGCATTATTTCATAACAAGCGCATTTAAAAGTCCATAAAAAAATTTAATATGTCACACACTATCTAAATTTATAAATCTTTTAGAACGCCACATGCAATGAGAACCGGCTAAATACTTATTAATAAATAAACTCAATCAATTTGCAAAACTTTACAAATCATAATAATTTTGAGAAATGCGGAAAGAGTATTTAGTTTCATTAATTTTTTTTTGCGACAAGTTTGATTGATATTGAAGGTGAATAATAAGTGAATATAAAGTAAGGAATGAGAGAATATATATGACATGAATAATAATATAAGTGTAAGAAAGAAGGAAATGAAAACCACAAAAAGAGAGAAAAGATCCGTAAGTCCGTGCAAGAAGCAGAAGTTGAAAGCACAAATATACACAGACACACACACACAATGGCCTTGCATGCAGTGGCCAACCGGAGAATCCACAACCACCAGTTCTGATTTTATTATCCATATATACACAAAAATAAGGAATTTTAAGATTAATAGTATTAATTATTAATCAAAACCCCACAATGTGGTCGGATTTGGAGGTTGCTGGGCCGACAAAAGCTGTGTGTTTGCACATGCTTCAAATTACAAATATATCAAATATGGGTTTCCATGCAAATTCCATCGCCATTTGGTCTTCCACTGTTTTACTTTCTTTTTTGGGGGAAGAAAACTTCTATTATTGTTGCAAATAGTAGAGAGAATCGATCTAGAACGATCCAAATTATCTCTGCGTTCACTGTTCAAATGAGTTCTTTTGGTTCGCATTGATTGCATGTGAATTTATTTTGTATGTAGATAAGATTATGGTTGTTCTTTTTTCTCTCATTCACAATCCTACGTCACTCCGAAGCTTTCTTTATTGATAATCTTACCTCTGACAAGGAAATCAATAACCAAATGAATTTACCTTATGCAGTTACTTTAATCAATTAAAACTTTACAGCTCCACGTTGAGTTATTATGCAGTAAATTAAAGCTTTTTTACCTATCTGGACGTAAGAAAGTGGTTTCAATTATATTTATCGGTAAATCTTTTTTGAATAAATTTAGCAATGAAAAGATGACTGCCGTTCATTCTATAATGCAATAAAAACGATCAGAAATAATTTCTGAGTTCTAAGAAGCAAAGTGGTGGTAGATTGGTGGAGGGCCAGGCATTTCAGTCGTAATTCAAACTAAGATAAATTTAAACACGAGATTCTTTTATTTATGTTCCATCATGGACTGGAGTGGGTTTATAATTAAATATATTTATTATTTAAGCAGTTTCTTATGGGGAAGAGGAGTGGCTGATTGATCTGGTGCGGAGGAGGAGAGGAATATGAAGCAAAGTTGGCAGGCCCTACAGCCACTCAAAATCAGGATCTCCAAAGCATCTCAACTGCTGCAATAAAAATAGTGTCCAATTAAATATAATTAATTATCCATGCTTAACTTTAATTGATGTATAATGATGTCCCAAACCAGAACCACCAAGCTTGTAACATGTGAACATCTCCTGCTTTTGTGGTTAGTGGCTATTTTTTATTCTCAAATTAAATCCTTTCCTCTTCATGCAGTCAAAAATCGTACAATATAATTTCACATTCAACAACCATCAATATCTTATGTTAAAAATTTTCAATCGACATGGAAAATATATTACCAATGTCCTTTTAGTTTGCTCTATAATAATCGAATATTTTAGACCTTATTAAACATTGGTTTAAAAACAAATTAATAATAAATCTTATCGCATTAACGCTGAAGTCTTTTATATAGGGATGGGAATAATACTCAATTGAAGCTCAATGAGGGATATATAAAGTTACATACACATATATATTTTATTATGGATGACTGACTCATCATGATTTCCTTTCTGCATTGCTCTCTTCCAAAGGCTTCTCTTTTCAAGCACACAAGCTTTAGCTTTAATTACCATGCAAGTTCATTGCACAAAAAGGCTCCTAAGAAACACTCTATCCAATTATTTTATGTACGAATTCCACACCAAATTGCATCTTCTTTTATTTTATTTTATAATGCAAAAAGGATATTTTTCTTTTTTGCATAGGAAAAGAAAATATATTGAATAATCATATGCGTAGGGTAGGTCCAGATTCCTGGAAATGAGCCCAATAAAGAGGAAAAGCCACGAGCACTCAATTAAAAATAATAAGAGAATATTAAATAAAAAAAATTAATAATAGTAGTAATAACAATCCATCTCATAGTAACACGAACAAATAGAACTTCTATGGTCAAAAGTGTCAAAATCTAAAATAAATATGCCTGCCACGTCATTAACAACCATAGGAATATTTCCACATCGCGTTCAGTTCACCCTTAAATTACCATAAAAAGTAAATTTTTCCATCAAATTGTAAATCCATGAATAACCTTTTTAGCAATATAGATATAAAATTATGCCAGTCCAGTCTAACATTTCATCTTTCCCCTCCGTTAAAAAAAAATTAAAATTTGTCGGAAGAATTTCCTCGAAAATCAGATGAGAATCACATCGATTTTCTTCGACAAAGAAAACAGATGATTCAGGTGGAATTCAGAGTTGCTATTGGCTGGAATTTACTTACAATTTACAAGCCCACATAATTACTTGAAGTTTTTCTTTCCTTTCTATTCAGAACTGAATTATTGAAGTTAAAAACAGTTTAATTCCCACTAACTACATAATTAATCAACTAATAATATCATCACGCCTTTTACATTTTCTCTGTTTGCTTAGAAAAGATTTGATCTTTATTAAACTATAGAGAGAGAGAGAGAGAGAGAGAGAGAGAGAGTGAAAGAGAGAGAGAGACAGAGAGGCCTGATTGTTTCAGTCTATTATATGTCGGCTTGTTCACATAAATAAAAAGCTGTCTTTGCTTTGCTTTGGCTGTTTCTCCTGTTTCGGTCTCTGAATTCTCGGCGATAAGTCAGTTTTCTTTCTGGTCCTTTTTGATGCCGAGTGAAATGGGAAATTTCCCATTTTTTTCTTAGTTGAATTATATAGTGGGAATTTTTATTCCCTTTCTTTTAACATTCTGATTCTCTCTCTCTCTCTCTCTCTTGTTTGTTTGAGTTTGATTTTTCCGGGAGAAGATTCATTCACTGAGATGTGTGGAATTTTAGAAGACGAGCAAATAGCTGACAAGAGGAAAGTCTCCGTGTTTTCTATGTTTAGTGGTTAATTTAAGCGGTAGTTAGGTAGTTAGGGTTTGGTTTTTTGGATTCAATGGGATTTATAGTAAACCATTAAAGCCGATTCTTCTAAGTGAAGTGATACTACAATCATTCACAATGGTCTCTTGGAGCTAGAGCTTGGTTTATATTGGAAAGTCTTGGTCTGGAGGTGAATGGTCAATATCTGATTGGAAGAGAAGAGAGTAACTGGATTTGTTAAAGGGGCAAGTTTTATCATTCATATTTTGTTAAAATGAAGGTTCCTCCAAATGGGTTTATGGCAAATTCTGCAGAAGGTTAGTGTCAGCATGTCTTTATTCAAATCAAATTTGTCTGATGTGTATGGTTGCAACCTTCTCTGAACAAAATGAAGTTTCTTTCCATCACTTATTCCCTTTTATTTGTGAAGACTCAAAGTGATCCTATTGATTTGTTGCTGTTTTCTTCCGTCCTTGCTCCGCTGTTTGGACGTGAAAATTGGGTTTTTGCTATTTTGGGTTTTTCATTATTCTCCTTTTTTGGAACCGCTTATAGTTTTGAAAATCCCAGTTTTCGTACTGCTGTATAGTATGCACATATGCTTTTTGGATTAAATTGGTTGCATTTCACCCACATCTCTTGGGATTTTTATTTATTTTTTTCAATGGGCATCTCAAATGACTTTGAGATGATAATAAGATATATTTAGGTGACGTAGGTTCATTGTTCGAAGTATTTTAGATTTGCAAATTTTTTATAGCAAATTTTTTATATATAGAGCAAGATTTGTTTTCTATTAAGCTAAAATCATCATGATTGAATTTTTCTCTTAAAATTTCCCACTCAAAGTGCTGCTTAAATTTTTTTAACAGCCATCTTCTTCTCGTGAATTTCTTGAGCATATATTCATAACCATCATCATAATTTTCAATTTTCTGAATCTTGAAATCAATTGTAAGTCTCTTAACTATGAAACTCGCTGTTATTCATTGGTAAATGTAAATGACAGGTTGTTGTCAATCTAGTGAAAATAGTACCTGGAATAACTATTTATTGCATTAGCATTTAAATATGAGACTCCCTTTGGCACCGTGACATACACAATTTGTATCCAGGATAACTTCATGCTAGCTATTCATATCTTTCTCATGATTAATTGCGTTATTCAGAGCTAGAAATCATATTCTGTTCTATTTATTTTTTTCTTTTCTTAACACTGATTAACTGGAGATACTTTGTTTCACTTTTTAGTGACATTGTACTCCTTGAATCTGTCAATAGTAATTTTGTTTGAATTTTTGCATCCTAGGGACAGCTAAGAGCTCTTTTCTTCCACATTTTGTATGATTTATGTGTGTGTGTTTAACCATTATGATGATGTTCCGGGTTTGTTTGAGAACAGGAGAAAGGAAGAGTATTAATTCAGAACTATGGCATGCTTGTGCTGGACCACTGGTATCTCTGCCTCCGGTGGGCAGCCTTGTGGTTTACTTCCCTCAAGGCCACAGTGAGCAAGTATGATGTCTTCATTAAATCTAGGAAAGCTGCCTTTCTGGAATGTGGTTTCTGATGAATCTTTCCATGCAAAAAAAAAAAAAAAAAAATTCAGGTTGCAGCATCAATGCAGAAGGAGGCTGATTTCATTCCGAGCTACCCCAATCTTCCTTCCAAGTTGATTTGCATGCTTCATAATGTCACACTGCATGTATGTGAATCATCATTCTTTAAACAGCTGTTTTAGTAATTAGTTTTACTACGAAAAATGTCATCTTTAAATAAACGTGGTACATGTTATGTATAATCACGTCCTGATTTGCAATTCTCCCAGTCAAATAATTAGAGTCGCTAATTTGTTCTGCTGTCCTGCGCTGTCTGTATGCGCATCTGTGTCCTGAATCATTTATTTTGAGGAGGGTCAATATAATATTACCTGATTTTAGTCATTGGCAATTAAAGGTCTTGCAACGTAACTTTCAATGGTATCTAGTTAGGGTATAATTGCAGTAAATTAAAAAAGCTAGCTTATAGGGCATTTGATAATTGTATATATTTTCTGATTTATGTATGTGTTTAATCAGGCTGATGCAGAAACTGATGAGGTCTATGCCCAGATGACTCTTCAGCCAGTAAGCAAAGTAGGTCAGCCATTCAGTTTCAATATCGATACAAAGATAAATCTATTTCCTTGTTTTGTAATACATAATCATGGTTATGTGGAAAACTGCTTTTACTTTACAGTATGACAAGGAAGCATTACTGGCATCTGATATGGGCCTCAAGCAAAGCAGGCAACCTACTGAGTTCTTCTGCAAAACTCTTACAGCTAGTGATACAAGCACACATGGTGGATTCTCTGTGCCTAGAAGAGCAGCTGAGAAGATTTTCCCACCTCTAGTATGTCCAATTGATTTTGAACTTCAATGCTGATTTAATATCTAATAGATCTGAAATGTTTGATATGTATTTGCTTTCCAGTTCTCACTATGATTATATTTGACAGGATTATTCAATGCAACCACCTGCCCAGGAGCTGGTAGCCAGAGATTTACATGACAATGCATGGACATTTAGACATATTTATCGCGGTATTGGGTCCATCTCCTCATCCCTACCTATATGGCTAATCCATATTTATTCATGAATTTGAAATGGAACTTTGTCCCTTAAAATTCTGAGCTGCAATAAAATATCGACATATTTTTTGCTGCTTGCTCCAAAACTAGAATGAATGTACAACCTGCCTCTATTTATCATAGGCAATGTAGCCCCCTCTGAGTCAGAAGTCATATATTTTAATTTTGTATCTCTTGGAAACTTTTGTAATACTTTAAAATGGTATTCCTTTATCTCAGGACAACCGAAAAGACATTTGCTCACTACAGGTTGGAGTGTCTTTGTTAGTACAAAAAGACTTTTTGCCGGTGATTCTGTTCTATTCATAAGGTATGAGATGAGATCTGATGGCAAGTAGTTGCGTCTGGAATTTTAATATTCAACTGAGATTATCTGAATTTGATGTAGAGATGAAAAATCACAGCTTCTCTTGGGCATAAGGCGTGCTAATAGGCAACAGCCAACTCTCTCATCATCAGTCATATCCAGTGACAGTATGCATATTGGAATACTTGCTGCTGCTGCTCATGCTGCTGCAAATAACAGCCCCTTTACTGTATTTTACAATCCAAGGTAATGATACTAACATCTCATTAGTGGAAAACGGTTTTTATGAAGAATGTGACTGACAAATTTTAATAAATTTTTACTGAATTAAATAGGGCAAGTCCCGCTGAATTTGTGATTCCTTTTTCCAAGTATAACAAGGCCATGTATACACAAGTTTCACTTGGTATGAGATTTCGAATGATGTTTGAGACTGAGGAATCAGGAGTTCGTAGATACATGGGCACAATCACTGGCATCAGTGATTTGGATCCAGTGCGATGGAAAAATTCACAGTGGCGCAATCTTCAGGTATTAAGTTTTGAACATTTTGATAATTTAAGTCAGTGAAGTGCATCCTATGTGTATATGATGGCCTTTATCCAATTACAGATAACAAGCATGTTGTGTGTATAACTTATTTTCTTAGTCTTGTCACCCATCTAGCATGTATCGCGACTCCATGTACTGTAATTTTCTATTGTATAGTCTTCTATGCTTGTAGTGAACTGCTTTGCAGACTAGAATTTAAGTCTCTAACTTGACTTTTGACTTGCTCTCTTATATTTCACGTGGGTCGTGGTGTCTAAACCCATCTACCTGCATGTCTTGCTGTTGGGTGCAAGATAGTTCTCTCTTGATATATTAAAGTCAAATATCATGTGATCATGCATAAGCTTAAGCCAATAAGTTTTTGATAGGTTGGATGGGATGAGTCTACTGCTGGTGAACGGCCAAGCCGAGTTTCAATTTGGGAGGTTGAGCCTGTTGTAACTCCTTTCTACATATGTCCACCTCCATTTTTCAGACCAAAGTTCCCTAAACAGCCAGGGATGCCAGGTAAAACATATTCATCCATTCTTCTGATGATCACACACTATCCATTGGCTTTTGCATTATGCTAGAACTTAGGTTCTGATTACAATTATATGAGAAACAGAAAGGGCACTGCCATGATTGTTCTTAATAAGTGTGCACTAGTGTAAATGAAATTTGACAATTTCATCCAAATATACCTAACTTGTTGACTTCAAAGCGATGTTTTGTGGTTGATTTCTTCTAGGCTGACATTTGTAATCACACTGCTTTGGTTGCTAGTTTGGTCAAATCTATTTGGCATGACATTGTTTCACATGTTTCTTGAAAATCACTTATGCAGATGACGAATCTGACATTGAGAATGCTTTCAAAAGAGCAATGCCTTGGCTTGGAGATGAATTTGGCATGAAAGATTCACCAAGCTCCATATTCCCAGGTTTTAGTTTAGTTCAGTGGATGAGCATGCAACATAATAATCAATTTCCAGCTGCTCAAACAGGATTCTTCCCACCGATGCTTCCTTCCAATGCCTTGCATAATAACCTCAGCACTGATGATCCTACTAAGTTGCTAAATTTTCAAGCCCCTGGTCTATCTGTACCGAGTCTTCAGTTAAACAAAGGAAATGCACAAACCCAAGTCAGCCAGTTGGCACAGCCCCCTATGGCATGGACTCAGCAGCAGCAGCTACAGCAATTATTGCAGACCAATATCAATCAACAGCAACAGCAGCAGCCTCATTCCCAACAGCAACAGCAAAGACAACAACCACAGCAACCACAACTGAGCCAACAACAACCACCACAGTCGCAGCCACAGCCACAGCCACAGCAAGTACGACAACAGCCTCCACAATTACAAATGCAGCAGCAGCAACAACAGCAACAGATATTCCAACCACCTCCTGTGAATAATAGTGTGGTTACTCCTAACCAAATGCAGAATCAAAGTGTGCAGCAGTCAATGTTGTACTCTCAGCTTCAGCAGCATCAGCTGCTGGGAAACAATACTCAGTCCCAAACTATCCCTTCTGCTTCTAAGAGTTCATATCTGTTGACCTCTTTGCCACAAGACACACAGTTTCAGCAACAAATGGAGCAGCATTCCAGTCTCTTGCAGAGACACCACCAGCAGACACAATTGCAGCAGTCACCAATGCAGTTGTTGCAGCAGAACTTGTCTCAGAGAGCTCAGCCACAACCACAGCCACTTCCACAAGCACAACTTTCACAGCCAGGCCTCTCTGAGCAACAACTTCAATTGCAGTTGTTGCAGAAATTGCAGCAACAGCAGCAGTTGCTTTCTCCGACAAGTTCATCTTTGCAGCCTCAGTTGCTACAGCAACAGAGCCACCAACAAAACCAGCAGTTCCAGCAGTCTTCTCTTTCACAAAGTCAGCAACCATTGAGCAGCAGCAGCTTCTCAACAACAGCACTTATGCAATCACAATCTTTTCCTGCAAACCAGTCCCAAGGCCTTCAGAAGTCACCCACAATGATTAGAGCCCATTCCACTGTTACTGATGGAGATGCTCCATCTTGTTCCACCTCGCCATCCACTAATAACTGCCAGATTTCTCCATCAAATTTTCTGAACAGAAACCAACAAGCTCCGGCTGTGTTGATGGCGGACTCTGTAGTTGAGCCTGTGAATAATCTAGTTCAAGAGCTCAATAGCAAGTCTGATGTGCGAGTAAAACACGAGTTTCCTGGTTCAAAAGGACCAGATCAACTAAAATACAAAGGCTCTATGACTGATCAATTGGAAGCCTCCTCTTCTGGAACATCATACTGCCTGGATGCTGGCAACATCCAGCAAAATTTCTCACTTCCTGCCTTTGGTATGGATGGTGATGTCCAATCACATCCTCGGAACAGTCTGCCTTTTGCCACTCATATTGATAGCTTGGCACCCGACACTTTGTTGTCAAGGGGATATGATTCTCAGAAAGATCTTCAGAATTTGCTATCTAATTATGGTGGGACTCCAAGGGATATTGAAACAGAGTTGTCCACTGCTGCAATTAGTTCTCAGTCATTTGGGGTGCCAAACATTCCCTTCAAACCTGGATGTTCCAATGATGTGACTATCAATGATTCTGGGGTTTTGAATGGTGGATTGTGGGCCAACCAGACTCAGCGCATGCGAACATTTACAAAGGTTTGTCATGGCATTCCCTCTCTCCCTATCCTGCCTCGACTTCCATTTAACAGTATAATAAATAAGCATTAGTTTAGATGGCTTGTTATTCATCTAGAAGAAGACAATAAATTGCAGTTTGGTGAGCGGTCCAATTTCCATTCAAAATCCCCCCTTTCGTTGTCCCTCATTTTTGAAACATCAAAGAAACCACTCTTCATGCATACTATTGGCTTGCAGTCCGCTATTTTTCTTCAATAACATGTTTTCTATTTATGAAATTAGTCAAGTTTCTAACTTTGGCTCACAACTGTGAAGGTCCAAAAGCGTGGATCTGTGGGAAGATCTATAGATGTTACTCGCTATAAAGGATATGATGAACTTAGACATGATTTGGCCCGCATGTTTGGTATTGAACGGCAACTAGAAGATCCACAAAGCTCTGACTTGAAATTGGTTTACGTAGATCATGAGAACGACATACTGCTTGTTGGTGACGACCCTTGGGAGTAAGTAAACAGCTGAAATTTGCACATTCATTTCCTCAATCTTTTGGCTTGTTAAACTCAATTGTCTATTCTCCACATTTTTTAGGGAATTTGTAAGCTGTGTTCAGAGCATAAAGATTCTGTCATCTGCTGAAGTGCAGCAAATGAGTTTAGATGGAGATCTTGGTAGTGTGCCAATTCCAAATCAAGCCTGCAGTGGGACTGACAGTGGAAACGCCTGGAGAGGGCAATACGATGATAACTCAGCTGCCTCATTTAATAGATGAGAATACACATTTCAATGATGAGTTGACAGACTCCACAATGTAATTTTCTTAGCCTTTTACTGGCAGATGGCAGTTAAAGACTGCTGAGCACCTATCAACTCTTGAGTGAAAATGGCTCAAGGCTGTTAGGCACTAAAGGAAACAGCTGGAAGATTACAGCGTAATGCTGTATGATTTCTACGTCATCCGTAACGCTGGAGGTTGAGCTGTTTCCAGAATAGCGACGGTCACACGCATAGGGCACGTCATGCTGGTTACTTCACTGGATGTTAGTGGTAGTTTTGTTTCAATTTGGATTCCAATGGTTATCCAACTGACATACATGCTGTAGGATTTTGAAGTGCAGTGGATATCGCGAAAGTAAGAAAGAACAGATGTATAATGTGATCCCCGATTCAACTAACATTGTAAATGCTTATGATGAACAATTTCTCGGTGGCAAATTCTGTTCATGTGGTTTAAATGTGCCATACTGCTACTTGGCAAAGACTAATGATATAGCTTATTATTAGTTTACCAGCTTCTGTAAATTGAATGCTGATCTTCATTAACAGTGCTCAAATTAGGAAGCAACGAGCGAAATCTTGTGCGTGCAGGAGATCAATCTAGAGATACAAAATGTTTGACCATCCCATTAAACAGATTTTGTTGTAAATAAGAATTAATTCAAGGAATCAAGTTGAATCAGTTCATTCAGTTGAACAATTGATCATCATAAATTAATTAGTCTTTTCTACACGGTAATTGGAATCCTTCCGGGAACCGTTCGACGCTGGTGGAAGGCTCTAAAGCAGACTGGAAGTAAAAAAAACTGTTGAACAGCCAAACGAATTTTTCTCTGAATATTCTTATTTCTTATTACCCACAGAATGGGTGCCCAGTCCTAACATCAGAAATAGTTGAGTTGGAGTCTGCTTTTTTAGTGCTTTTTACAGCAGCTGATTGGTCTCTCGACAGACCTCATCAGCAAATGGGAGAATTTTTTAAATAATGTTTTTTTAATGTATCAGGAAATATTTGCGGGTGCAGAGTAATTGATAGAAGATGCAGCCAGCTTCAACATCTTCCATCAAGCATGTACCGGCCCATCTTGATAAAAGATGTTGATCATAGTTGTGTCTTCTATCAAGAACAAACCACATAGAAATAAGTATGACACATTCACCACAGTTCGAT
This sequence comes from Excoecaria agallocha, assembly GCA_037975025.1. Taxonomy (NCBI): domain Eukaryota; kingdom Viridiplantae; phylum Streptophyta; class Magnoliopsida; order Malpighiales; family Euphorbiaceae; genus Excoecaria; species Excoecaria agallocha. The sequence goes on along the minus strand of CM075817.1, from coordinate 6,885,797 downwards.
ATTGTTGCTGTGATAAATAAAAAATGTATTTTACAATGTCTCAATTTCAAAATAATTACTGTTTAATTAAATTTTTATTTTAAAATATTTATCATTTTAAAAATTTAAAAGATCCGTAAATTGATTTTTTTTCATACCTATTCACATTATTTTTTAAAAAATTTTAAAATCTTCTCTCATACTACCCATTTATCTTTTTCTCCTAATTAAATGATCAACATTAAATATAATAAAAATATTTTGACAAAACATTACGAATTTATTTAAGATTTAAGCTATTAATTAAATTTATTAATTTGTGCCAAACAACCTTAAATATAAATAATTTAAGACAGAGTACTATAAAATACTATGAAAATACAAATATAGAAAATTTTTATCAGTAATTTTTCTAAGTGCAGTTAGATATTTAAGTAAAGATACATAATTAGATAAAGTAAAAGTTTTCAAAAAATATTTATTCCAATCAACCAATCAATAAATAACTATGATGTATATAACATTAATTGATATAATATTGATAATAGAACAAATATTCTAAATAAATATTGCTATCTATTAATAGGAGCAATAATACGGTTTATCTTGTTTTGGTTAATAATGCTCGCTCTGTGCTATGATTTTGATAAAGTTGAGACGAGTCATTTTTATTGAGGCAAATTTCCCAACATATATATATATATATATATATATATATATATATATATATATATATCATTTAATTAGGAGGAAAAAAATAAATGAGTAGTATGAGAGAATATTTTAAAATTAAAAAAAATGTGAATAGGTATGAAAAAAAATCAATTCCCGGATCTTTTAAATTTTCAAAATAATAAATATTTTAAAATAAAAATTTAATTAAAACGATAATTATTTTGAAATAAAGACATTGTAAAATACTTTTTTTATTTATTAGAACAACAATATATCAAATTATGGTAAATATGCCACACTTATTTTTATATGGTCTGTCCTTTATAGAAGACACAACTATAATCTGCATCTTTTGTCAAAATGGACCGACACACATGCTTGATGAAAGACGTTGAAGTTGGCTGCATCTTCTATCAATCACCCCACACCCGCAAATATTTCCTTACACATCCCACTTCTGCAAATATTCCCTTACACACCCCACTTCCGCGAATATTAGTTTTTAAAAAAATATTATTTAAAAAATTCTCCCAGAGCTTAGATGTTCCGGAAAAGAAATGAGCCTTGTAACTCTCACTAGAACAGCAAAGCAGAAATCAACTTCTATTCAATTGCTACAATAATCCATATGCCTTGACGCAACTCAACCACAAAATTCAGTGATACACGTAAAATTGATAAAAATGGACAACTAAGAGAGCACTGCCATCACATCCGACACCCTAAGTGCAATGTAGTTGGCGCCATCATCGCCCTTGAAGTCATTCCCCGCATACTTGGAGTACAAAACTGTGTTCCCCGGGGTGATGGATAGGGGTTTTCTATTGCCTTCCTCGTCCAGAGGTCCTGGCCCGACTGCAATCACCTGATTAAACCAATGCAGATAAAGACATAAATCAAATTCTAGCACAATCCATCAAGAAAGAGCATCAAAGGCGCCTTGTCTTACCGTGCCAATGGAAGGTTTCTCTTTGGTTGCTTCTGTCAGCAACAAGCCTCCAGCAGTTTTCTCCTCAGCTTCAGCAACCTGCATCAGTCCATACAATCCAATCACTTAGCCCCTCATTTAATGCTTACCATCGTTGACTAATTTCTTAAAAGTGGTCTGTGACAAAGTTTGCAATATTTAACAAATGAAAGTGTAAACAAGTGATTTTCTTTTTAAGCACTATAGACCACTCATTATCACAACTAACAACAGCACCAACTAACGAGAATCAACCAAATTCTTCAACTAACAAGTCTCTGTTTAAAACTCTGATAAAACAAAGCCACCCAGCAATGACAGTCAAATCGAATTTTATGAAGTTCTTGGCTAAAACTCTGCTCAATGCTATGGACTAATCCAACAGGTGTTAGAAAAGTAACAAACCTTTATGAACACTCTATCATTCAAAGGCTTGAGATCCTTGATATCATCTGTCTCAAGTATACCAACAATATCATCCTCCTTCAGTATGAGATGACCTGAACCATTGAACTCCACCTCAGTCCCGGCATACTTGGAATAAACGACCTGAGTGCCAGTCTACAACAAAAGCACGCTGCAAATGAGTAATGCAGCTATACAAAGCAACCATTGACCAACTAGGAAAAAATCAAATCTATAAGATATAACCTTAACAGAAATGTCCAGTTTGGTCTTCCCAATTGCTTTCCCTTCTCCAACAGCAACCACTTCACCTCCTTGGGGCTTGCTTTGAGCAGAGGTTGGAAGCAAGATTCCGCCATCAGTCTTCTCCTCAGCTACCTTGATCTTAACCAGCACTCTGTCACCCAATGGCTTAATTGAAGTGTACTAAAAAAAAAAAAAAAAGTTAAGACAAACCCATTGCAATTCGATCCAGAAGAAAGGAGAAAATACTAGCGGCTCTATACATAGTTAAATTCCCCACTGAGGACCAATCAATTAAAGATTGAGAACAGATGCTGGATTCCAAAACCAATATAGTTCAATTTCCAGTTCAAAATAACCAATTCAGTCAAAACTACGCACGAAAAAGTTATAAAACCAAAATTCAACAATTCTTGTTGACCAAAAGCATAAATAATCCATAAACTAGAAAATTAGATAACAGAGATCATTTAGTTGACGAAGAAGTTACCTTAGGAGCTACCACAGTAGCGGCTTTTACGACCAGTGCCCGAAAATTCCGCTGGGATACACCAGAAGCCTTCAATGTCCCGAACGATGCAAACTTGACAGAAGAAGGCCTGAGACCTTCAAAGGACGCCAAGCTCCTGGCTGATACGGAAACTGATGATGCTGTGAGTTGAGCTGACGCCATTTCTGGTCCTAAGCAGATATCAAAAGAAGCAATGATAAATTAAAATCAATGAAAGCCCATTACAATTATAATGTTTAATCGAAAAGAAATTGTACCTCGAAAGAAGGGATAAGGAAGGGAGAAGAACTAGCAATTAGGATTTAGAATTTAGCTACAAATGCAACAGGAAGAGTGAAGAAGATAAAACCCTAAAACACTCGAAATGCTGTTTCTTTAAAATGGGTTTTATCAGATGATAAGATAGACTTCTAGAATTTTGTCGCTGCGCGAGTGATACCTACAGAGTCTCACGCGCTCCTCAATCTGCTAAAACGGGCGGGCTCTTTTACCCGTTCTCGTTATTATGGTGACAAATAGCGGCTCAAAAATGTAGAGATCCGTATACGAGAGTGGGTCAACCCGCGTTCTTTATGCAGTCAAAACCATTCTCACGCGCTCTCAAATAGCTGGACATGCACTCTCTACCGGCCACTGGCTAGTTTGATTCAGAAGGCAAAACTGAGAAATTGAAATACGAATATACGATAAGCTACGAAGTGTTTGGCCCATAATGAATTTCCATGTCCAAGAAAGTGAACATTTAGGCTAAAATGGGCCTGTTTGGCAATGGTATTCTTCTATTATTATTTAATACAAAAAATTAAGATTGCTTCCTTTTTTTTGTTTTATTTTCTTAAATAAAGTATTTATTATGAGATTTGGTAGCAACTTTTACTGAAAGGGATTATATTAATTACCAACAATTTACCAAGTTTATTTTGATGCATCATCATATTATATATTTCATTTTTATTCTTGTAACTGATATAATCAATTTTGTGTTATTGCAATATATCTTATTAAAATAAAGATGAAAAAAATTATAAAAAAGCATTACATGTAGTCTTTTTAATCTAAAACTCTTATTCTTAAAAAAAAAATTAAAATGCACAAAAATAGTCGAAATTTTTTAGGTTCTATTATTGCACTATTTTATCATCACACTACGATTTTTTAAAGACAACATTAATGGGCCCTAACTATTATTGGACTGGTTGATATTTGCTGTACAAAAGGGTAGAAATGTTCTCCGGACTGAATTTAGAAAGAACTTTATGAAACAAACTAATACCGTAATCACATCTATACATAATGAATTGGACAGATTTCAATTAAATTATTAATACACGAATCATTAATATATTGGATCATAAATTGACTAAAAAATATAAATCATAAATGGATCAATATTCAGATGGATTAAACGAATTTGAATAGATTCATGTATTTAATGTAAATTATTATTAAATTTTTTATTAATAAATTAATGAATCCGATAATAATAATAATCAATTAAAAATTTAATATAAATAATAAATTGATATATAAATAGACAAATTTTATTTTCTTAAAATTCAATATTAAAACCAACCGACTGATAATTTTAGAGTTGATTTAACTAATGAAGGGTTCACGACATGTAGAAATGGTTACAAAAGGACTTATGATTCGAAGTCATCACCATCGTTTTACTGCCTCCATGGATTGGAGAAAGAATGGAGCCGTTACACCTGTAAAGGATCAAGGCCAATGCGGTATAACCCAAATCACCCTTTACTCATTTCATTATCAATTTTTATATGGAGCATGCATTTTGCTAATAGACATTGTTTTACACTAGGATGTGTGCTGGGCATTTGTGCCACTATTAAGGCTTTCATAATATACTGTATTATGTGAAAGCATATTTCATAATATACTATATTCTGTTAGTTTTACGGTTTAAATCATATAATATTTAAAAATATTTGTACTGTTTACCATTATTTCGTGACAATATCTTATTTGGTTTGATTGTTTTGAATTATAAGAAATAATTTACTGAATTGTCCTTTGGTTTATCAATAAATTCTTATAATAATATTATTATTATTAATTAATTTTTTAGTATTAATTCATAAATGTAATACTACTACTACTACTACTACTAATGGCTTAATTAATAATTATTTAATTAAATAATAGGAAATCATAATTAATTAATGTATTCAAAGCGCACATTACAATTTTATTGGACAAGATTTAAACAAAAGTTTAATTTTACAGATATTAATTTTAGACATAATTTAAAGGAAAAAAAGGGTATAAAACGTACGTGAAAACAGTAAAGGAATATAATGAATTTTTGTTTTAAAAAATATTGGTTAGTGAAGAATTGGTGGGCAAGTTCATGAGAAGATGATGGATTTGGGAAAAAATTCATCAGGTATAAATTCAATGGATTAAAAAATAAAATGGTTCAATTTTGAGTTGATATAATTAATATTGGATTGGGTTGAAAAATAAAATAAATTAATTTTAGATTAATACAGTGGATATTTGATTGGATTTTGATCATTTTTTTTATGAATTTAGGTTTGAATCAATTTTGCCACATCTATTTATGTTTGTTAACTTTCATTTTTGCTTATATTTTCAGTTTTTGCTTATATTTTAAGTAACTTTGCATGTGTGTCATTTTCATCTGGTCTAAGCAATACTCAATAAAAAGAGTCCGTTGTGTTGGACGCATTGTGAAAAATTTCCATCATTATGATAGACATATAATAATAAAATGCCATTAGTGATGGTATTTCTAATCGGATGAAATTTTATTTTCTTAAAAAAAAAACACTTTTATAATGTTCTCCATTCTTCTTACATAGAATTACCAATAAAAGGGACTACAATTAAAGTCCCAGTAAATTGTTTCATTTTACCAGATATATACATAAGTTGATTTAATGAGAAATTATTTAGTATGATGTTGCTTTCTTTTTGGATCATGAACTAATTTAAAGGCTAAATTTGCAAAAATAACTTCACAGTTTGTTAAAAAGAGCAATGTTTTTCCTTAATGTTTGGTTTCATGTAATGTTATCCGTTAAATTTACAAAATGGAATAAATTTACCTTTAAAGTAATAAAATTGTTAAATTGTCTATTTTTCGTCGGTTAATTGCTAAAGTGACAATGAGTTTGACACATGTCACATGTCAATGAGTTTGAAGAGAAGAAGAAGAAGTTGAGAAAATACATCATAATATAGGAAAAATAAAGCATTAACCTAAAAACTCAAGAAATGTGTTTGGCAACTAAGAAATGAATGAAAATAAGAAAAACAGAAGGAAAAAACTGATTTTGATAGAAAGAGAGAGAAACTGAAGGATGAAATTAGGTAAAACACAAGTCACATACACATATTTGCCATGTTATCCTATGTATTGCATGCGTACCACATGTCGTGTGACGTGTAATTAGTTGATTTGTCACGTGTTAAATTCAATACCACTCAATATCATGTCAGCAACCAATTGACAAAAAATAATCAATCTAATGATTCCATCATATCAAGGATAAAATTACCCTAATTTGTAAACTTGAAAGATAATATTGCATGAAATCAAACGCTAAGGAAAATTTTATTTATTTATTTTTGTATAATTATTGGTACTGTTCAATTTGAGTCGGATTAATCCATTACAGAGATAAAATTTTTTTAATATTAATTTTTACTATTTACAAGATTCGAATTCAAAACTTTACTTAAAGATAATAAATGTTAAACCATTTGAACCCATTCATATTGGTAAAAAATTACTTTTTTAATAAATTTTAGAAGTATTTTTTTTACATTTGGTCTAATTTAAAAGAAGGTTCTTTTTGTAAAATATTAAGTTGGTTTGAGTTTCTAGAAGATGAAATGGACAGTGTTGATCTTGAATGAAAAGGGGAGTCAACAAAGTGGGACCAAAAGGGACTATAGTAGAAGTTAAAATATTAATATAATATAGAGTTTGACATTCTTTGGATTTTAGAGCTCATCCATGACGCAAATCCAGAGCCCACCTAGCATCAAATTATTATTACTGTGATAACCTCTTTGTTTTCATCAAATTGTCACTTATGATATCCCATTCGATTGCTTTCGATATACCACATACTTCAATTAAAGTAGCTTTTAAAATCATATATTACATGCACGAAATTAATATTGAATATAATTTTTTTAAAAAAAATTTGAATTCTTTACCATTCAAATTCATAATCAATAATAAATTGTTACTATTTTAATTAATTACAAAGTGCAATATCATTATAAATATTTATTTGATTTTATATGAACTATTTTTTGTTTGGAGTTTAAATATTTCCATTAAATTTGAAAAGGAATTATTAATGATTAGGCAATTTAAAAAAAAAATTAGAGATATATTTTTGAGGTTCCAAATAAATGATTTTTCATGTGCGAGCAAATTCTTAAATTCGTTCATAGGCTTTGTTGGATAATTCATTTTTCTAAAAGCATCCACGCATAAAAATTGAGGCACGAGCACGAGGATAACACAGAAGGTACACTACATGTGGTCCACTCAAGGAAAAACGCACGTGGTTTCCAATTCCCATCTAAAACCCCTCCCCCCGCGTAACAACAGAGAGTTGATATTGTTTCTTTACTCTTTGCGGCTTTGCCTTTCAACGCGTCGCTGACCATCACTCACACTCTGACCACCACCATCATATATACTCACCCTCTAAATTCTCATCCTCAACAACTCCTAACTCAACTCACCTAAATCATTACAAAAAAACAGAAAGTAAAGTTCCAATTCGATACTCCACAAACTAAATCGAAATCTTAAAAACAGCGATCACACACAAAAATGATGAAACGCTATACATCCGAGAAACCCGCCAAGAGTAGCGATTCTAAGTACAAGGGTGTCCGTAAGAGAAAATGGGGGAAATGGGTGTCTGAAATCAGACTACCCAACAGTAGAGAGAGAATCTGGTTAGGATCGTATGATTCTGCCGAGAAAGCCGCACGTGCATTCGACGCTGCTCTCTTTTGCTTACGTGGCCGAACTGCCAAGTTCAATTTCCCTAATAACCCGCCGGAGATTGCTGGTGGACGCTCTCTTTCTCCGCCGGAAATTCAAGCGGCTGCTGCTAAGTTTGCGAATTCGGAGCCGCTGGAGAGACAATCGGAGCAGTGTTCGACGGATCACTCTGTTTCGGAATCCCAAGTGGAATCTCCTTGTCCTTCGGTTGTGTCGGATTCGACGGCCCAGATTGACGGTAGTGAACTGGAGCTGGATATTCCATTCTTGGATTTGCTAACGAATACGAGTTCGGGTAATTACCCGAATGAATATGGGATATTTCCGGGTTTTGATGATCTTACGAATGACTTTTTTGCACCATTAACAGAACCTAGCCTTTACTCTGGAGAGGAAAACTTTGATACTGTTATAGGTCAAGATTCATACCTTTGGAATTTCTAGAAGCATAGTATATTCGGGTCGAATTATTTGTTGAGGACGGTTATAGTGTTTATATTTTACTGACAAATTCTTTGTCCACCCGGGAAAAAATAGTTTCGGGTATTCGATTAGATGGCCCAATTTTTGTACGGCCATCCTTCTTATTTTGTTATTGAGTACTGTAATATGAAAATTTGAAGCCAATTATAATTCTTTTTGTTTGTTGGTAAGTGAGGAGTTTGTAAAAATCTTTTAGTGTGTATATACCCTCCAAAATGACTTGAGTTGTTGCTACTCTTCTCCATCTCCTCTGCTTGACAAATAATTTTATATATTATTTAAAATCTTATAGAATAGCTTCTAATTTTAAATATATTTTCTTTTATCTCAAAAGCTTGCTCAAATGCAATTGATTGTGAAATCACATAATAATCAAATGCTTACTATTAGCAGAAATGTAAGTCTTTTTAAGATAAGGGAAAAATTCTTTCTTTAGTGGATAATATTATATTTTATTATTATTTATTTTTTTCAATTTTTATTTATCTATTGTTTTTTAAGAAGGAAATAATTCTTTTTTAGTAGATAATATTATATTTCATTATTATTCATTGTTTTTAATTTTATTTATCTATCGCCCTTTTTTATTAGACTGATATTTTCTTCTATTATTAAATTGCATTAAGTTAAGTTGACTAAACTTTAGAGGAGAGAAATTTTCTATTTGCTAGATGTTTATTTTTACCTAAATCCAGATCAAAACATTATTCATAAATAAAATCAATTCAGACTTCCATTTAGAAAAAAAAAAAAAAGAAATTACAATAAAAATTAGATTATGCATTTGTATGACTTTTTTTTTAATGTGATGGCCTAACATTAGTTAGATCTATAAACAAATTTTATGAACTTAATTTTATCTTAATGGATAATACTAGATTATCATTAGATCTAGGCAAGTCTCAGCTCAAGGATCAAATATTCAATTTGCAGAGAAACCTACAGTGTGATAAATAGGCGTTAAAAAGCTACCACGCACGGGCCAATTGGACTGATGGGACCTTTAGTCCCAATCCATCCGCTGATAAGCCACAAATTTCATGTCTCCTTCCTATTTTGTGTCACATCGCCGCTTACCTATTCTAATATTTCATAGTCATGTCCTCAGGCATTCAAGTATGCTCCTATAATTCATATAAAGAGCCCAATATTCAGTGACTCAGGTATTACTTTTTCTCTACACTCACTTTGCTAAGTTCGTAATTTAATTTTTAAAGTGTTAACGTTTTAACCGATTGAACAAAGTTTTTTGCAGGTGCTTTCTAGTTGATTGAATCCGGTGGCTATCGACTTACCACAGCATATTGACAACCCGGACATTATCATTAATCTAACGGTAAGAATATATATTGTGGTAATTTCTCTCTGAATTATTATTATTTTTTGGCTAATTAAAGAGCTAGTGATGTGAAACCAACACGTTTATTCAAAGGATTCAGACTTGTTTTTGCTAAGTAATTTATGGAATTCGGACCTAATGGAAGTTAATGTTGGAAGAGCTATACTTATCGACCCATGCCGACATCGGTAGCATCGATTTATGACAAATAGGGAAAACCTAACTTTAATAAACAGATAAAACCTAACTCAAAAATTCGGCGGAACAGCCGCAAAAGCAAGACCCCGTGATTGCCCAAAAACGCTGCTCCCATCTTCTCGAAAGCTCCATTATAATCGTGAGAATGGATCCATCTGGCCTCACCCAAGTGCTCATTTTTCCACATGGGTGCCATTATATCCACCACGTGTAAACCTATTAAAGAAGTCTCTGATTCTCATCCAACGGCTTACTCTTCTCCACCTGTATTCCCAGGGAAACATCGCCGCAGTTATTTCTTCGTGTTTCTACGTGGCACTCTTATAAAGCCTCCACGAAAACCCCTCATTACGTCTCCCAATTCCCCTTCTTTCCTTTCGGCACCGTTTCTCTACCCTTTTGTTGCACTTAAAGGCCTGTTTTATTTTTCAGCCAAACAACGATTAAAATGGTGAGACCTAACGCTAATAAAGGACGAGAGAGAAGAGACGGTAATTATAAGGGCGTGAGGATGAGGAAATGGGGGAAATGGGTGGCAGAGATACGGCAGCCGAATAGCAGAGGGAGGATATGGCTGGGCTCCTATAATACAGCGGCGGAAGCAGCTAGAGCTTACGACGCTGCTCTTTTTTGTCTCCGTGGACCATCTGCGGCTCTCAATTTTCCGATGAATCCGCCGGATATTCCTGAAGCAGCAGACCTCTCTCCGTTCCAGATTAGGGAGGCTGCGTTCAAGCATGCCCGGAGAAATGAGGTAACGGCAGAAGGAGAGGATATGGCTTCCGGATTGTTTGAAGAGGGGGGAGAGGTTTGTTTGAATAGTACAGAACATAGAGTAGAAAGTCGAGAATTGAATGGGGCATACTATCAAACACCTGGTGTATGGAACTTATAGAGCTATTGAGATTTTACTATTTTCTGACTTGAGAGTTGCGAGTCTCTATGACTTTATGACTACTTAGAGAGAAGTAGGCAGGGAATTTTGTACCGTTTTAACATAGATAAGTCTTCTTGTTGACATCTTGTACCTATTTAAACGTTATGTTATTTTTTCTTTTTCTATATATAGTCAAATTTATACAGCACCAATAACCAGTATCAGGTTTATTATTGTTATTGTTCGACTTTTAAATTCATTTTTAATTTCATTCTATTAACCGTAGAAATATTCTTCATGAATAACACAACGAGCTCGCTCCCTTAATCTATCAAGATTGCTAAAGCTGTTGACTCTAAATGTTGATTCCGACAGTTTTGATAGACGAGTTTGAAGGGTAGCCTCCTGCTTCCTCGAACAACATCAGGGTGTTGTTGTCGTTTGTCAGGAATGATCTTGGAACATGGTACCTGATCATAGAATTTGTGAATAATTAATTTTAAGCAGGTTATTAGCGCTGTTATAATTAGAGTTAATTACCATCTTTGAGTAGGATTGCCAGGTGCATTTGTCTGGTGTATACTGTCCACGGTAATCACATTCACAAGAGGCTCCACATCCTGTGGAATTAGCAGTTTGTGTAAGCCGGTAACGGCCCAGACACTGGCCGTTAATCCAGGCATGTCCCTTGTCCATGCCTTGCAAGTCCAAGACCACCGGTTCAGTCCCTGAGAGTGACCGGGATGTGGTCTGAATACAGATTTTTCATTAATTTTATCCGGTAAATATTATGAGCGCAGATTTTGATGAAGAAAAATATCTTATACCAGGTCATGGCACACTCAACAAGAAGCTTGCCAGAGGTTTTGATAGGGAGAATTAGGATCGTAAAGTCGCCTTTTCTCACCATTCAATCCAACCTTAGCATCAATTATTGATAAAAATGATTACTAAATCCAACGCTTAAAACCAAAACCATATTTGTGGATTCTAATGTTACCCTGTAAGCCCACGGCGAAGCTGATAAATAGTAGGTGGTCTGCTCATCAACCAATTGAACAGGGCCACCTGCTATGCCTTGAGGTAGCTCATTAAAAAATGAACCATAATTCTGGGCAAACAACATGTCATGTGAGCATGCATCTAATATTAATTGTATAACGTTTTATTAAGCATTCATTGTGTAAACTAATATTTACTGGCAATCCAAGTAAACTTATAATGTTTGTTCCAGGCTTTAGCAAAGCAGCTCCTCCGAATGTGGAGTTGGGTACTGATTGACAGCTTGTTTTTCCACAAGTCGAATATTATCCTTCTTGAGATTAATGTAAATTAAAAAGGACATGAATTTTTGCCTGAGTCTGCCATTGAAAAATGCATAAAACACTTGTCCTGAAAAAACTCGCAGTTGTTCCGTTGTTATGAATTCTGAATTCGAAACATACAATTAAAAACAGAATCGGCATTTTCTTAAAGAAAAGGTTCTAAATCGATTACCTAGTGATGCACCATGGGTAGTCACTTTCATCAGTAGCAGCAGCTTTTTGTTCAAGAAGCTGGTCAGCTGTAAATTCACCATTTCCACGAAAGGCAGCTTTTATGGTCTCTTCCTTCCACATCCAGGAAAGTGTTTGATTTTTATTTTTTATCATGCTCATGGATTTTCTTTACCATCAAAGAGGTCAGAAAATTAACATATAATTTTCAAAAATGGTCAATGAACTAATATAAAAAAGGAATCATGAATGAATTGACCAGTTGATTTTGGTCCTACATATGCATCGTTAAAAACTACGTTATTACAACTTTGGAGGATAGGGACAGACCAGGCAGGAACAAAGCAGTTGCCATCTTTTTGCAAGTCAAGATTGAAATCTTGAGAAGAGTTTGAATTGCTTAAGAAGCAGAATCTACCTTATCAGCGTATGTTGTCAACTGAAATGCAAATTTTGGCTCAATTAATTGCTTTTACTTGGAATTTGAAACCTTAAAAATAAACATATATGGGGATTTAGGGTGGGCAATCATACCTCAATCCAACCTCCAAGAAATTTCTGGGTTTTAACTGAACTGTTATTTCAGAATTTTCTTCCCCGATTTAATTGCTGCATGCAGATTCTTGAGGTGTCCCCACTTGGGCTGGTTCAAATTCCCTGCAAATTATTCCTAATATTTCAACATCGTACCGTTTGCAAAATTGATGCTGTTACATAATTACATATGAATAAATAAAGGGACAAGTTTACCGTATTCATCCAGTGGCGCATCATAATCATAAGATGTTACGATCAACGGGCCTCCTGACTTTCTTCCAAAGTGGAGACAGAGCTTATTTCCATGAAAAACTGAAAAAAATCAACTCAAGATATAGGATGGGTTTAAACCATATAATAATTCCGCAAGATGCCACTATATTGGAAAAAACATCCAACGGCAAATGAAATATCTTCAACAGATCTATGTGGGTCTCTTTCGCCCCATTTCTTGGACCTACAAACAACGAGTATTTTCAACTTCAAATCATTTATAATCAATATGCGAAATCTAACAAATGAAAAATATAGTACCATCCAGTCCTGTTCTCCGTCCGTATTTTAGGATTAGCAAGACTGTTAGGCCAAAATTGATGACAATAGAATCCATTGCATGTGTTTTAATCTGTAACAAAAACCCCTTCAGCATTAGAAAAAGAAACAAAACAAGTAAATTTCATGAATGACTTGATTAGTTTATATACCACAGAGGGTGGGGCATCGGGTTGCTGGCTCATAATCCAAGGAACACCAATGTTTTGGGCGAGTACAGCCATTTGAGCGCACCACTAAACATATGATTTTCCAGCTTCACCGTATGGTTCCATCATATTTCCATATTCATTCTCTATCTGTGCCATTATTATTGGTCCGCCTTCTGATGCAAACAGCTTTGCTTCTTTACCCATCTCCACTATCTTTCTTGTAAATATTTGCAATTCATTCTGTTTATGTACACCAAAGCTTTAATCACATCCATACTAATTGCAGGTCCAATAGAAAATTATGAAAAAAATAAAAAGCTTATATATCTTATTGTCTGTCCTTGATTGAATCCCGGAATATTGTGTAGCCACACAGGGAAGCCCCCGGCAAACCACACAGGTGATTTAATTAATTAAGTTAATTATTCTTAAGGGATAGGATTATTTTAGAAGGAAAAATAATAATAATAATTCACCCCCTACTTAGTTCCATTAGGCACAGGCACAAGGACCTATCCGAATAATGCCATAGAGTCCTGCTTTCTGAACTTGTTGGAAAAAGCTTACAAAATCTAGGTTCCCTCTGAAATTATACTGAACCATAAAAAAAATAAAATGAAAACTAACCAATAAAGCTTACTTAATAGTAATAGCTTATTATATATATGGATCAGTTTTAGTTTGGCTTTAAGCAAAAATATGAGATTATTACCTCGCGCGGACGATGATCATGAGCGTTCCAGAATATTATATGTTTCAATGGCATCAAGATCACCTTGCTTTGCCTTCTGGATTAGATCTGCCCACATCTCTATTCACCATATATTTTTATACTTTCAATATATATATAGTTTAATCAGATTATAAATATGGGTAATAATTAAGCACAAATATTTAGTCATATACCTGAGTACTGCTGCGTGGATAGTGAATTGAACCAGAGAGAATGAGTTTTCGTTGGCCATCGATGATAATGGCTCTGGCATCATATTCAATTGTACAACAGCAAGAGTATACTAAACTCAAAATAACAATCACAACAACTTCCACCCAAGAACTTGATTTATGTATTAATGGTTTTAATTGTAGGTAACAATTACTTATTAATACAAAAGAATATAACGATCTACAATTAATTATATTCTACTTCAAATTTAACGATGCTGAGAACAATATTGCTACTACATGACTGATAACATTCATGCTGTTAGGGGCCTCGAATGAGCCCTTCAAGAATGATCTACAAGTTCCCTTGGGATCACCATGGCTGAAAAAATTGAACGTTCGAGATTGTTCGGCCGCCTAAACAGGACAGCTCCAATGCGCTTCCTTGGTATGCATTTCCGCAGGTAGTTTCAGCAGTATCAATCTGGAAGGAAACATTCTAAGGATTTCCTCCCATTTCTTTGAACAGAATCAGTGTGTTTTGCGCGTTTTTGTCCAGGAATGACCTTGAAACATGGTACCAGGACTTGCAGGAAATTTTTAAGATTATGATTTTTACCCACATCATTAATTAATGTCAGAATTTTACCATCTTTGAGTAGGATTGCACAATTATTTGCACCGTTTATCGCTATTATAAGCTCAGCAATAGTCACACTTGTCATCCATGGGCATCAGCAACTTGTGAAGGCCAATGGCCATTGATGCTTTTCCCATTTACCCAGGCATGCCCTTTACCCATTCCTTGCCAGTCCAGCACTGCAGGATCTGTACCTGAAGGGGCAGTAAAAGTGATGTGGATGCAAGCCCAAGTACCAACATTAATCTACCAAGATTGCAAGAAAAATCATCACTTGAAATGATTTCGGATTGAAAATATAAACTATACCTTAAACCAAGTCATTTGTCTACCTCAGGAAATTCCATTCAGAATAGACCAATTGTTCTAATGAGATGAATTATTAAGATAGTAGAGTCTCCTGTTCTCACCATTCAAGCCAATCTTGTACGACCTCTGATTTGATGATAAATTCATTACAGTCTTCCTATTTTCTAGCAACTCGACAGGACCTCCCACAATGCCAACAAGAGTCAAATTAATCGTAGAATGAACCATAGTTCCGCTCCAATTAGTAACAATGGTAAGAAATGAGAAATGTCATTGAACTTAATCTTTTGTCAGAGAATATGTTTTTAGTACTTACAACAAATCCGACAGTGGCACTGAGCAAGCTTATAATATTTATTCCACTTCTCAGTGTAACAGGCTTCTCAAACAGAAAGCTGTAATCCTCTCCTCCGACTGTTTGCTCTTAGAGATTGCTTGAAAAATTCAGAACCTGAAGTTCCATCAAATTCCCTAATTTAGTATTTATAAAAGAGGTCTAAATCAGCTCAACCAAGTTAGAAGAAACTTACCTATCAGCAGTTTGTTAAAAAATCCATGAAGTCCATGGCCTCTCGAGCTGATACGCAGAGTCAAATATTTCCATTGAAGTGCAGACATATTAATGTCAATACTGTAAAAGAATAATTAACATTTGTTGGTCAATTATGGTTTCAAATTTCATATCTTGAGTTGAGGATTTTACTTAAGACAAGTAACGCAAGTAATCGCTAGCATCAACGGTTGTGTCCTTCTGATCAAGAAGCTTTGATGCTTTAAAAGTAGCAATTCCTTGTAGCGTTTCTTTCGTGGGTTCTTGTGTCCACATCCAGAAGAGTTTTGTAGATTTATCAGCCTCAGTAATTCTTCTTTATAACAGATGTTTGTGCGTTAACCTGCAGGCAGTCAGAATTCCATATTCCACGCACAATTAGATATATTATTTGTCCTTAAATGTTTCAAGTAAAGAAATATCAGAATATTAGGATGGCCAAATTAAGCTGAGGAATAGATCTTGTTTTTGGGAATCCACTAAATCTGTAATTAGGGAGAAGATCGAGGATCAACGTGCAAGTCAGTATAGCTTTGCTGGCCAGATTTAAGTGATCCATCAGAAAGTTAATCACATTGTGTTAGCATCCGAATTAATTAAATTTGAGAATAAGTAAAAAGAAGTTCATTAATATCACGTTCTACGATTACTTATGGGAAAAAGGGTCCACAAACTAGGTATATGTTACTTAAGAATAAAACAATAGAAAATTAGAAATTAAAAAGTAATAAAAATTTAGATTTTTATTAAATGAATTAAAAGAGGTTCATTAATATCACATTCTATGATCTCGTTAAGCTTGTAAAAAGAAGTTCATTAATATCAAACTCTACGATAACTCAAAACAACAGAAAAATTAGAAATTAAAAAGTATCAAAAATTTAGCTTTATTAAGTGAATTAAACAAAAATCCTAAACTTTCTTACAAATTACTGAAAAAAACACTAATTGAAAAACACTAACAAACTAACAAAGAAACCACTAGAACAAAAACAACCAAACTTAAAGCTAATGACTAGCAAAGTGCCTCCACAGCTAGGGTATGAACAAAATCATTGGCACAATTTGAAGCCCCAAGCACATCTTTGGAAGCCATAACATTGCATTTTTCCTGTCCAATACAAGCCTGCAAAATGGCCAAAAATAAATTAGAAAACCGGTAACTAAGCAATATTTGTGATGAAATAATCAATTAATAAAAAAATTTAATTACCTTTTCAATTACAGATTGTGCAGTAGTAGATTCACAAGTTCCTTTGACGAAAGATCCAACTATGGATTGAGGATCACCAAAGCTAGCAAATTGAATTTGGGAAATGGGTCTACCATGGCATGATAATTCAACTGAATCTCCTTCACTAACACTAGCTCTAACTGTTCCCACTGCAACAGTTTGGAAGTTAACTTTTGTTGGATTGCCACCAAGTTCTTCAAATAGAACCAAAGTGTTCTCATCGTCATTAAGGAATGATCTTGGAACATGATACCTACAATAATATATACTATTAAAATTCATTGTTCAAAAACTTTAAATTAACATTAATTTAAAAAAAAAAAACTCACCATCTTTGAGTAGGCTTTCCACAATTGGAGACACACTTGTTATTATCATAAGCACCCCTATAGTCGCATGGATCATTGCTGCAACCATCCTGGTCAGCAAGGTAACTTGACCAATATCTACCAATACTGTTACCATTTACCCACGCATGTCCCTTCCCCATTCCATCTAAATCTAATACCACTGCATCTTTTCCAAGTGGAGCTTTAAAATTGGCCTATAAATTGAAATAGATTTATTTAACATCTCATTATAATAATTATAATAATATTGATAATTATAAAATTATACTAATATTTACCTGATACCAGGTCATCATTCTATTGATGGGTAGATTTTGCTGACTCCATCTAGAACTGGAAAGAGTTGAAGTTGCAGACAAACCATACATTTGATTATTAGAACTCAAGCCATTGAACCCCACATTGTACGACCATTTGTGTCCAGATAAATCCTTTATTATTTGCTCATCATCATTACGCCCAACTAAAGCAACTGGTCCTGGAATTCCAGTTTGTAGCATGTCATACATGGGGCCATAATTCTGTAAAAAACAAAAATTAGTTAATGAGAAGTAATGTTGATAATTAATTTATGGTAAGTTAATTGCATATATACTTACTGCTAATCCAACAGTAGAACTGAGTAAACTAATCAAGTTCTTTCCATGTCTCAAATTCACAGCTTTCTCAAATAAATAAGAGGTAACTCCATACTTAGCCCATTCAGTACCTAATTAAAATACAAAATAATTATTATTATAAACATGTTACTAAAGATAAAAATATAAAAATTATAAAAAATTAATAGAGTACCAATATATTTGCCATTAACATAGGCATGAAGAACATGACCACTGCCATTAACTCGAAGAGTCATATTAGGGCTCCAAATAGGATCGGATTTCTTAATGTGCACACTGTTATCAAATAAAAAAAAATGATCCAGTCAAAATATAAAAAAAAAATAATTTAATATATATATATATATATAAAATTAATCGTGAAATATATACCTTGTCATGTACCAAAGATAATCAGTAGTGTCATTTACAGATTTTTGATCAATAAGCTGAGTTGTATGAAGTTCACCCCTTCCTAAAACTACAGTTTGTCTATCACTTTCTGCTCGCCACGACCATAGTAAAGAATTGGGTTCTTCTTCAGCATCATTGTTTTTCTTTATCATCACTGAAGTTTGAGTTTTCACCTATTTATTTAAACAAAAAATTCAATTTAACAAGCCTTTTTTTGTTGAAAAGATAAAAATAAAAATTGGTAATTTCTTTAATACCTTAGCAGTATTATATGCCACATTTACACAATCGGAAAGGATGCTGACAGACCAAGCAGGAATTGTATAATTAACACCTTGAAATTCAACGGTAGCATCTGATGTCGAATTTACATTGGCCAAAAAACAGGTTGACATCTTTTCTGTTGCATAAATAGTACCCTGAAAATTATAATAAATAATTATTAAATTTTTATCGGTTAATTAAATTAATTAATTAAGTAGTTAAAATAAAACCTAATTACCGTGACAGAATTGCCAAAGTCAATTTGGGAGATGTTGCCATTGGTGAGAGGATCTTCAATAGCGTGCAGAACATCATGAAGTTGCTTCAGATGCCCATATTTTGGTTGATTTAAATCCCCTGTTAGTAATTTAAATTGTGACATGTTAAAGAATTTCGAGATTTCTAATTAATTAAAAAAATTATTATATTTACCATATTCATTGAGAGGTGCATCATAATCATATGTGGTAGTGATGTATGGACCACCAGCTGTTCTTCCAAAATTAGTACCACCATGATACTGAAATTGAATTAAAAAAAAAACAAAATTCATATATAATTATTTTGAATTGAATAATGGCAAAATAAAGAATATTAATTATTAAACGCTAACCATATAGTAATTTTGGAAAGTTCCTCCAGTTTGGTAGAATCTAGCAACTGCGAAAGCAAGATCCTCAGCAGTTCTCAAAGGGTCTTTGCCACCCCAACTCTTGAACCAACCGGTCCAATTCTCGGTCCACATCTTTGGGCTATGTGGATTATTGGGCGTGAATGAATCGCAATACCAACCATTGCATGTATTTATCTAGTAAATTACATTAAAAAACGACAACAAAAATGTTAAATTAGTTATAATAATTAATGATAATAATTAATTTAAAATGTCATACCATTGGTTGAGGAGCATCGCTCTGCTGGCACATGATCCATGGGACTCCAATGTCAAGAGATTCAGCCATATTTGCACACCAGTCGACATATGCCTTTCCAGCAGCTCCATATTTAGACATCACATTACCATACTCATTCTCAACCTATTTTTAAAATTTAGTCGCATCAAATTATCATAATAATAATAATAATAATAATAATAATAATAATAATCTAATCAATTAAAAAGATGTGATATTAATTAATTAATTACCTGAGAAAGGATAATTGGACCACCTTGGGAGGCAAAGAGCTGTTCTTGTTTCATCATATCAACAATTAATGTTGTGAAATTTTGCATCTCATTCATGAACACACTATTTGCGGTACGTAACTCTATTCCAGGCAGATTATGCAGCCACACAGGCAGCCCTCTAATTTAAAGAAGAAGAAAAATTAATGGTTGTTTTGAAAAATACTAATAATGTGATATAGTTATTAATTAATTTAGTTACCCGTAATTCCATTCAGCACAGACATAAGGTCCAATACGAAGAACAGCATATAATCCTTCAGCTTGAATAGTCTTGATGAACCGAACCAAATCAAGATTGCCACTGAAATCATACTCACGACGAACTGGTTCATGAGCATTCCAAAATACATATGTTTCAATAGCATCCAATCCTCCTTCTTTTGCTTTCCTTATCAAATCAGGCCACATCTACATAATCCAAAAATACAGTAATAATAATAATAATAATTAATATTATAAATCAAACAATTAATATGATAATGCGATTATGAAAAGACAAACAGGGTAACATATCAACCTCAGCAGTGCTTCTGGGATAATGAATAGAACCGGAAACCAAAACTCTTCGTTTTCCATCGATCATTATTGCTCTTCCATCATGAGTTACTAATGTAGCATAATTGAAACTAATGAAACATGAAAATAAAATTGCATAAAACCAAAAACTCGAAGGAACCATTGTTTTTGTTTTACTCTTGTTTCGATCAAAACTATGATTAATCAGAATACACCCCAGTATTTATGGTGAAAAAATAGTTAGAGTTCTAAGATATTTAGAGATTTTATTAGATTATGTTATCCTAACTGATAATCCTATTTCGAAACTGATTCAAAAAATATCTCAGTATTTTACTCATATAAAATATATCCAATGTTTATTTCCTCTAACGTGTTTTATCCGAAAAAAAATTAAAGCACTTAAAAATAAAAATAAAAATAGAGCTTGTATTGAATTGCAACTCTAATCCAACACGTATACCAAAACCTTTAACATATGTACGCGCATATACATGATATCATATTTAAATGATTGCTGTTTATTATTATTATTATTATTAAAATTGTAAGTGATGTATAGACTAATAAATTAACAAGTAAAGCACGATTGAAAATATACCAACACCAACCCTATCACAATCCATTAATGCATGTGCATAAAATTAAAAAATTCATTGATCTATTATGCCGCCTGAGTTGAGTTGAGACTGATTAATTTGTTATCTAGTTAGTACTTCCTCCCACTATAAGAATTCACTTTCCCTATTGTTTTTGTTTTCCTCTTGTTTCGATCAAAACTGTGATTAATCAGAATACACCCCAGTATGTATGGTGAAAAAATAGTTAAGAGTTCTAAGATATTTAGAGATTTTATTAGATTATGTTATCCTAACTAATAATCCTATTTTGAAACTGATTCAAAGACTATGTCATATTTTACTGATAAATATATCCCATTCTATGTTTCCTTCGTTTGTTATTGTAATGCATTTTTGGCAAAAACAAAATTAAAGCACGTAAAATAAAAATAAATATAAAGCATGGGTGTTAAATGCAACTCTTAATTTCCAGACTTTCATATTATACTTTTTTTTTAATTAGGATAAATTAAATTTCAATAAAATTCGATTTTGGACTGCAAATTCCAACATGATTAGTAATTAATAATTTATTATTTATATAAGCAATGCGTGTAAAATTATCATCTATATATATATATATATATAAGTTTCCTGGCTTCACACAAACGCGTAATCTGCATTGCAACTCTGTATAACATGTACTATATTTTTACTTACAGCGTTTAGTGTAAAACTGTTTCAGCTTAAAATATTTTATACTTGAAAAATAATATCATAAAATATTAATTTTGTAAAAAAAATCAAAATAAATAAAAGTAAGTTATTTGTGTTGTTATTAATTCAGATAAAAAATTACATTTATAAAATATAAGTTTTGATACATATATTAATTTTTATTATAAAATTAAATCACTAAAAAAAAATAAAGTAGTCGTCTTATTAAATTGCAACTCTTAATTTCAGGACTCATTAGTAAATTCTATCATTGTCCATAATTTTTTACAATCTAATTCCTTTTACTCTCCCTTTTTATCCATTATATTATTATAGAAAATCTATCATTCTATCATATTAATATAATTACTAATCATTTAACGGTATCTTTATATATTATCACTTCTCATTCTAATTAATGGTTTATATTTTACTATGTCATTACTTTTCTGATCTAACCCTTCAAATTGCTAGAAGATCTAATGTTATAACAATCTATAAGATCATGGAAAAAAAAATTTAAAAATCAACAAAGGTGTTTAATCTTTGTGAGATTTAGTTTATTTCTAAAAACTAACAAGACTCATTAATATAATTTTCAGTATTTTCTCAATTTATTTATGAGTATACTCAAATATAAAGTTAAAAAATGTTATATTATTACCTTATCCGCCAAGTGTGGCATTCCACTAGTTAGGTAAAATTAAAGTATTTCATCATTAAAACTAACTTATATAATTAATACCATCTTTATGCTGATCAAGCCACAATCTTCAAATTATCACGCTAACTAAATCAATGTTATAAAAAAATAATAATCACACAATAATTTCACATGTTATTTTGGAAATAATTGTAATTTTTTATTGGATTGAATTATAAATAAAATCATCAACATGATCTGACATTGACAATTAGTTTCCGTGTCCTTTTTTTTTTTTAATAGAGTTTCCATATCTAATTACTATTAGTCGTACTTTGATATTGTATATCTTGTTTTTTTTTTCTCGTAAAGATATTGTATATCTTGTGGCTTGAATAATTTATCATTAATATCAAGAAATTGAATAATGGCGAAATACAGAAAAAATCGGATGATATTATTAGATAGTTGAAGTCAAACGTAAAAACAGTAAAATGTTCCGATCATTTAGCATTTTCAAGAAATATTAAAATGTTCAAAGTATTCTAGCCAAAAGCTAAAAAAAAAATTCAGTCAAATGAAATGAACACTAAATTAGAAAATAAATTTTTTTTTATAAAAAAAAGGGTCTTTCTTTTTTTATTTTTTTTCAAATAGTCAAAATATTTCACTTTTTTTTTTCATTTTATATACATATACTTCAAACTAGGAAAAATTTTACCACTATATTTTTCATAGCAGAGCAATTTCATCACCCTTTTTTTATAATAAAGAAAATTTGTCATTAAACAGGTCGAAATAAAATAATTTTATCCAATTATGTGACATATTTTGATTGGTCACTATCACAAAACAAAACTATAGCAATATATTTGGAAAAGTTATCTTAGTTTATGCAAGGCAAAAATTTAACAATTTTGCAAGCTAATAACTGTTACAATAATATGTTAAAATTGTTACAATAATCTAAAACATGTGCCAATGCAATGTTTTGAAATCTGTTGCTATATTAAGGGTAAGTTGGAGAGGAATTTATTTTTGATTTTTAGTTTTTTTCTTAAAAATAAAATAAAAATATGTTCGGTATATTTTATTTTGTTTTGCTTTTTGCAAAAATTTTAAAAAATAATTTTCACACCAAAAATAAAAATTAAAAATTTTCAAAATGTAATTTTTATAATTTTATTTTTGTCAATAATTACTTTATCCTCATTATCATTACCGTTACCACCATTACTACGCCGTCGTCACTACCATTGTCACTATCATCATACCGCCGCCACCACGGCTACTATTGCCACCTCCATCGCCACCATTGCTGCCATCACCACCTGACTACCACCATCACCACCACCACTACATGCCATTGCCATCGTCACCATCACCATTGCCGTTGCTACCACCGTCGCTACTGCCACCACCACGTCGCCACTTCCACCACCACCGTCGAAATTAATATCATAATATACATTAATAAATAAAAAAAGTATGATACATTTTTTAATATATAAAATAGTTTTTTAAAAATAGATAAAAAAATTGAAATAGTTATTTGGATTTTAAAAAATAAAAAACTAAAAACCTACAATTTTACCTAGCTGATATTAAACTTGACTTGGATTATGGACTGCTTCAACGATACCTAAAAAAAAAGAGTTGGTGAATGTCGGACGGGGGACACTCTGACGATTAAGTCAGAAAAATTATAATGGGGTGTCTTGAGTAAAATCTGGCTAAAAGAGCTAAATATTTGATGAACTTGCCTATTTATAGAGATATATATCCTACTCTGCTTCAGAATTCTAATTGCTATGGGAGTCCTATTAAGGAAGAAGTATTGTCTGTATAGGAAGTCCGACCAGAATAGGAAAAAGAAAATGGAATCCCTGCCCTAAGAGGAATCTTCTGAGAACGACGCCATCGGATGCTACCACGCGGATATTGGATGAACCAAATAGTTGGGAATCTAGGCTATAAGCCTGGTTCTGAGGTTCAGTCCAATTGTCATAGGTTCCTCCCGAGGTATGAGACATTTATGTCTAGAACAAGTCGAACACTAACCCAAAACCTTACAGTTGTACTGATTGACAAAAATGAGGCAATGCTTCGACCTTTGCGCTGGCAGTAAGCACAAGATAGCGCCCTTTCGATCTCTATGATGGCAGCAAAAATCATAATTACTTTTTTCAAATTTCTCATAATAACGGCTAGAGCACTTAATTGTCCTGCACTTCAAGGACATCCATACAATTCACTTTATTGTCATCCAATGTCTCACCCTTCTTATAAATACTTCTCTTTAGTCCTTAATTTCACCTTTGTTGCTCTATTTCCCATTTTTGTGCTTTTCTCCATTTCTCTTGCCTCTTCTCTAGTGTTCGTCCACCTCCATCGCTTTTTCATCCATATCTCGCCCTCAGTTTTTCCAAGTTGGTAACTTAAATCCTTGTCTTCTTCATTTTCTCATTCTTTTCTTATTTTTATCATTATAAAAATGAGTGAATTTGAGGGCTTTAGTGAATTTAGAGTAGATGACCTATTTGAGATGACAACATTGATCACTTTCACTCAAGATTCCATAGATGATAATACCTAAGATTTGCCTTTCCTAGCTCCTATCCAAAAAATCTCCCGCCCTAAAAATTGAGCTCCAAAAGAAAACTCTTGGGTAAAATCAATTAGATTGATAATTAAAATCAAAACCTTATTGACCTTCATACTTCCTTATATATACACTCTTAGAACTTTAGGCGAGCATCTTTGTGCTAACACTACATTCAAAAACAAAGAGAAAATAATAGATTTCTTAAATGACTACAACCTTACAATCGGCCAAGTTCATCCCAAGGCTTGGCTAGCCCTTTCTGCCCTCCAACTATAGAAATCAGAATGAGGCATTAACCTAACTTCTAGGTTATTTAGGGTTACCCATATAGTTGGACTTCGGATCATGGCTAAAGACCATAACTACATCCAAGCTTGAGCCAGATACAATATTTTTTTTGGTAAATCTGAAAGCTTGAAGAACTGGAAAAATCGATTCTTCGTTGTTAAAAACGATCAAGACTTCCCTTTTCACAACACTTAGGGCCGATTCATGAATAAGAATGATGATGCCTTGCTGCTCATCCAAGAGGAAGAAAAAACCTTAGCTCAATGGAGGAAGCTTGCCCAAGAAAAGATAAATGTCTATGAGAAATTGGATCCTGACTCTGACAAAGTCAAGCAAAGAAAGAAACGAGGAAATTATTTTTACTTCTAGGTTACAAATATGATATTTTCTCCTTATTTCTCTATTTTGCAACTATGAAGAAAGCTACCAAGCAATCCATTGGGGATTGTATGAAGCAAAAATAGAAGAAAGCCAAGGTTGGTGAGAGTTAAACTTCAATAAATGCACCTCAAGCCATTGCCACTATCGAACGGGCTCTGACTCCTTCCCTTTTTGCTCCAACGAGTGTGGCACCTACCTCTTCGACCCACAACAGTCCTAATGCTATCACCATCTCCGATGCATCTCCCATCTTTATACCTGTTAACCTATCTCCCCTAACAAATCTTGGTCAACCTTTCATATTCACTACAAGAAAAACGCAAAATTGTGAGGACAAAAGTCCTTGCTAAATGATGATTTTTTGTCGCTAAATCAGTTTAGCAAGGATAAAAATTTTGTAACAAAAGTCATCCTAGCTAAAGTCCTCGCTAATTTTTGCGAAGAAATTAGCAAGGACTAAATCCTCGCTAATTTTGCGAGAATTTAGTCCTCGCTAATTTTGCGAGGATTTAATCCTCACTAAATTTTGTGAGGGACTAACTTTTGCAAGGAATTAGCCCTTGCAAAATTTAGCGAGAATTAAATCCTCGCAAAATTAGCGAGGACTTGGACCTCGCAAAAATTAGCGAGGACTGATATCCTCGCTAAATTTATATGAGATTTATCTTCGATAAATGTTGATATGAAATTATTTTTATTAATTTAATATGAAATTTTCATTATTTAAACAATAAACTAAAAAATAACAAATTTATATTTACTCAATATTTAATATAAAAAAATATATATTAATGAATAAATTGTTATTTACAAGTGTATAACATTGCTAATAATATATCTAAAATGATACATGCATATATAACAATAACAATGAAAAATCATAAACTCATAAAATGTCAGTTGCTTCTAGTTCGTATAATTGTGTATTGATTGATTGCAGATAGCCAAGAACTCCTTCCATAATAGAATTTGCTGGCTTCTACATATTAGCAAAAGAAAACTCATTTATATGAAGGTATAAAATAAAGTTAAAGCAAACTTTGCACTTAAAAAGAATTTCATATAAGAAAAACAATTCATAAATTTCTAGCATTGATTGTTCTTTCGTAGCCTATGAAGCATGCTTTCAAACCATGACATCATTGTTCATGTCAAGAAAAACAAAAAATTGTATCTACTTGTCTATAGTGTTAGATATTCGAAACATTTGCCCATATAAATATAAAATAGGCAGCTTGCCACAGTTCCTGAAATTCTCACATCTATAGATATATAAGTTCAAGAAAAACAAAATATAAAATGGATTAAAGCAATAGACAAGAAGATACAATTATATCAATGCTCTCTAAATGGTTTGTTTAGTTGGAAATAGACTTACCATCTCAATCTCTACAAAGGAACAAAGTTTGTTCAACACACAATAATGATAAAAGTTGCAAGGTACCAACAAGAAAGTGTCACCCATTGGTAGAAGATATGTGCATAAAATATTTCTATAAATAATAAAAAAATTGGTAATGCAACAATGAAAAAAATCATCCACTGTGTTTTCGAGACATAATTATGATCATTTTTAACTTTGCTAAAAAAATTATGATAATTTCTAACCTTATCTTTGGGAAAAAGCCAGTTGAAGATGTAATTTCTTTTTTTTATGTCTTAATGAAATAGGTCTTACTTTCTTATAAAAAAAAGAAAAAGAAAGAAATAAAGAGAAGAAAGGAAAAAAAGAGATAAAGAGATAAGTTATAGCTTAGTTTTTTCCAGCTTAGTGACAGTGGATTAAAAGAGTGGAATCCACTGAGTCATAGAAGTAAAGTAAAGCATGAAAATCAATTTACCATAAAAAAACTCATACTTTTGGAATTTAATTACGAACACCTTAAGTTTTAGTATCTTTTTACATTAGAAAATAAACATGGAATATAAAACTAAGCTATAATTATAATTTCGAGAACAGAGATAAAGATTATTTTTCACGTACATCGCCTTTGCAGGAACATCCAGAGACACAAGACATCTTTCTTTGCAACTTTATACAGATGTGAAGACATTGATAAAACATTATACATCCGCATTCCCATGACAAACCTCACACAAAAACCATATGGCGGCAACAAGATGTGAAGTAACCATGGTTGCACCTTGCCACTTCTATCTAAAACAAGTATGCAATCTAGCCTTTGAGAAAATCCTTCAAGGAAAATGGCGAAATCTCATCCTACAATTTTGCATGCTAAAAAGCATGCGAGGATAGTAAAGCGTAATGACAACCAACACAAGCAATCAAGAACAACCATGTTAGATCTGTAAGGGCCAGACAATGCCAAACAGAGTTGCAATCAACTAAATCATAAATAATAAATGTCTAAGACCATTCCAAGAATAAAATAGTCCAGAAGATACTTTTAGTAGAGATATAATCATCATCACTAAAAATCCCAGCCACAAAAAGTTTCATAAAAAAGAAAACCTAATAATTATGTCTTACCTTGCCATGATCTTGATTTAGGCATTGCCTCACAACTGTAGTCTGTTGTATCAGCCTCTCCATTGCTGCATAGCTTGAGCGTTTTGCATGGGCTTACATTATTGCAGATCAATGAGTTAGAAGTGTGATCAAGAACATTTTGCTGTAGATAATTCTTAAAATAAATATTGCATGAGGAAGAAGTTACTGAGAGAACAAACCAAGAATAGCTCTGTTCAAGTTTTCTACAACTTGCTGCCGATAATCCAAGCTAAGCAGATGAAACATTGGGAGATTTTTCAGGTTCTTCATAGGCAAGCAAAGCCATAAAGTCCTGCAGCAATAGAAAACTATCTTCCATTCTCTGACAAAGAACAAAATGTAGTAGATATGCTTAATATGGTTTTACTCTGAAAGGAACGTACTTCAAGCTTCTCAACATACTTCTGAACTTTGCCAAATGGAGTTAATTTGGTCTGAGCAAACTCCAGTGCTTCTGTGCTGCCATATAAATAAAAGAAATTATACAAACTTAATGAAGAACTCATGATTTTTAGTACAACAATCTTCAGTACTCACCAGTTTCTAGTGCAGACAAGTTCAACGAAATGAAGGCTCAAAAGATCAAAATGCAAGTCTTTGTCGTTTTCCAGCAAATCATGTGCCAAATCTTCCGTTAGCTCAATGGTCTTAAGTGCATTCCCTTCCAAGGCATAGTCAAAAATTCCTGATCATAAAATAAATAAAACCAACATAATCAAGGAAACAACTCTATCTAATAATATAATTAAAAGACGGAGAGCATTTATAGTTTACAAGCAAAAATACAAGTGTACACTAGCATAAAAGACGGTGGGCTTGACTGTATAACTCATTGAAACCCATGGAAAAATAAGTGACTACAAAATTCAAACTAGTTTACACGCATGTCTTGGTGCAAATATATTACAAAATGCTTTTACATCCATTTAAGGTTAGGCTCAAACTGCTCCAATGCCATATCAAATGCAACCTCAGTTCTTTCAAATTTTCTGCTTCTTTATATCCAAACAAATTTGGAAATATAAGCAATTTCAAAGAGAGATGTCCATCAAATGCTACCCATTGCAATTTAATCCCATAAAAGCAATGAAGTTCAAAAGGTTCAAAAATATAACTGCAACTTTACATGTAAACATGCAATTTTCTGTTTCTTTACATCATAAACAAATATTGAAATATAATTCAGAGAGAGATGTCCATCAGATACTATCCAGTGCAACATAATCCCACAAAATTAAGTACAAAAGTCTTAAAAATAAAACTGCAACTTTAAATATAAACTTGCCAAGACAAAAAATAAACATATTCCAATCCTCAAAATTCAGAGAAAAAATATCCCTATTATCAGACAGAACCAGCCATTTGGCCTGTTGGAAGTGACTAAGAAACAACAGATGTTTACGACTTGAAGGCATATCTCATGAAGTTATAGACCTAAGTATACATGAAGCACAAAAATGTATCATACACTGATTTAAGGCAGTCTTTAAGGACCAATAAGAGTGCCAACCTCCTAGGTGATTATCTCCAATGGATCCAATCCTGGCACTTAAATTGGCTACCACTGCCACATCCCTCTGAGTTCCTGAGCCTCCCCCAGCTTTTAAAAGAGGCCATACATGCTGAAAATAGCAAACAACAATTTCATCCACTTGTTTCGAGATCTTACAGAAAAAAAGCATTTGGCTCATTATCTTTTCGAAATAGGTATTAAGAACGAGATATGTACCCAATACTGAATGTGATCCTAGCCCTTGACTTGTAGTCATTATCTATGTTATAATCAGGAGTTTCCAAATTATCAAATCGTGCTTGACAATACATTAGTAAACAAGATAAATTTAAGCTAATTAAACTTGAACAATTAGATTTCAAGCAAGAATAGAAAATCATCTTTAGAACAAAGGCCCAGAAATGATAGACGAAGCAGTCTCTTTTCCACTTGATGATGCCAAACCTATCATCAATATAATATTGATCCCTAACTTTTAAGTAGATCGTATTTTAAATGACACAACAACATATCGATCCCTGACTTTTAACTTTTTGTAGGACCTAATGTTATTTTATTCAAAAATTCATGCAAAGAGTAATGTTTTGAGAGACAAAGGAAAACATACCCATATATGTGCAGATATAAACTTTCTGTCAAAATCTCCTTCACATATAGCTGCAAACAAATATCATAACTGCGTTTGTACACCTGTTAGGGAAAAAGAAAAAGAATAAGAGCTTAGCACACTGTACAAGAAGAATGAATATCATATGTGTAATTCAAAGTTAATTTTTTCAACAATAACAGCAAAGCAAAAAAATATATTGCATATTTCAAAGCTCAAAATTACGTAAGAGAAATACCCAGCTACAAGAAAGAAGAGCAAGCTGGTTGAGCAGGTAGAGCAGTTACAACAAATATGATATTCATTCTTCTTGTACACTTTCCACTCTTTCTTTCTTATTTGAACTCCCGCTAAAATTTTTGTTTTTCCCGCTATTAATTAGCCCTAGTCCACATTTATTTATTAATTATCCCGCCCAAATTTTTTGTTCTAGGATAGGATATTAATTGTTTATAGTACTAGCTTTTTTATCCTCACAGCTAATATGAATTAAATTAAAAATTAATGACCATATAAAAAACTAATCTTATTAGTATAAAATTAAATTATTAATTTATATGTTTATATACATATTTTGTAAAAAATAAATCGGTTCTTTTTTAATAACATTAAAAATAAATGAAATTAATTGATAAGATAATTAGATATTTATATAATTACATTAATTGATGAAATTTTATTATATATAATAACTATATATAATTAGTTAATTACATTATATTAATTTACAACTCCATTACTCACATAAGTATTATGCTAAAAATAGATAAATATTAGTTAAGAGATACTATAAGTAAATAAAATTAATAGGTAAGATAATTATATACTCAAATATTTATATGAATTAGTAACTTTCATTATATATAATTATATTATTAATTTATAATTTGTGCTTAATTTGGCGAGGAACTTAGTCCTAGCTAATTTAGCTAGTATTATTTCGTTGCTAACAAATAAATCCGTGAAAACACCATCAGCGAGGAATAAATCATCACTAAATTGGCGAGAACCGTATTCCTAGCTAAATAAGTGATGATTAATTCCTCGCTAACTAGTTAATCCACACATAAAAGATGAAAATAAGTATCAGCGAGGGATATGTCCTCGCTAAATTGGCGAGGATTACATTTCAAGCTAAATTAGCGAGGGATATGTCCTCGCTATATTGGCAAGGACTACATTCCAAGCTAAATTAGCAAGGGATATGTCCTCGCTAAATGTCTATTATATGTCATCTTATTTAAACGTTAACGAAGAATTTCTTCTCGCTAAATTAGCGAGGACTTTTTTCTCGCAAAATTAGCAAGGATTAAGTCCTCGCTAAATGCTTAATCTATCATATGCCATCTTATTTAAACTTTAGCGAGGGATTTATCCTCGCTAAATTAGCGAGAATTTTTTTCTTTCAAAATTAGCGAGGACTTACTTCATTTATCATATGCCATCTTATTTAAACGTTAGCGAGGAATTTGTCCTCGCTAAATTAGCAAGGATTTTTTTCTCGCAAAATTAGTGAGGATTAAGTCCTCGCTAAATACTTAATCTAGCATATGCCATCTTATTTAAACTTTAGCGAGGGATTTTTCATTGCTAAATTAGCGAGAATTTTTTTCTCGCAAAATTAGCGAGGATTAAGTCCTCGCTAAATACTTCATCTATAATATGCCATCTTATTTAAACGTTAGCGAGGGATTTGTCCTCGCTAAATTAGCGAGGACTTTTTTATCGCAAAATTTGCAAGGATTAAATCCTCGCTAGATGCTTCATCTATCATTTGCACCTTATTTAAATGTTAGCGAGGGATTTGTCCTCGCTAAATTTTATGCCAAAATTAGCGATAAATTGTCGATATTCTCGCTAAATTGTTGCAAAATATATGTTCATTTGCATCCCAATCAACATTTGTGACAAAATTCATTTGTTGTCGCAATTTTATCACTATATCAGTGATTTAGTAATGATTTTTCTTGTACTTGCTAAATTTTATCGCTATTCTGTAATTTTCTTGTACTGACTACTCTCCAGCCCTGCTTCATCTTGCATTGAGGAGAGTGGAAGCTCAAAAAATTTGACAAGCTACTGGATAAAGTTTGAGCTTTCTCTCTGCAAAACAAAGCCTACTGCTCGTCCAACATCGAGTTCAATAAATTATGCTCATTGCTCACTTACATTCCTACTGAGGTGTCACCTTATATAAACTTGACAATCGATCGTCTATGATCGATTATGTACCAACACCAAGTGGATGTGAATCTCTTTTTTTGTAACATTTCGACCTAACACTTTCTTCTTGCAGAGCTTCATTCTATCTAATGTTGTGATGGGTAAGATAAATTGAATCATTCTCTTGGTGAAGGAAGAGAAGGAAGTTTCGACCAAACTGAAAGAGAAACTCAAGGTGACCGAGAAAGAAATCAATAGCTTAAGAAAGAAGGTAGTTAACGCAGAGTGTTGCGATTCTAGCAAGTGCACTAGATCAACAAGTAATAAAGTGGGGTATAGTTAGAACCCGCAAATATCGAACCCAAGGGATAAGGGCTATTTTAAGCTAGATATCTAGAGTTGAGCGAGTTAATCTGAGATAAATTCCCAAGTTTTTGATCGAGAGAGCGTCCTAAATCTAATTAACAAAATAAATAAATAAATAAATAAATAAGATAAAGCTAATTAAATTAGAGATTAAAACAATAGTTAAAATATTGCTCGGGTTCACTCATCCACCCCATACCCAATGTAAATTAATTTTATCTTAAAGTATACATGAACAAATTCGGGATAACCCTCTTAACCCAAGCTTCCCATTCCGGAGCCAGCTATTCTAGTTGCTAAACTTTCCATTCCAGAGCCAACCCAACAACTAGCCTATGCACGGGTCTAACATCCTAAGTTTGGTTTGCCTTCCCATTCCGGAGCCAAACAACTCAAATCTCATCCATTTCAGTCCACACTCTAGTCCTAAAATCACAATTACTGCATATTTAGAATCCCATTCCGGAGCTGTCTAAAATAATATAGCATTCATGAAAGAAAAACTGAGCAAAAGCATTCATAGAATCCAATCCACTAGGCTCAATATCCATCCAAGACATATGATAAAAACCACTCATTCATGCATGGAAAATAACTTAATAGATCGAAAAATCATGAGATACAAATAAGTAACAGTAAAATAGACCAATTATTCATGTAAAAATCAAATTTAGTTCAAAGATTCACATTGTGGGTAGGGGATTCAAAGATCCCCAAGCAACAAATCTACATATTAAACATAAATAAAGTAAAAAGAGAGAGGAAAGAGAAAACCCATGAAGCCATTTGTAGCTTGTGAAGCTCCAATCCGAATCCAAGTCTCCTCCTTCAAAGCTCCAAGCAAAATGAAGAACGCAACTTAAAGGGAATGCAGAAAATTTAATCTAAACCTAACTTACATTGGAAAATAAATCTAATTTAAGGTTTACATTAAATTAAATCTAACCTACAACATAAAATGGAGGGAAAACATAAGAAAAATGGAGGAAAAAGCCCTAAATCTAAGTGTGGCGGCTCTCCCCTATCTTTCCTCCTCGTTTTTTGCCAAAGAAAATGCTGTTTTATAGATCTGCAGATGGCCACGGCTGAGACAAAAGTATCCCAGCCGTGGCCAGTCAGGTTAGGCACGGTCGAGATATTTTTGTCTCAGTCGTGGCCACCTTCTGGACTAAAATAGCTTGAATTCTGCATTGGCCACGGCCGGGACAAAATGTCTCGGCCGCGGCCCCTGAGAGAAAAAAATCAGTCCCATTAATTTATCAGTTTCTGAATATTTCACCGTTGGATCGAGGTAAAATTTTAACCATAGCTTTGTAACATCTTGATATACATTTTCAACGGTGAAGATTCGATTCTGATGTCTGTAGGTCATTCCAAAAAATAAAATGGTACGAATTGGGGATTCTTCAATAGGCACAGCTGGGACCATTTTGTCTCAGTCGTACTCTTGCCTATTTTTCTGCAAAAGAGTCAAATTTATCTCATTAAACATACCAAAACATTTTAAATATCAATATAATTTCATTTGGCATAAAAAGAGAAAGTTATTACACAAAATACTGAAAATCATGCAAAATAAAACATAGACACAAAAAAAATATACTGAAATTAAACAATAAAATTGGAGTTATCACAGAGCCTAAAGCAAAGAGGCTGTAGAGGCCCAAAAGAAGACATTCAAGGAGTCAGCCATGAAAATTGCTAAGTTTGAGTCTTTGCTCGCCAAGAAAAAAGAGGAGCATTAAGCTACTAAGGCAAAACTTGGGGAGGTAACTACCGAGCTTGAGAAAGACTGAGTTCATAAGGCTGCTCTTGAAAAAATCTAAGTTGAGCTTAAGAACAAATGGGCTAATTTTGTGGATAATGCCCTAGATCTGGCCACCGAATAATGCATTGCTTATGACGGAAAGCTTGTAAAGGTTGTCAAAGAAAAATATCCAAATGAAGACTTCTTCTGGATGGAATAAATGTAATGCCCCTAATGGTACCTTAAGAGGAATATATGGTCATTTCGCATGAGACAGAGGTTGATTATATGGCTAATGAAGGGGAAATTGCAATATAGGGACTTAATTGAAAAGTAAAAGTTTTGAGGAAGAAATATGAATATGTCGAAATTAAGATACCAAAGTAAAAGACATAAGTATAAAGAGGGACCAAAGTAAGATTTTGTCAAGATCATTTGAGCCAACCAATGGAGAATGGACACTAGTGTTTCTAGAAAAAAAAATAAAAGATAAGTTAAAAGAAAGGAAGAGGGAGACGTGGTCGGCCATTCTTAGCCTAAAAAAAGTATATTTCTGTTTGCTTATCTTTCATTCATCTTATTTCCTTCTCAAGCCTGTGTGGATGCTAATCCAAGTAGAGAAAAGGTTGTAAATGGTATAGATGAAGAGCAAGAGTAAAGAAGAGAAGATAAAAAGGAAGAAAGAAAAAGTTAAAGCTTAATAGAGGTATGGGAGTTATATTACTGCTCTATGTGTTTGTAGTTGAAATAAATTGTTATATGTGTTTTAGATGATCTATAGTTGATGTTTGAGTGAATAATTGAATGTATAGTGCATGAGAAAGATGATTTATGCCTTAGAAAGAGATAAGGTGAAAATATGTTCAAGGATTCATTTGAACCTATTTCAGTGCAAAGTGTATAACTATTTTTGTAAATGTCCGATTGATGTGAATCCAGTTGTGTATGAAAGATAAGATATATATATACAACTTTGTAGAGAAAATGGGATCTAAATATATCTCTAGGGTGTCTGAAAATGATCTTGAAGTAGACAAACCCCTGCTGTCCATCACCTAGGAATAGTCTGTAATGTTTTAGTGATATCTTGAGATTTAGAAGTTATAATTGAGTGATTTTTAATGTTTTAGAAATTAGAGACATAGTATAACAACTTTTTAGAGATTACTTGCCCTAAAAATTACATTTTATATGTCAAAAATAGCATATAAGTCGAGACTAAAAATCTGTCTTTGGGCGATTTGAGCCTCATAGTTATTAGGTTTTTTATAGTAACCGTGAGGTACCCCAGTTTTCAATTCAGACCCTTAAAAAGACCTATCGCATGGTTACTAAGCTTTTCATAGTAATCGTGACCCCTTTAAAAAGTATAGATCATGGTTATTATTCATCTGGTAATGACCGTGAAGTACTATGACGTAGTCTAGAACCAAAAGGGCAACCTAGGTCACGGTTATCATGATTTTAGTAGTAACCATGACACCTATTTCATGTTTGAGACACGGTTACTAAGATTTTGATAGTAACCGTGACCCTGCCATGCCTTTCTTGAACTTGATTTTAAACTCTCAAATTATTTTTAAAGCTTGTTTAAGCCTTCCTAAATGCTTTTAGAGTGTTTTAAGTGTAAAAATAAGAGTAATAAACAATATAAATGAGTGTAAAGCCTAATGAATTAGTGAAATAAGATTAAATGTTAAATCTTAATATGTGAAATTTATATAGTTAATGAATATGAATGAACATGAATATGAGTGACATGGAATAGTAAAATGATTGCATGATCTATTGAATGTGTTAATGTTATGTTTCTAAAAGTATTCATCAAAATGTACAAGCAATGAATGAGAGTGAACTTAGTACATGATTTGCATGGTATTATATAATAATCATGTTAAAGTGTGATTTAAATATATTTGAAGTATAAGTAAATGTACATTGTATAGTGACTTTATTACATTCTTGTATTGAATTTGTAGAATCTATGAATCTAGATGTATCAAGTGTGATGACTTTGAGTGATTAAAGACTACTTGTAAGCCCAAATTTCACATAATAGTGGATAGATATGCATGCCTATAAAGGAAATAGTGATTACAGTTGCAAGTGTTGTCACCAAAATGTGACTAGTATAGTGTTTGATACCTTTTGGTATCTAGTGAACTGAGACTTTTATGTCTCTAGTTGACTAGTGTAGTGTTTGATACCTTTTGGTATCTAATGAACCGAGACTTTTATGTCTATAGTGTTTAATACTGCTCGCCAGTATCTAGTGTTTGTACCCGTATCTACCCTTTATGAGAATTCAGGCAATGAAAGTGATTTGATTGATGAATAATGATAATGTTGGTGCTTTTCAATGCATAATGAAGTGTAAGTGAAAGACCGTATTGTAGTTGCAATTGAGTGTATAATTGCTATTAAGTGTGATTAAATGCATGTAATGAATAAGGGTGATACGATATTATATTATATACTTGGCATGTTAGATTATATGTATTTGAGACTTCGATAAGAAGTCAATTGTATTGTTTACTCCCCCACTGAGCCATTGCTCAGTACGGGTGTTTTTTTTCCGTATAGGTACTCAGGTGTGAGAAAGTGCTTTTGCTAGAGTCAACATCTGCAGGCCATTAGAAGGGTAACGAGTGAAGGAATAATTCTAATAATGTATTATTTATTTGTAAATGTATAATGTGTAAAAGTTTTGAAATATATGTATTGCACTAAGTTATAATTGTACCTTAAGTATATTATGTGTATTAAGTTGTGTATATATGTATTTTTGTACAAGTAATTTAATAGAATAATAAGTATATAAAATGGTAATAAGAGCGGACATTACAATAAATATATCTTGATAAGGATTAGTTAGGATTTTTCATTTGACTATAGCCTTCATGGCCTTATGTACTTTTGATATGACATGAAAAGCTTCAATTACTCGAACCTTTTTATAATGAGTCTCCAACATTCCAAACTTGTTTATTATCAAAGGGGGCCTAATTGAGCTGAAAGATACAATGTGCTCATGGCAAATATGCCTATCTGAGCTGAAAGGGGGCTCCCAATGAAACTGCATATTGAGCAAAAAGAAATTGCTCCCGACGAATATATACCTATTTGAGATGCCGATCCTTACTCCTGGTGAACATGTTTGTTCAAGTAGGGTTATTGATGATGGTTCTTTAAGTTGGAGATATTCCATGAGTGCAGCAATATCTTTCCATTCATATCTTTAAGCTTATAAGCTCAAAAATTCATAACTTCATATACTTCGTACGGGCCTATCCAATTAGGACTCAGTTTGTTAACCCCTGTAGCTGTTTAGGCTTTGATAGTTTTCTTCAAAACTAGCTCACCTACATACAAAATTCGGGGCTTCAGTTTTCGATCATGGTATGATGCCATTCACTATTTATAAGTTGTTGCTCGAATCTAGGCTTGCTATATTTTTTCTTCAAGTATATACAAATAGTAAAACAGTGATTCCTTGTTTATTTCTTCATCTTTTTTCTCGATCCTTAGATTCGACATTCCTATTTCACAAGGGATGACGATCTTCACACCATAAGTCATAGAAAATGGGGTAGCCGCTGTCGCTGACCGATGTGATGTTCGGTAAGCCCATAATACTTTGTCCAGTTCTTCAATTCATAGGACCTTGGCTTCATCGAGCCTCTTTTTTAGCCTCATCGATATTGTTTTATGAAGTTACCTTGGTCATTCCATTCGATTGAGGATGGTAAACTGATATAAATCTAAGCTAGATATGCAATTCTTCATAGAATTCCCTAAAAGATTGAATGTTGAACTATTTTTCATTATTGGTAATAAAAGTATGTGGGATTTCAAACCTAGTTATTATTGATTTTTGAATAAATTTGATTAAGTTTGCTAGGGTGATTGTTGCTAGGGGCTCGACTTCAACCCACTTGGTGAAGTGATCCACTGCCACCACTAAAAACTTTCTTTATCCGATAGCCAATGGAAATGACCTGAGTATATCTATCCCTCACTACGTAAAAGGCCATGGACTATGTATTAATGTTTGCCGGGCTGACCCTTGCTAAATTATTCTCCCAAAATGTTGGCATTTATCACATTTTCGAACCAAATTCTTAGCATCTGTCTCCATTGTGGGTCAACAGTATCCTTGAAGAAGGGCTTTCTGAGTTCTCGTTTGAGCTCTTTCATGCACCCCGTAAATATCCTCACGTATTTCTATGAGCACATAATTACCTTCATCGAAGCACAAGCATAAAGACTAAGGGTGAGAGTAAGATCTTTGATACAATGTTTCATCTAGTATTGATGTAACACCCTTAACGGAATAGTTCTTTCTGATATGAACTTAAACGATTTGCCTGAAATTAACGGCTACCCGCTTAATAACCTCCTGAAAAATCAAACAGTAACACAGCCTTCAAGAGGCATAATAATTTATCACAGATAACAAATACATAACATTCCATTATTCGCATACCAATCATATTCATTTACCGACATAACATAATTACTATTAATACAATAATAATACAAAATACAGTCAAGTCTACTACTATTAGCCGAGTATATACATGCCAAAAATACCTAAAAGTATAGACAATTCTTTTCTTCAAGCTTTATTCTGTTGTGTACTATGCTCCAGCTTCTCTTCAGAACGTGCACACAGTAAAAACTACGTGTTGAGCATTATATATGCTCAGTGGTGACTACCAATCCTGGAATTTCCAATTAAGCAAAATTATCGTATTTATCCCAATTATTACTTTGTCTTATCAACATTCCTTTTAATAATTCTGACAGTCTTTTCAGTTCATTATCAATATTTTTTGTAGGCTTTTTACTTTGGTTCTAAATATTTCACTTTACTTCAAAGCACTTTCTTTTGTAATTCTAATTGCAAAAGTTACGTTTCTTTTCTTACTTTTACTATTGCTATTACTTGACTTAACTTTGACTTTTTTTACTCAATTTCTTATTTAATCAGATCAATACAAATATTAGTTATTTGATGATTTACATTATTAATTGCCACTATAATGACAAGTTTTCTATTCAATACTTGATTTCTTCATTAGTCACAATTTATCCTTTTAATGGTAAACCTACAATTTTGCTGTTTTTTGCTTTATATCACTTTGGCCTTTTTATTTATTTCTCAAAAGACGATCATTAATACTTTTAACACTTAATGTCCAATAATATTATTACTTAGCAACTTTGCAATTAAGTCTTTGTTTCCTTATTTCATTACAAAATGGTACTATTTAATTTACTTATTACAAGAATCATCATTTCTATTTATTATCTGCAAAATAGTCATTTTTGGACTTTTAATTACAACTTTAGCTTTATTTTACAAATTTTTATTTTCAAATCAATAATTGGTATACAATATACCAATTGGTACTTGTTATAACTATTTCATGTAAAATTTCATTTATGTCCTTTTTTTATTGCGAAATGACTAATTTATTCTTAATAAGCTTATTTTTAGTTTTTAAGCTAATAGTTGATGTACATTACATCAATTTACACTTATTTTGTCATTTTTATAGAAAATTATATTTTAGTCCTTGTTGGTCGTAAAAATTTATTTTTAAAACAATTTAGCTATCAAATGACTATTTTACCCTTTTATAAGCATTTCTTAGTAAATTTTCTCATTGATTACACTTTTTGAAAAAAAATACTATTTTGCCCTTTAATTTATATTTTCTTTCACTTTAGTCTTTTTTCACTTTCAATCATCAATTTTTATTATCTTTTTACATTTTTAGCACTATACTTTCTTTATGTTCCTAGTGCGATATGACAGAACTCTCAAATAGGATATGCGAAATATGGATCCAAAGGCCCCACTGATAGAAAAATGACCTCTAAGGGACCATTTTTCAAAAAGTACATCACTAACACTTTCACTTTTACACTGAAGTTATGAAGATCAGAGATACTACCGATAGCAAAGCAAGTCGCCATGACTTGTACTGCGATATAAGGTATTCCTATGGCTATCTAATTATATCCTGAATAAGAATATTACTACATGGCTATTGCTAAGGACAAAAACAATCAATTAATTTTCAAAATAATTTTCACACTTCAATAATTTTTAATTTCTTTTATTTTTCTTTAAACAGTACACTTTGTCAATCGCACTCTTTTAGTACTATTGACCAT
Organism: Excoecaria agallocha; assembly: GCA_037975025.1. Lineage (NCBI taxonomy): Eukaryota > Viridiplantae > Streptophyta > Magnoliopsida > Malpighiales > Euphorbiaceae > Excoecaria > Excoecaria agallocha. Next base: position 6,845,125 of record CM075817.1, on the reverse strand, counting down.
ACAATAACTTTTTCTTTTCGATTATTTTTTCTTTCTAATCACTTTTTCGTAAATCATTTTACAATAATTCACTATAAACATTTATTATCCTTCCGATTTTTAGCTAATTATTTTTTTCAATACTTTTTAATATTTTGTGAATTATGCCAGGATAATTCACTATTTTTCTTTCTTGACACTTATTGTATTATTTCTTTATTATTCAATAATTTACTTTTACATTCATTTTATTTCTTTTTGACTTTTAACTAATTCTTACTTTTTCGGCCTGAATTTATGATTGTTCGAAATTTGAAATACTTTATACAGGTTGTGAATTATTTATAATAATTCACAATTTTATTCTAATTATGAATTATTTTGTAATAATTCAATATATCGATTTTATCCACTTTATTTTATTTTACTTTTATTTTTCGAAAATCTGTCATTTGACTTTTTTATTTTCTTTATACAGAATATAAATTAATTATATTAATTTACCGTCTTTATTTATCTCTTGAATTATTTCTCAATAATTCAATATTTTCATTTAACATGTACAATTTTTATTTTCACAATCATTCTAATAAATCACATAAATTCTATAAAAATTTATGTGAACATATTTCTTCAATTATTATTATGTTTACTCATTTTATGAATTATTACACAATAATTTATCATTTACATTATATATTTATACTTGTCCTTAGCTTAAAAATTCTTGAATAAATTTCATAAATTTTCTAAAAATTCATGGGCATTATATTTCATGTTTTACCTTATTTTATTACTTAATTTTATCAAAATGCTTAATGTACACATTCTTTCTCTTTAAGAATGTAATTCGTCCATTAAAGAATTTTTTCTTAAAAATTTATTCCAATTTAATTAAGCTTACATTTAAACTTAATTAAGGTTTAATTGCATTATTTTTCAATTGCATTATTTTAAGAGTAATTTCAATATACCTACATTTTTTTCATTTTTTTCTTAATTATATATTCAATAAATATTTCAAAAATATTCACATAATTTCTATAAATTCCACAAAAATTCATAGATACACAATTTTACATATACTATCAAATTAAGACTTAAATTCATTAAAATATTTAATATACAATTTTTTTCTTCATCGTGAATTTTGGCCACTACAATAAAATTTCTTATAAATTTTTTTAATTCAAATTAAGCATTCTAACACACTTAATTAAGGTCTAATTACACTATTATACAATCAATTTCAATTTTAATCAATTACGTACACTAAATTTTTCCTTAATAAACCTTAAGGAAAATCATGGAATTAAATAAAACATACTAAGATTTAGTAGTCACTAACCTCATTCTTGCCATTAGCCTTTCACAATATTCATTTTCTTAGCTTTGAACCTATGAAAACCATTTTTCCTTCAAATCACCTTCCACGGCTGAAATTTTTACCTCCAAATTCACCAAAATAAACATAAATTTAGCTCAAAACAACCATAAAAACATAATCTAGGCACCTAAATTTGACTATAGATTCCTTTAAATCAAATTAAAAATCAAATATTCACTTACCTTATTTTGACCTTCATGCCTTTAACACTTGTTTTCATTAGATTTTCTCCATTCTATCTCTAGTTTGAGCTTAGATCCAACAACTAGAGAGGTTGAAAATAATTTTTGGTGTTTGGATCAAAGGGAAAAGTTGAAGAATTTTGAGGGAAAAAGGGACAAAATGAAATTCGGCCACCATGGATAAAAAAACTTGCTAGAACGTGGGATTTTTCTAGAGAAAAGGAGAGGTTTCTTCCCTTTTATAATCTCTAAAGTGGACTTGGGCTTGGGCTTTGCTTAATGGGTCTTAATTAATTAATCAAGCCCATAACTACCTAATAACAAACTTTAATCCATTTATTTTATTTTTCAACTTCAAATTACCTCAAAAATAATTTCATAATTTTTACCACCCCAAAAGTAGATTGCACGCAAATTTTTGGCTCAATCGGAGTCTATTTTCAATTCGATTCGATTAAATCGGTCCGATCTAAAAATATCGGTATTATAGAAAAATTTACTTTTTATAGCCAAAATAATCTAAATATTATTTTAGGCTTAACTATAATTTTTAATAATTTTCGGAGTCCATTTGCTATTTTTAAATATTTATGTAAAGTTGAGTCAGTTCCCTTATAATAAAAATTGACTAGCTATCTTTTCGTATTTTTGACTTTTAAAGGTTCATTTGACCTTAATTTTACTTCAAATTTCAATCACGGATTTACCATGACCAATATTTTTCAATGGTCCAATAAAATATTTTTTTCTTCCAGATGTACTTTTCAGCCCGAAAAATACCATTCACTATCGTAAAATACTGTTAACGGCTAACTCGGTGTTAAGGCCATTACAATTGAATAGAGACTAGAACGTCAGACTGTCTTTTTAGCTATCACTTGATCTTTTGGGAGAGCACCTATTTGAAAAAAATTGATAGATCAGCAATCACCATCCGTCCATCTGCTCGTTCATTTGGATCAAGAATGTTTTATAAGAAGGCTGAGCAATGATCGCCCAAATTACATTTTTTGATTTTATGTCATAATTTAAGGATGCTTGTTTGGCCAATGAATCAGCCTCTTTATTTTTTTCTTGAGGTATTTGCTCGATTGTCCACGAACTTCCTCATTTTTCCAATTGTGATAGTAAAATGGATACCAGATCTCGATACTTCATCATTATTTGCTCTTTAGATTTGAACTTTTTTGTTAACTAACTGATGACTAATTGGGAGTCAGAATGAATAAGTAAAGATTTAGGCTTTACCTCGAGGTCGAGCTGCAACCTAAAACAAAGCGCTTCATATCCTGCCACATTATTGGATGCCGGAAAAGACACTTCGACCATTCTTCTTATAAGTATTATTTCCAAACTCGATAGTATAGCTCCTACATCCACTCCTTTCGAAGAAGTTACTCCATTAACATATAACTTCCAAATCACCTTGTTCGGCTCAACAAAAAGAGCATAAAGCTCGATCACATAGTCTGCCAGTACTTGTGCTTTCATTGCTGAACAGGGCTTATACCAGACATCGAACTCTCCTAGGTGAGCTACCTATTCAGTTATCCTTCCCGATGCCTTCAGCTTCTGCAATACCTTCTTAAAAGGAGTGTTAGTTTGGACTACTACTTTATATGCTGAAATAAAGGCGCAGCTTTATTGCTAAGTTGACTAAAGCTAAGGCCAATTGTTCAAGGATCGGATACCATAGCTCGACACCTCGAAGGACTTTACTGCTGTAATATATAAGGTACTATTAAGTGCTTTCCTCTCTTATCAAAATTAATCCTACGGCCCCTTCAAAAACTAACAAGTACATGAATAGGTTATCGCCTAGCTATGGTCGACTGAGCAGTAGAGGTGAACTCAAAAATCATTTCAGGTCTTTGAAGGTAGATTGACACTCTGAGCTCCACTAGAAGTTCTTTATATTTTTTAAAGACCTATAGAACGGAAAGCACCGTTTAGCCAAACAAGAGATAAATCTACCCAGTACTGTAATCTTCTCATTTAACATCTGTACTTTCCTGATTGACTTCGATGGCTCCAACCTTAAAATAGATTCAATTTTTAAAGGAATAGCTTATATTCCTCTTTTTGAAATCATAAAATCTAGGAATTTATCGGATCAAACTCCAAAGGTGTACTTATCTGGATTTAACTTGAGATCGAACATCCTAAGAGTTGAGAATAATTCTTCGAGCTCTTTAAACGGGTCTAATGGAGTTATACTTTTAATAATCATATCATCAATATATACTTCCATATTTTGACTTATCTGCTCTATAAATAACTTGTTCATCAATCTCTGACAAGTAGCCTCTGCATTCTTGGGTCCAAATGGCATCACCCTGTAATAGTAAGTGGCCCTGTAGGTTATGAATGCTATTTTATCCTCATCTTTTGGACTCATAGAAATTTGTATGGTAGCCCATCCAGGTATCTAGAAAGGTATATTCTTCAAACCCCACCATCGAATCTACTAACATATCAATGTTTGGCAATGGATAACTTTCTTTCAGGCATACTTTGTTCAAGTCCGTGAAGTTCACACATATTCCCCAATACTACATTGGATAACCAGTCTGAATAAAATACCTCCTTTATAAACCCATTTCTCAACAGAGTGTTCATCTCTTCATTTATTGCCACCTGCCTCTCTGGCACGTGATTGCATTTCTTTTGCTTGATAGGTTTGCAACTTGGTTGTATGCTCAAAGAATGAGACATGACATCTAGTGAAATGCCAATTATATTCGATGATTGCCAAGCAAAAACATCTACATAGGACTTTAGTACTGCTAATAATAGCTTTACCTCCGAGCTAGGATTTCCCGAGATTATCATCACTATTTTTTCAAGCAACAACTCTACCTCTTGTAACAAGGTTTTTGGTTTTGCTTTTCAAGTGACATCCATCAGAACATCCATCATATCAATTGGAAAGGTCCGTTTTACCTCTTTTAATATAGTAACATATGTCTCTTTGGCCACACTTTGGTTCCCTCGAAGTATGGTCGTTCCTTCCAGTGTTGGTATCTTTATAACCAATTTTTACATGAAAATATAAGCATTTGCTGCAACCAATAGAGATCGGCCAAAAATTGCATTATAAGACAAAGGCATATTCACTACCATAAAATATAATTTACATGACCTAAAAGTGGAGTCATCTCCCAGCTGCAAGTTCAAATTGCCAAGCCCTCAACTTTAATAGGTTGTCCGGAGATTTTGATTGTCGGGATTGTTACTTCATCCATTAGGTTTAATATTCCTAATGCTTTGTGGGCTTGCAGAGTGATAAAATTTATCGCATTGCCCGTGTCTGCCAAAATCCTCTGCATCAGGAAATTTTCAATCATAGTTTCTACCACCAGTGCATTATTATATGGTTGTTGGACATGCTTTCCATCTGTATTTGAGAACTGAATGACACTTGGTGAGGAAGGCAAACTAGCTCCAATTGAGAAAAGCTCCTTTGCTTTTTTGAATCACCGAAAATGTCAAAATGCTTTCCTCCTGCAATAACATGAATTATTTTCATCGAGCCTTCTTACTACCGTTGCCCTCTCCTCTATCGGGCTACCTTGGGGGAGATCATCTATTTTTGCTTTTATTTCCTTTGATGAACTATCTGAGCTCACCTCTCTTTATTTGATATTCTATCTTTCGCCTAAGCTGCCTACAGTTATTGGTTTCATGGCCTTTATCCTTGTGGAAGGCGCAATATAAATTTTGGTCCCAATTCAAACCCTTTCTTATAGGCTTCAACTATTGTACTTCTTGATTTTTCTTCATTTATGATAAAATTTATGCCAAGAAAGTGTCTAGTTTGGAGAATGTTTCCTCCTTTCGATTATCCCAGTATGGCTTTAAAACCATGAAGGATATATTTTCACCTCTTATAGCCTAAACATCTTTCCTCTTTAAACTTTCACTTTCCCATCCTATTCCCCATAAGCTATCATCTTTCACCTATCTACCGTACTTTAGCCTTCTAGTCTCATCCATCTGAATGTACTTATAGATACTATTTATAAGCTTGATAAAATGGGGTTCTTACTCAATGAGTCTCTAAAATCCTGACACCTAATGTTCCGACTAAGGGCGTTAATGGCAACTTTCAAGTTCAGATTCTAGATATCTATGGTTACCATATTGAATCTGTCTATATAATTTTATAATGGTTCTTATATCTTTGCACTACCTGATGCAATTCAGCTAACATCCTGGTTGGTCGGATGGCCGCTACAAACTTTAACTCGAACATAACCGCTACAAACTTCAACTCGAACATCTTAATAAACTATTAAAAATTATATATTGAGTGCTAAGGTAGATTACTGAATCATACCTAGGTACACTCTGTTAAGGTTTGTGAAAAGATCTTACAAAGGGCAACATCTTCTATGGTGTGAATTAGCATGGAGTGGTGGAATTATTTCACGTGTGCTTGGGGATTCGTGATTCCACTATATCTGAGTAGGTTGGGTAATTTTATGTTCAAAAATAAGTTTTAAGTATGGCTTTAGAGAGAGGGGATCGAAAATTATCCTGGTATTGCACCACTTTACGATTTTATTTTTATTGTATCTTCTCTTTGACAAGCTTATCCAGCTCTTCTCTATTCAGAGTTATCTGGGATCCCTTATTATTTTATTGGGGTGTATAGTTTAGGTTTTTAAAGTTTGGGGCAGTATTTATCCTGGGGATTTAGGGTGTCGATAGGAGGCTATTTAGGCTGCTAGATACTATAGGGTTGCCAGTACAACTTGGGTTAGCTGAAAAGTGAGGCCTAGAATAGGCATCACTGGTGTTGTGATTGGGAGGTTGGCTATAGGAAGGTTTGTGGAGGCACTTTAGGGGATGGTTCTAGGGATAAAAAAACTAGTATGAAAGGTGGTGGTGTTGTGTTATTGCGGTCATTTCCTGCTTGGATGTTTTTGTCATTATAATTCATGGTTTTATGGGAATGAGGGATTTCATGCTCATCATACCAAATGATAACAGCTCGGATTTACTTGGCTGATATTGGACTTGACTTGGATTATAGACTGCTTCAACGATACCTGAAAAACAAAGAGAGTCAATAAGGGTTCGGCGGAGGATACTCCAACAATAAAGTAAAAAAAAAAGTATAATGGGGTGTTTTCAGTAAAATTTAACTAAAAGAGCTAAATACCTAATGAACTTGCCTATTTATATAGATAGGTCTCTTATTTTGGTTTAAAATCATAACTGCTATGGGAGTCCTATTGAGAAAGAATTTTTACCTGTATAAGAAGTCCGACTAGAATAGGAAAAAGAAAATGGGATCTCTATCTTAATAAGACTTTTATGAGAATGACACCATCGGATGTTACCATGCGAATTAGGGGTGAGCATTCGATTGGTTCGGTTTGATTTTGGATCGAACCAATTGAATCAAAAATCGAACTTCAAGAAATATAGGAACCGAACCAAAATCGAAGTTTGTAGAACCGAGAACCGAACAAACCAAAATAATTTCGATCGATTCGATTTTGGGTCAATATGGACTTATTTTTTATTGGACTTTTAACTTATATGGGTCCATAAATTAAATTAATTTATATTCAACAAAATAAATTCATTTAAAATAACTAAAATTAAAATAATATACATAAATTTATTATATTATGTCTATAATAAATACTAATCAAAATATTTTATTGGATTTATTAAGAATTAATTAGTTGAAAATTAATTCGTAAGAAATATTATAATAAAAAAATTTAAATAACAATTGTAAATATAGTCTTTTTTTGTGTTCAATTTATTCAAATTTATTGAAAATCAAATATTTATAAATTCAAATAATATACTAATTTGATTGTTCAAATTACTTTGTATATCATTGTTTGTTTAGCTCGAATGTTAGCAGCAAATTAGTTTTGATTAGTTGTTCATCTTATCATATTATCTTAACTACTATATTATTCATAATATTATAATAAGTTGATTTTTTTTCACAATGAAAGCACATTATATTTAATTATAATTATAAATGTTATTAAAAAATTAAATTTGAAATTTTTTATACTTTTTATCGAATTCCATCACACACTCCATCTGTCAATCGGTTAACAATGCATAAATTGCATTCAAATTTATTTGGCTTATAAATACCTAAATTCCACTTTATAGTTTATTTAACTATTTAAATTTTAGTGACAATCTATTGAATTAATTTTACCTATCATCATTGTATTTATGTATAAAAAAATCATAAAAAATTTATATTATAAAAATATTAATTTATCCATTTTTAGTTTATAAGGTAATTTTTTACAAAAACTTATCAAAATTCAGTAAAATATACAGTTAACAAATCAATTTATTGATTAACTTTCATTTTCTATATGCACTTGGACTGTCTTAGCATTCCTAACATATTCTTCTTTCTCCTCTTGAATTATATTTGTATATACTAACTACACGTTGTGGCAAAGTTTTATTCGATTTACATTTAAAGTGACTTTTTAAGGCAAAAATGAACAAATTGAGTTATTTTTTATTACAATTTTTTTTCATGATTTTTCTGTTATAAATAGATAAATTTAGTGAACATAAATAAAATTAATTTTAACTTATTGAACATTTATAATAGAACTAGGGTGGAAAAAAATAATATTTTTTATATAAGAAATGAATATAATAATTCGATTAATATACCATGAATTTAATTTTTTTTTACAAAAAAAATCTTCTACAAAAAAAATCATGAATTAGACTTTTGTAGAGTAAAAAAAAAATATTAAAACAAAACTTTTAAAGTAAAAAAAAATTGAAAAAACAAAAAAAAGATTAAAGTAAAAAAATTAAAAGTAAAAAAAATAAGTGAATTAAATTTTTGTAGAGTAAAAAAAATATTAAAACAAAAAAGATTAAAGTAAAAAAATTACTGAATTAGATTTTTGTAGATTAAAAAAATATTAAAACAAAAATTTTAAAGTTAAAAAAATGATAAAAAAAATTAAAGTAAAAAACTGTAAATATGCCTTTATTGGTATTTGAACATAGGACCTTTAAGTTTTTTCATGTGTTCCACGCCACTTGGATGGATTGTATTCTCTGAAATATATATATATATATATATATAAACTTCGATCGGTTTGGTTCCTTCGATTTTTTAATTTTAAGAACCGAATAGATAAAATCGAATTTTAATTTTGATTTAAAATCGAACGAATCGAAAATCGAAAAAACCGAATCAAACAGATCAAAATCAATTCGATTCGGTTCGATTTTGGTTCTGCACACCCCTAATGCGAATTTTGGGTGACCCAAATAGCTAGAAATCTGGGCTATGGGTCTAGCTCTGAGGCCTAGTTCGGTTATCATTATCGAACACTAAAATTTGAAAAATTTAGTTTTTTATTTTTGAAAATCTTAAAATTATTTTTAGTTTTTACTGTCTATTTTTTAAAAAACTACTTTATATATTTAAAAACTGTATCATGCTTTTTAATTATTCATTTATATTTTTTAATTATTCATCTATATTATGAAAATAATTTCAGCGGTGGCAGCAACAAAGGCAATGGTGGCAGCAACGGTAGGGGTGATGGTAGCAACGACGACAATTGCAGTGGCAATGGCAACGATGTAGTTGTGGTGGTGGCAATAGTCTGAAGGTGGTGGTAGTGGTGACAATAGCAATTTGGTGGTAGTGACAACGACAATGATGGTAGTGATAGCGATGGCAGTAGTGGTGGTGACGGTGGTGGTGATGGTGATGATAGGATAAAATAATTAAATTATTGATAAAAGCAAAAGCCTAAAAATCATATTTTAAAGATTTTTTATTTTTATTTTTGATGTGAAAATCACTTTGTTTAAATTTTTGCAAAAATCAAAATGAAAATAAATTTATCAAACGTATTTTGATTTTGTTTAAAAAAATCAAAAGTCGAAAATAAAATCATTCTTGAACGTATCCTAAGCTTTCAAATATATTGTCATAGATTTACAGCAATAATTTTAGCAATTTTTTTATAATAAACAAATTAAAATTTTATTATTTTATTATTACTGTTGTTGGTTTGAAATGTTTAAAATATAGTGTTAAATTATTGACTTATATAAAGTAAGTCAATATTATTCAAATATATTTCTAAAAATATGTTGCAATAAGTTTTTTTATGTGCTAATAGATGGTAGTTTTTCTTATCATTTTAGTATATTATTGGTAAAAAATACCAAAAGAAAGTATGATAATATATTGTCCATTTCAAAAAGTACAGTGAAAAAATGCACTTATCTAAAATAAAGTCACAATGCTACAGTTTTGTAAAAGAAATATAATCTTTTCGTTTTTTTATCTATTTTTTTTTATTTTCATTAAAATTAAGAAATAATAATTAAATTTAAATTTAGTATTAAATTATATGATTAAAACTAAATTATTAAATTTAATTTATTCTAATTTTATTGAAAAAAATTGAATTGAGAAAGAAAATTAAATTACATTAAAAGTTTAAAAGTAACAGATAAATAAAATTTAAATTTTATTCAAAAGTGACAGATAAAAAGAACGAAAAAAATAAAAAATAATTAAAAGAAAATAAGAGATGAAGTGACTGTAAATTTAATATAGTAGTTACTAATTTGTTTTTATGAATTAACACTATTGTAGTTAAAATGAGTTGAATTTTAATAGTAGATGTTGATTTTAATGTATTTAAGATTTTCGAGTTAGAGTTTTCTTTTCTTTTTTTTTTTTATGAGAAAGAGCTTCTATTAAACCATGTCTGAGTTCAAAGTTGCATACAACCATGCTGGTGGAAGATCCAACCAGACATGAAGAACAGATAAAGAAGACGAGGCCTTAGCTAAGTTATGAGCGACTGTATTCGCTGATATTTTGATAAAATCAAACTTAATGTTTGAAATAGAATGACTATAAAAACAATCATCCAAAATTAAATCAAGATCTGACCCAATGGAAGAATTAGAGATAAGATGCTGAATGATAATCTAAGAGTCAAATTCGACGATGACGTGTTGTAATCGTTGTGCCTTTATCCAGTTTAACACCTCTCTGATAATCATACACTCTGCTTTTACTAGAGAATCAGTATAATGAAGAAGACTAGAGAGCATTTTTATTTTTTTTATTAAAAAATTGTAAATAAATGAATTTTAAGAGAAAAAAAAAACTAAAGTAGAAAAATAAAAAGGGCTGTGGAGTGTAGCGGCGACGTGGAGGATAAGATTAGCCGAATGTCTAATCACCCAAATTTTGACCACTTATTTGATTTTTATTTTTAGAAAAATATCAATTTATTAAATAGAAACATTTTCAGCTAAATGCATTTATATAATATTAATTTTTATTTTTTATATATTAATAAAAATAATATAATAAATTTTTAAAAAAATTTATAATATCTTTTTGAATGCAAATTAAATTTTCATTAATAATATAAAAATTTATATTTAAAAAATATAAATAAACATATAAAATTTAAAAGTAAATAACATATACGAAATTAATGAAATTACCGAAATATATTTTTAATTTTTTTTATGAAAATAATTGATAATGATAACGCAGGCAATATAAATTTTGGTGAAAAATTCAATATATTCATTGTCCATATGAAAACTTATTTCAGAAAAACAAAAATTTTTATAAAATAAAAAAAAATAACCTCTATATTTGGAGGATAAACTTGCATGATAAAAAGTTAAAATGCATTCAATATTAATTAAATTGATCAAATTTATACAAAATATAAATAACATCTGAGCAAAAATAAAAATTAAATCTAAAATAAAAAATTTCATATATAAATTTATTGAAAACAAAACATAAAAAATCAAATACAAATAAAAAATAACAAATTAAAATAAAACTTTATATCTATACTGATCTGAAAATTATTATAAAAAATTATAAAAAATAAAAAAATACACAAAAAATTAAAAAATATAAATATAAAATTAATAAAAAATGAAAAAGTAGAGAGGCCGTCATATGTAAATAGACTGATGGCAGTATCAAAATTAAATTAAAAAATAAAAATCATTGAATTTAGAGAGAAATGGAGGTTATATTTTTTTTTGAGAAAAAATGAGAGAAACTGATATTACTTATTAGTAATAAAAAAATATAATATTAAAATATATTAATTATTTTCTAATCAGTATATCAATAATTAAAAGTAATATTTAAAAAATAATAATGATAATAATAAAATAAAACATTAATTACGAATTTGAACTTAAATTATAGAATACTTTTTAATTTCAGATTCAGCAAATAAAATTTTACAATATCAGTTCTAAATTTGGAATCAATTTCTCTGTTTTTTATTTTTCTTGTCTCGCTAGCCGAATCTTCCATGTCTCCAAAGATCCGTACACTATATGCTTTGAATGGGATAATCCATGCCAACCCTTGCCTTCCGCCGCCTCCACCTTTTGTTTCCGGTTGCCCTCCACCGCCAACAGCTGTTGTCTTCGACTGTCCGCCGTCGCCTGCTCCTCCAAGTTCCGGTTCGTATAACTACTCGCTGTTGCCACCGGCGTCCTCCTACATTTACTCATCGCCGCCTCCGCCTCCGCCACCGCCAAATCCAATACTTCCTTATTTTCCGTTCTATTATTATAATCCTCCTCCACCTAGCAAGTCAGTCTGTTTGGAGATGGATAGAGCCATTGTTTTTTCCCTGATTTTAATTGTTTATTTGATTTTTTGTCAAACAGAGTGTTGTTTTGATATAAAGTTAAGCAGAAGAGATAAGGGTTGTTGGTGATCAAGAAATACTATATCTTCAATGGCGCACATACAATTTTCTTGGGTTTGAGATTAAAAAATATTTTATAGTTAAAATATAAAATCACATAAAGATATTGCAGACATGACACTTTAAAAATAAGGAAATAATTGATCCATATCAAATTATCGATACACATAATTATTTATCTAGAAATCAATACCCATGTTTAGCTATTTACTATGATAAAGTAGATAATAGAGGTTAATTTGGTAATGATAGAGATTAGACATTAGTAGTAGTTTGGTGAGTTTGCGGAATTTAATTAGAAAGATAATTAATCTTGATTAATTACAAACTTAAGAGAGCGGCAAATTTCTTATCACTATCGGGGATAATTACAGGTGATACGATAAATGTGAAGCACAAAGTCATAAATTATGAGCTGGTCCTCAATAATTTCTCCATAAATTGCCGATATTTGAGAAAATAATTATCATTAACTTCTTTTTTTATCTTTTCTTTTAAATTTAAAAAACCCTTTAACTAAAAGAAGTTTCCTTTTCTTTTTAGTCTCCACAAAAAAATTAGTCTCTTTTTTCTTAGATTTAAAATTTTTTATTTTTTTATTTAATTTTGGAGTTACAGTCGGTTCATTTATAGGCGACAGTCCCTTTCTTCTTTCATCTTGTTCTTTTATTAAATTTATATTTGTGTTTGTAATTTTTGTGCGTTTTTTTTATTTTTTTCAAATCATTTTATAATAATTTTTATATCAGTGTAAATCTGAAATTTTAATTTTATTCATTATTTTTTATTTGTATTTTGATTTCAATAAATTCATATATGAAATTTTATATTTTAGATTTCATTTTCATGATAATAAGTTCTTATTTGTGTTTATACAAATTTGGTTCATTTAGCTAATATTAAATGAAATTTAAATTTTTTATTATGCAAGTTTGTCCTCCATATTTGGAGATTATTATCTTTCTTTATGAAAATTTTTGTCATTCTGAAAGTTTTTGTCATCCCGGAATGAGTTTTTTCGTGGACAACAGATATATTGAGTTTTCTGCTGAAAGTCTGATTACCTGCAGTATGTTATCATTATCCAATGTTTTCGTCAATGAATGCTAGGAATGACTCATATACTAGCTAAGAGACAGATGACAGATGCTGGAGCGGAGCAGAGTATTTGCTCGGGAGAGTGGCCAAAGTGCTTGGGAGAGCAGTGTGCTGCTCGGGAGAGCAGAGTGAATCTGTCCATATGGGGGAGCCGCTCAGGAGAGCAGACTTCCCGTTCGGGAGAGCAGAGTGAATCTGTTTAAGTGGGTTGGGGGTGTGGGACACCGCGTGTAAGGTACAGGATAATTATGTAAATTGTACCAGAGGGGTTATGTATAAATACTGAAGTTATAACCTATGATGTAGATATTTTATTCTCTTGAATAATAAGAACAGTCGCTCCACTCCCGAGGACGTAGGCACATTGCCGAACCTCGTTAAATCCCTATGTTCTCTATTTTTCTTGCTTGTTTGTTAATATTTCTGTAATTATTTACCATGGTTTACTCAATAAGTGGTATCAAAGACAGGTTGAGATGGTGATAAGTTTGATGGACATGGTAACTTTGAATTGTGGCAAACAAGGGTAAAGGATATATTGGTGTAGCAAGGGATTCTGAAGGCTTTGCAACCATAGAAACCAGAAACTATAGAGGATGAAGATTGGAAAGAATTACAACAGCGAGCGATAGGAACCATACGGTTATATTTGGCATATAAGATTATGTATCACGTAATGAATCTGACATCTCTAGGGGAAAGATGAAAGAAATTGGAAAGTCAGTTTATGTCCATATCTCTAACGAATAAATTATATCTGAAGCAAATGATGTATGGACTGAAGATGCAAGAAGGTTCAGATTTGGAGCAACATGTGAATGTCTTCAATCAAATAATCACAGATTTAGCTTGACTTGATGTGAGCATTGAGTAGAGCAATGATTATGTTGTGTTCATTGCCTTCCTTTTATGAACACCTGGTGACTACTCTTACATATGAAAAAGAAACTATCAAAGTTAAAGAGATTACTGCAGCCTTGTTGGCTCACAACCAGTGAAAACAGAATGTAGGGAGAAGCTCTCATAGTGACAGTTTATATGTTAAAGGTAATCAGAATCGTGGAAGGAAGTTAGACAATGAGGGTTCTGGAAAATGAAATTCCAGATCAAAGTCTAAGGGCAAAAAAGGTTATTCATTGCTACAAGTGCAAGGAGCCAGGACGTATGAAGAGAGACTGTCCAAAGCTGAAAAAATAGACCGATGAGAAGTCTGTGAATGTGGTGCAGAGTGATAATTCAGATTGTAGTGATGGTGATATGCTTTCAGTTTCAATAACTCAGTTAATGGATGCATGGATTCTTGATTTCGGATGCTCTTATCATATAACGCCTAACAGGGAGTGGTTAACTTCATACAAGTCAGTTAATTCTACTTCAGTCTATTTAGGTGATGATAGATGTTGCAATATTGCTGATATTGATGAAGTCAAAATTAAGATGTATGATGGTACTATTAGACCATTATGTGATGCTAGACATATATCAGATTTGAAAAAAAATCTAATTTTCTTGGAATTTTGCATAAGAATGGTTTTATTCCTAAAGCAGATGAGGATAGGAAAACATTAGAATTGTTAAGGGTGCATTGACTATGATGAAAGGAAAGATAACTGTAGTGAATATCTATAAACTGTTAGGGAGTATAGTTGTAGGTGAAGTTCATTTGTTGAGTTATATGATGATAGTACAAAACTGTGGTACATGCATCTTAGTCATCTTAGTGAACGTGGGATGACTGAATTGCATAAGAAAAATTTATTGCATGGTGTTAAAAGCTGCAAGCTTGATTTTAGTAAGTTTTGTGTTCTTGGAAAATAGACTAGAGTCAGTTTCACGATTAGAAAGCACAAAATTGAAGGGATTATTGATTATGTGCATTCTGATGCGTGGGATCCTACTAGAAAATTATCATTGGGTGGATTTCAGTATTATGTTACCTTTATTGAGATTTTTCTAGAAAAGTTTGGGTGTATTTCTTAAAACAGAAATATGAAGTTTTTGTCCAATTCAAGCTGTGGAAAGCTGAGGTAAAGAACAAAACGTGTAGAAAGATCAAGTATTTAAGATCTGATAATGGCATTGAGTACACAGATTCACAGTTTCAAAAATTTTGTGAGGAGTATAAGATTCAGAGGCATTTTTCAGTATACAAGACACCACAACAGAATGGTATTGCAGAATGGATGAATAGGTCCTTAACTGAAAGGGCAAGATGCTTGAGATTAAATGCCAAACTTCCTAAAAGCTTCTGGGCAGAGGCTGTGAGTATGGCTTGCTACCTTATCAATAGATCACCATGGGCATCATTGGATGGCAAGGTTGTAGAAGAGGTATGGACAGAAAATGTAGTTGATTTTGATCACTTACGTATTTTTGGTTGTCCTGCTTATGTGTATGTACCTGGTGATGAAAGATCAAAACTTGATCCAAAGTCCAAGAAGTGCATCTTTCTGGGCTAAAGAAAGGTGTTAAAGGATACAAATTTTGGGTTTCGAATGCAAAAAAAGTGGTGATTAGTAGAGATGTAGTCTTTGATGAGCAGTCCATGTTGCAACAGAACTAAGACAAGGTGCCAGAAGATAGTTATAGTTCAGAGATATTACAGATGAATTTAGAACAGCATCCAGTAGTAGCCAAGAGATTTGAAAGCTCAAATCCAACAACTGGTGGTTCTAATACAGTTGATCTGTAAAATTATAATCTAGCCAGAGATAGAGAGAGATGCACCAATGTAAGGCCTCCAAGCAGATTGGGTTTTGAAGACATGGTATCTTTTGCACTTTTCATTAGTAGTGATGATCCAACTACCTTCCAAGGAGCTATCACTAGCTAAGAGAAAGAGAAATGGATGGGTGCAATGGTTGAAAAGATGGAGTCTTTGCAAAAAAAATCATACATGGGAGCTACTTCGGCTTTCTGAAGAAAATAAGGCTATTGGGTGCAAATAGATGTACAAAAGGAAACCAGCAGTATTAGAAAAAGAAGGGAAAAAGTTCAAGGCTTGATTGATAGCAAAGGGATTTTCACAGCAGAAGGGGATAGATTATGATAAAAGTTTTTTTCCTGTGGTTAGGCATACTTCAATCAGGGCAGTACTTGCATTAGTAACTAGTTGGAATTTGTATCTAGAGTAGATAGATGTTAAAACTGCTTTTATGCATGGTGATCTAGAGGAGCAGATTTACATGTAGCAGCCAGAAGGGTTCACTCAACCTGGACATGAGCATCTGGTTTGCAGGTTAAATAAATCGTTGTATGGGTTGAAACAATCTTCAAGATAATGGTACAAGCTGTTCGACTCCTACATGATTTAGATTGGCTACAGGCGATGTGAGTATGATTGTTGTATTTATGTTAAGAGCCTTGATGCTGGTTCTTTTATTTTTTTATTATTGTATGTTGACAATATGTTGATTGCTGCAAAGAATATGCATGATATCCTTGGTTTGAAAGCTTTGTTGAGCCAAAAATTTGATATGAAAGACTTAGGTGCTGTAAAGAAAATTCTTGGAATGGAGATTCACAGAGATAGAGACTTAAGAAAACTGTGATTATCTCAACAGGGCTATGTTGAGAAAGTGTTAGATAGGTTTGGGATTAGCAAATAAACCAGTAAACACTCCATTGGCAAATCATTTTAAACTTTCATCATAACAGTGTCCTAAGACAAATAGAGAAAATGAAGACGTGAAAAATGTTTCATATGCCAATGCAGTTGGTTGCTTGATGTATGCAATGGTATGTACTCGCCCTAACTTGGCGCATGCCGTTAGTCAAGTTTGTAAATATATGTCTAAACAAGGTAGGCGACATTAGGAAGTAGTCAAATGGATTTTCAGGTATCTGAAGGGTACTGTAGGGCATGGAATTGTCTTTTATAGTCAGCAGGATGATCCTTCTATCGTAGGGTATGTGGATTCAGACTATACTGGTGATTTGGATGATAAAAGGTCTATAACTAGGTATGTTTTTACTCTTGGTGATGGGCCTATATGTTGAAGATCAACAGTTCAATCCATTATGGCATTATCTACAACTGAAGCTGAGTACATGACAGTATCTGAAGCTGCTAAAGAAGCTTTATGGCTTACTGGACTAGTGAAGGAACTGGGTGTTGAGCAAGGTGGAGTTTAGTTGCATTGTGATAGTCAAAGTGCTATTCATTTGGCTAAGAACTAGGCATACCATGCTAGAACTAAGCATATTGATGTGAGATATCACAAGATTAGAGAATTGATTGCATCTAATGAGATACTGTTGCAGAAGGTTCACACTAGTGAGAATGCAGCTGATATGTTGACCAAGCCTGTTACTACCAATAAGTTCATGCATTGCTTGGACTTGTTGAATGTTTGTAGTTACTAGACAAGTATGGTAGCCCAACCCACTTTGGTATGTGAGAAATTTCATGGTTTCATCTCTTAAGGGTTTGATATTCGCCAAGGTGGAGATTTGTTAGGAATGGCTCATATACTAGCTAAGGAACAGATGACAGATGTTGGAGCGGAGCAAGTGTTTGCTCATAGAGTGACCAAAGTGCTTGGGGAGAGCAGTGTGCTGCTCGAAAGAGCAATATTCCTGCTCAGGAGAGCGGAGTGAATCTGTCCATATGGGGGAGCCGCTCGGGAGAGCAGACTTCCCATTCGGAAGAGCATAGTGAATTTGTTTAAGTGTGTTAGGGGTGCGGGACACCGCACGTAGGGTACAAGATAATTATGTAAATTGTACCAAAGGGGTTATGTATAAAAACTGAAGTTGTAACTTATGATGTAGAGATTTTATTCTCTTGAATAATAAGAACAACTACTCCGCTCCCGAGGACGTAGGCACATTGTCGAATCTCGTTAAATCCTTGTGTTCTTTATTTTTCTTGCTTGTTTGTTAATATTCTTGTAATTATTTAGCATGATTACTCAATAATGAAGTTTACATATATATTTCAACAACTTTATTAGTTTAGTACATATTATATACATTTAAATTTTATAAATTTATTTGTATTTTTTAGATATATTTTTTATATTATTAATGTAAATTTATTTTTCATTTAAGAAAAACCCTTTTAACTTTGAAATTTTATTGTCCACATTTTAATTATTGGAACCACTAACCTGAGATTTTAGATTCCATGCCATCATACTTTGAAGGTCCTTCTCCAAGAAAAGATAATGCAAATATTCAAATCTTGATTTACAAATTTGCAGCAAGTTTGACTTCAAAATATACTCTAAAGGGGGTAGAGTAATAAAATTTTTGATAAGCAAATGGCACAAATTAAATCAGATAATTATTTTAAGTTGCACAAATACATATATCAAGATCATAATAAATTTATTTCATAATTATTACTCAATATGTTTTTGTTCAATCTTTTTCACATCAAATATACATGCATGGACGAAATTTTTGGTGGGTAATTGATCAATTAAATCTTGCTCAAATTTATGCAAAAAATCAGATAAATCTTGTGGTAGAACACAAATCAATTTTAGCACTTTGTTTTATACTGCACAGAACAGACAGATTCAGTGTAGCATAAAATTAAATATAAAATGAAATAAAAGAGAACAAGGGATGGAAAAATTTAACACCGTGATTTATAAAGGTTCGGCCACTACCTATATATTCTCTTTAAGATAATCCGTTTTAAGAGATTTTCTCTTCTAATGTGACTCTATTTAGCAGACAAAAGTCAAAAGCCGATTGCAACAAGCTTTTTTAAATTTTTTCCCAAGTAAAAAACTCTAAAATACTTAACCCTTTTTTCCAAGTAAAAGGATCAAAACACTTAGCTCTTTTTCCCAAGTAAAAGAACCCAAACACTGGTTAGTTTCTTTTCCTAGACTCTAACAACCTAACCTCACTTATATCTCACATAGTTTAATAAACCTCACTATAAAATGATTACGAACATAAACTATAATCATTTAAGGATATGTAAATGATGTCCATGATTAAGTGAAACTTACAGCAAAATGATGTTCAAAACTAAAGCGTTTCACTCATATTTTACACTCGAAAAATAACATTATATATAGAAAAAATAATATAGTTGTTAATTGTGAAAACTATTTTAAAAAACGTTTTCTTATCGATTTGAAAAGATCTGATTTTTGCTTGCCTTAATTGAAATGCAACAGCCATAAAAACAATCAAATATTCTTTATTTTTTGAAAAATATGTTTATACGGAAAATTTAAGCTTGGGAAATAATCAAATTAAATATGTCAAAATGTGATGATTTTATTTCTTTAAATGCATTCCAACAGCTATAAAATATTTTAGAAAATATATTCCGATTTTTAAAGATGTAAATATGAAAAACTTAATTAATGAAAATTTATTTTAAATATGTTAATATGTGATTTAAAAAATATTTTTTGTGCAATGAATAATTTGTGTGAGTGTGTGTATCTTCAGAGATGATTTTACAATACTTTCCTAAACTGACTCCATCTTTAAAATTAATTTAAGGCATCAGATCTTATGGTATAATACATCTGGCCTATTATGTTTCGAGTAGAACACCTGACATCTATTTTATTTTGAACCTGCATAACATAAACTTAAACAATCCAAAATTTTGTTAATTAAATTGTTTTGTTATTCATCAAAATCTACATAGGACTTAGATTGTAGCCTTTTGAGCTTAACAACAATAATATTAATTTTTTCCCAAAACAATAAAATCAATTGGAAAAGGAAGGAGAATTTTTTTAAGCCTTTTAAGCACTGAATTTTTTGCTCTTTACAACTAAATTCCTCTTGCTCTCGTAGCAAGTTTTTTTCCTCTTGCTCTTGTAGCAAGTCTTGTATGCTATTTATCCCTGTGTCCTTGCTCTATTGGTTTCAAGCGTAGCTAGCTTCGTATGCTAGATATCTTTGTGTCTTTACTCTCCTGTTATTAATGGCGACTCGAATAGATACTACTACCATTACAGCGAGATGTGAGAAGGTGACTTTAGAAGATGGAGACGAGGGCTTTGTGTTGGATGATGAAGACTTCATTGATGAAACGAAGGACCTTTCGTTGTGTCTTCTTGGAAAAGTTATCTCTAATAGATCCATAAATGTGGCAGCCTTTAAGGCTACCATGGCTGAGGCTTGGCAACCTGGGAAAGGGATTGAGATTCGGGAGCTAGCACCAAAACTGTTTAGCTTTCAGTTTTTCCATGAGGTAGATATGAAGATGGTGCTCAATGAGGGGCCGTGGCCCTGTGAGCAAAAGTTGCTTGTATTGAGGAGAATGGAGATTGGAATTCAGCCTGAAAATGTAAAGATATTTGCAGTTGATTTTTGGGTGCAATGCTATCATTTGCCTGTAGGGTTTTGGACTGAGAGGATTGGTCGTCACATAGGAAACCATTTAGGTTATTTTCTAAGGATAGATCCGAATAGTCTAGATGGTACTTGGAAAACCTTTATGCGGATACGGGTTACTCTAGACATCAGGAAACCCCTACGAACTAACATGAAACCTAAGAAACAAGGTGGTGAGTGGATGGTGATATCGTTCAAATACGAGAGATTGCCCAGTTTCTGCTTTCTCTGTGGCATTATTGGGCACCAGGAGAAATTCTGTAGCAGGAGGTTTGATGTAGATTTGAAGTCCCATGTCTTTGAATATGGTGTTTTTCTTCGAGCTTCGATGAGGAAAATGGTCTTTCATTTCGGGGAGCGGTGGTTCCGATCAAACATGATAATATCAAACCCGGATATAGATAATCCTATTAATTATGGGTGTGCAGCTGGCCAATCAAGTAGCTTTCCTAATCAGAAGGAGGTTGAGGTAAATCCAGAGTCTAGAGGTTATAATTCTACCAGCTCCTTGATTCTAGCTAATCATCAGATTTGTAGAGATACGAAGGTCAAGGATATTTAGAATAACATGCATGGCAATGAATATAATACACCCAATAGTCTGATTCTACGTAACAAAGAAAAAGCAGTGTATTATGAGACCCTAACTTTTGATTGTATAGTGGAAACGGACAATAAATGATGTTGTGCAGCTGGTGCAGTGACACAAAACCAACCAACTTCTTCTTCTTGTGATTCCCAGGATAAAGGTTTTGGAGATTGTTTGATGTTAGAGGCAGGTCCTATTGATCAGACCTGCCTATCGCCATGAATATACTAGCATGGAACTGCTGTGGGTTAGGCTAACCACAAGCAGTTCTGGAGCTTCTTGAAGCGGCCTCTTCTGTTCGTCCTTCTCTTATCTTTCTGATGGAATCTCGCATTAAGAAAGTACAAGTTGATAATATTTGTCGTCACCTTAACTTTAAAGGCAAGTTTCATGTTCAGGGTATTGGGTCAGGTGGGGGTCTTACACTGTTTTGGAGACAGGAACTATCTGTTGCTCTTCGTTCCTATTCCAAAACACATATTGATGTGTTGATTACTATAGAGCCCCATCGAGTGGTGAGGTTCACCGGTTTCTATGGTGACCCCCAAAGAAGTCGGAGGCATATGTCGTGGCAACTATTGAAGCAGCTTTTTGTAGAGAATGCTTGGCCATGGGTGGTGATGGGAGACTTCAACAATTTATTATCGAGTTCTGAGAAGATTGGAGGTAACCCTCATCCAGCTGCTAATATTAATGCATTTAGAGAAACTATCCAGGTCTATGGTCTTCATGATATGGGCTACCATGGGTATCGTTTCACTTGGGAAAGATCTAGAGGTACTAGAAATTGGATTCGTGAGAGGTTAGACAGGGGTTTAGCAAATGAAGACTGGTTTTCTTTGTTTCCAGATGCTCGGGTCGAGCACTTGGCGATGATTAGTTCTGATCACATGGCATTATTTTTGAAAATAAGTGCTCGTTCCTCCCGTCATACTCCTTGTTTTCACTTTGAGAATGCATGGCTGCTGGAACAGAGCTATAAAACTCTCATCTTCCAAAGTTGGTCTGAATTGGCATCCTTCTCGGTGCCTCAACGTCTGCTGCAGTTGTCTAAGGAGCTGGGTTTTTGGGGTCACTCATTTAAAAAGAGATTTATGGATGATATATGTGCTTGTAAGGGTGAGTTGGAAATCTTGAGATCGAAAACTGATGCTTCTTCGATTGCTCGATTTAAGCAGGCCAAGGAGAAGTTAGCGGGCTTATATCTTCAGAAGAATCAGTACTGGCAGCAGCGGGCTAAAGTCCAGTGGCTGAAGGAAGGGGATATGAACTCAAATTTTTTTCATTCTTTTGCCTATATGAGAAAGAAGAAGAATGTCATTCATCACTTACATAACTTAGAGGGTATCAAGTATGATTGGAACTCGAGTCTTCAAGAGCATATTCTAGAGTATTTTAATTCTATTTTCCAATCCTCAGGATGCAATAACCTGGATTTTTTAAGCCACATCAAGCTGTGTGTTTCAGAAGGCCAGAATGAGGATCTTATTAAGCCATTTGATGCAACTGAAGTTAAGGAAGCTCTTTTCTCTATGCATCCCGACAAGGCACCAGGACCGGACGGTTTCAATCCAGGTTTTTTTCAGTCACAATGGGACCTCATTGGTCCAGATATTACTAGCTTTATTCTGAATATTTTTCATGATGGTATTATGCCTCCTACTCTTAATGAAACTATTATCGTCCTTATTCCAAAAATTACTAGGACAAAATTTATCACTAATTATAGACCTATTGCTTTATGTAATGTGGTTTATAAAATTTTGGCCAAAATGGTTGCAAACAGGCTTAAATTTATCCTGGATGAGGTTATATCTAAAAATCAAAGTGCTTTCATTCCTAGTAGATCTATTACGAATAATGTCCTTCTTGCTTTTGAAGTTAGGCATTATCTCAAAAGACAGGTGAATGGGTCGCAGGGTTACATTGCTTTGAAACTGGATATGGCGAAAGCCTATGATAAGATGGAATGGGCTTACTTGAAGGGTGTTACGGTTAGGATGGGTTTTCATCAGAGATGGATTGAGATTGTGATAATGTGTATTTCTTCAGTATCTTATCAGGTGTGCTCGAGTGGCCATGTACTGGGTCCTATCACACCCGAGAGAGGGTTAAGGCAAGGGGATCCTCTTTCTCCTTATTTGTTTATTCTGGGAGCTCAGGGGCTATCAGCTGCTTTAATTGATTTGCAAAGAAGATCCTTAATTCATGGTTGTAAGATAGCAAGGCAGGCTCCTCCTATTAGTCATTTGTTTCTTGCAGATGATTCCTTTATTTTTTTCAGAGCTAATTTGTGTGAAGTTATTAACATTAAAGATTGCCTTGCTTTGTATGAAGGTGCTTCTGGTCAAATTATGAATTTTCATAAATCGTCTTTGGCTTTTAGTCGTAAGGTGGATCCAGTTATGAGGAGGCTATTTTGTGATTTATTGGGAGTCTCGACTTCAATTCAAACTAGTTCCTATCTTGGTATGCCAATGTGGGTGAGTTACAACAGAACTCAGGTTTTTAATTTTTTGAAAGACGAAATTTGGAAACGCATCAATAATTGGAGGAACAAGATGCTTTCTTGGGGAGGAAGAGAGATTCTTATTAAGGCTGTTTTACAGTCTATTCTCACTTACATCATGAGCTTGTTTCTACTTCCCGTTGGCTTTTGTGATTCTTTACACAGGATGATTAACAGGTTTTGGTGGAAAGCTAATGGGGATAAAGTAGAGGGAATTACTTGGATGAGTTGGGAGAGGCTTTGTTCCCCGAAGAGTATGGGAGGTATGGGATTTAGGAATATCCATGAGTTCAATATTGCTTTACTGGGTAAACAAATTTGGCGGCTTCTCAATAGACCTGATTCTCTCGTATTCAGAGTTCTCAAAGCTAGATACTTCGCAAATGGCAGTCTTGAGAGAGCTCATATTGGTAGAAGACCTAGCTTTATCTGGAGAAGCATTTTAACGGCGAGAGACATGGTTTGTAACAATGTTAGATGGTGTGTAGGAAATGGGGAATGTATAAGTATCTATGATGATGCCTGGCTAGTTGACCCCCTTAATCCCAAAGTTTCCTCATCTCCGGTGCCTTCTCTCCTTCATGGAAAGGTTTCTGTGCTGCTTAATGAATACAATAGCTGGAATGTTCCTCTTATTCAAGCTTGTTTTAGTGAGGTTAATGCTAGTAGGATTATTCAAGTTCCTCTCTCCCACAACAGATGTTCAGATTCGGTCTATTGGTCCCCAGAATCTTCGGGATCTTACTCTGTGAAGAGTGCATACAGAATAGTCCATGGGCATGCTCGTCCATTGGTGGCTTTCCATTTTTCTTGTAGCTTCTTATGGAATTTAGCGGTTCCTCTTAAACTACGAATTTTTCTTTGGAGGTGCTTGGTTGATGTTCTTCTAACAAGAGGTAACATTTTTAAAAGGCACGCCGTCGAGATTTATGTGTGTCCTTTTTGCTCTCCTCTTGTTGAAGAATCAGTGCATCATGCATTGTTCTCTTGCTCCTTTACTCAATCGGTTTGGAGGGCCAGCTCACTTGGGTTGTGTTTTGATACTAATAATTCAATAGATGTAATTATTGGTGGTTGGTTTTCTTCTTTACACAGGGATGATGTTCATCAGGCTTTGTTTTTGCTCTGGGCTATCTGGTCTAGAAGAAATAAATTTGTTTGGGACCAGCACTTTATGAGTATTGAAGCTGTGGTGAGAATGGCCAAGGTTGCTCTCAATCAATAGGAGGTTGTTAGGCACAAGGATTTTGTCTTTAATGTCTCCTCTGCAAGTGTTGTGTTAGATTTATGGACCCCTCCCCCTATGGGTGTTATCAAATGCAATACAGATGCAGCTCTCTTTTGGTCAGATAATAGAGTTGGGTGTGAGTGGATTTGTAGAAACTCTAATGGAAAGTTTGTGTCTGCTTATCATGGGCCTTTAAGATGTTCCCTTGATCCACTTCTGGCGGAGGCTATGACTGTCAAAGAAGCTCTCAAATAGATGAAGTCCGAAGGTTTTGCTGACGTTCAAGTAGAAACGGATTGTGCAGTACTCTATCAGGCTTTGATTTGCCCTTCGTTTTTAGTTTCTCCTTTTGGCTTTATTATTCAGGATTGTTTTGCTTTAAGTCGTTTGTTTCAAAGTTATTATTTTTCCTTAGTTAGAAGATCTGGTAATGATCTAGCTCATGTTTTAGCTACGATCTCTGTTGTATCTCAGGGAGTCAGATTTAATTCTTCTCCCCCTTGTATCCAACAGTTGCTTTAATGAAATGGTCAATTTTCCTTCAAAAAAAATAAAAAATAAAATTAATTGAGAATTTGAATTTTAAAGTTATAGACATATAACATTTACTGTTTTCATAAAATGTTAGATTACATGTGTCCCTGGAGTGAATGATTAAATGAACAGCACAAATCATATAAAATAACTATAACTTTTATATATATATATATATATATATATATAGCAAACGTGTCCAAGAAATTTCGGAGTTGCAATTAAGCAGACTTCAAACATTATCTAACGAAATGATGATGGTGTAATTAAATTATTATAATGGTCGCCGAATGCCTACAAATTTTAAAAAATAATTTTTATTTTTAATGAAAATTAAAAAATGATTAAAATAGCTTAATTTTATAAAAAAAAATAGTTATTGATAAAAATAGCATTTTATATTTTAAAAAATGCATTTAATTCTAGTTAAAAATACAAAATGATAAAAAAAGAAATATTTAATTAAATATATAATAAACAAAATTATATATGTAAATTTATTTTTTAAATTACAAAAATAATATTTAAAATGAGATAAAATAAAATAAATAAAAAAAATTTTTAAAACATGACGGAAAAAGTACAATAATTCAATATAATATATATGCACACACTTATTTGTGGTTCATGTAATAGAAACACCCTTGACTATTTTTCAGGCTATCAAATTTCGACTCTTCATTTACTTTTTTGCCCGAAACATGCAACTCGTAAAAAAGAAAAATGCAAAATCACATAATTTTTCTTATAGAATATTTTAGGATTTTTTTTAATAAGAATATTTTAGAATATCAAATGTCAAAAGAAAACTTGCACTAGAATTCAGATTTAAATGATTGTGATCTTTTTTTATTTTTATTTTCCATGAATGATTATGGTACTGTAATCTTAAGAATAATTTTGGATAATTTGGAGGAAACGTTTATGTTGTTAAAAGTAAAAAACTCGTGCAAATGATTTTGGGAAATGATGGACCGTAGAAATTATGAAGCATAGAGGTCATTCTCAATATTGACTCCACAACTAATTAATTAAGGTTATCTCTGCGTTTAAACCTAACTTTTATTTGTTTAATTAAATTACAAACAACTCAATGCCCCAAGTTCATTTCATAATATTTTCATATAAATAAATATGATACAATTTTTAAAACAACAGATGGCGAGTGGCAAATATCATCATGATATATTATATCAATCATCACATTCAAATAAAACTGCCTACTTTCTTTTTCCTCTCTCCTGCTTTATTATATTTAATGTAAGTTCGAGGTATTGTTTTATTTATTATGTTTTACATTAGATATAATATTTCTTCTATTTTTTTTTATTTATCGTTTTTTAATAAAATTTAAATTTTATTTATCTGTCACTTTTAGACTTTCAATATAATTTAATTTATTTTTTTAATTTATTTTTTTTTCAATAAAGTCATAACGCAATTTAATACTAAATTTAAGTCTATTTATTATTTATTAATTCTAATAAAAATAACAAAAGCGACTGATAAAAAAGAACAGAAAAGTATATTAGAAACAAATTGTCAATTGCTCGATATAAGAGCTATGATAATGATTCGTCCATGATAATGACTTGCCATGTTTTTCAAAATTTAGAGAAAAAATTCATACTTTAATTCATGTGATTTAACAATTTTACACGTTAAATTCATATGCTTTAAAAATTGCACATTAAATATCTAATTTTTTTGTGTCTAACATATCGAATAAAAAAAAACATTATTGACCAAAGTTTAATATATATTTGATTAAAATTGTGTGAATCCGTTTCAAAAATTTTACAGGATCCATCAAAAATTAAAATAATTAAACAAATTTCATATCGAATGGATGAAAACGCTTCGTTTTTTACATCATTTGAAAACTCATCGTTTTGAAACAAAACTCAATCCTTAAAATGAGTCGTCAGTGTGATTTAAATTCTATATGATATGACTGAAAAAATATACAAAGCCAATGTTAACTTTTAATACTGCTGGAATGTAATGAAAAAAGAAATTAAAATTCAAAGAATCCAAGATGTATTTTTGCTTTTTTTTTAAAAAAAAAGAGTAGTCTTCCATTGATTTTAAGGAAATTAACTTTTCTTTTTGGGGAAAAAAAGGTGGTAAAATGTTTTTCATGTTCTTTTAAAGAGATTGAAATATCCCTAAAATTTTTTTGAAATAAAATATTCCTGAATTTTTAAAAATGGTACTAAAATATCATTTCATTAATTTAGTGTATGCTGTAAAGTAATGGTATTCTTGTAGAGCCACATAAGCGTTATATAAGTGAGGAATCCACCATTAAATATTTTGAAAAATGGTACAAAAATATTTTTCATGTTTTCGCAAATGTGTTAAAATGTCCCGAATTTTTTTTATAAAATAAAAATATCCCTAAACTTATGAAATCAATATTAAAATGTTCATTCATTAAGCTATCGTCTATTTCAAAATAATGGAGCTGACGTGTTACGTTAGTAGGATTGATTATTAATTATGTGGTAAATATACAAGTAGATTTATACCACATAGACACTATGTAAATGTGTAACTCACAATACATTTCTTTTACCTTTTTTTTACTTTTCGCTAGTCTCTCACAAGCATGTTGCCATCAACTTCAGGGGCAACTAAGCTGGCATGTCACATTAGTAAAACTAGCTATTGGTTATATGATAGACATGCAAATAGGTTTATGTCATATAAGCACCGTGTAAGGATGAAATCTATATAAACAATAATCAATTATACTAATATGACGCATCAGTTTCGTTATCTTGAAATGAACGACAGCTTAATGTAGGGATATTTTAATATTAATTTCATTAGTTTAGGGATATTTTAGCTCATTTAAAAAATATGAAAGATATTTTTTAAAAAATATTTAATGGTGGATAACTTTTTTACGTAACGTTACATTAATAAAACGGTATTTTGGTACCATTTTTATAAATTAAGGGATATTTTTGTTATAAAAAATTTTATAGGCATTTGAGTCGTGTATATATATATATATATATATATATATATAGACACACACACTCCAAAGGAGAGGGGGCGTAATATTGTAATTTTGTAGAACACTGAAGCTGTTTCGCGAAGCAGCAAAAAATAATAAAAAAAAGGGCACGAGGATCACGTGACGGGTTAAGAACCCAGACCCTTGCAAATTTCACATTTATTTAAATCTTGAAAGGATGTCAAGTATCACTAGAGAGTGTGTACACCTCATAATATCTAACTTACGAAATCTAGTCCGTAGATCATTACTACTCAGTAAGGGACCCACTTTGATCTAATTTACAATTAGATGAACGATAGATTGTCAGTTACACAATTACTTCATGTTCACGGGAAAATGTTCTGACCGAAGACTTTAAATACCCACTGATATAACGCCACGTTTTCGTATGGGTTTGTTGGGAACTTTGCACGGGGAGCCCTCTCACATCCACCCACCTTGCTTCTTGTCTCCTCCGCGTTTTCCACACGGTTTCCTAATTCCAACTTTCTTTCTTCTTTTCATACTCATCTTTTTTTCCTTTCTCCTTTTCTTTGTTTTGTTTTTTAGTTGGGGTTGTGGGGCTGAGCATTATTTGATTGTTATAGGCTTTAGAATATTTGAAAAATAGTATAAAATCATATTTTTTGCAATAATTAAATGAAATCCATTTTTATATTTTTTAAACCAATTAATTGGTTGAATTTTGAAAGTATATATATATATATATATATATATATATATATATATATAATTGACCACTCGAATTGTATACTTTTATCGTATTATCTCTTAAAGTTACATGTTTATCTTTTTAAATTTTATAATTATTGATTATTAAGTAAATAAACGCTTATTGCATTTATGGGTTGTGCGTGAAATGCAAATACCTGACGTGATTGATTTATCATCTTTACCCAATTATTTTGTGACGCATGAATTAATTTTTATTAGGTAAAAATTAAAGTTCTTTTCAACTTCCCTATCACTCTTTTAGTTTCTCTTCGATTGTCTCTCCCTGAAAACAGGACTAGAGAAGCAACTCTGCCATCTCATGCCAACCTCCACCGCTCTCTGTCTCTTTCTCTCCCACAGTTCACTTAAAACATTTAATTACACAATCTTCATCCTTTCCTTCCACTTCCAAACCCAAACTCCAAATCCCCCAAGCCAAACACCCCAAAACCCAACCTTCCAAATCCCTCTCCCTTCTCGCCAGCGCTGTTGCCACTTCCTTAACTGTCGCTCCTCATCTCTCGTTGAGGAGATAAAGCAAGCAGCCACCGTTATGAGAGTCGCGACAATTGAGATAACCATGGCACTGTACAAGATGGAAGAAGGAGACTCCGGCTAAGTTGGAGGAGAAATTGGCAACGAAGAAGAGGAAAATAAAGGCGAAATTGTAAGAAGCATTAAGTAATTTGGAAAAACAAAAAGAGGATACCATTAAATCACTTGTCTTAAGTTAGTGCTCCCAGTGATAAGATTGTCAATAAGATTCTTCCTAATTATTTATCTTTGTATAACTATTTTTTTTATGAAAATAGTTAAATTGTTAATTTCTATTAAGTGAAATATTTTGATTGAATTTGGGAAATTAGTTAGTTCTTTGAATTTTTAAGTTTTTCTTTTGCTAATTAAATTTTGTATTTACTCTGTTTCGGTTGTAATGCAAGTTTGAAACCAATGTAAGAAATTAATTATTAAGAAAATTCATTTAGTTTTAGTATAAACTTTGCATTATACTTTGTTTCAGTCTTTTAGATTTCTTCCTTCGATCTTCCATCCATCTCTGCAGCCATCATAAGAAAATCACCAGTTCAAAAAAGGTAAAATAGTAATTTTATATAATGAGTATTTTATTTGCATTGAAATTCTGTGTAATTGTATCCACCACTAAACAATACAATTGCTTAGCGTGTAGTTTGTTGTGACCACGTCTAGGGACAGATAAAGAAGACAAGATTTGCATGTACATATTGATGAAGAACTTAGTAATCTTTTTGTGAGATGTAACTAATGTACACATTATAATGTATTACGTAGTAAACTAAGAATGATTTAGTGTGTTGCATAACGACCATGTGTATTGACCTATAACTGTGTTGTGGTTACGGATTGATCTTTTAGAAGTGCTTGCGTGATTGTTGAAGTTAAGAAGGAGGGGATTGTTATTTGGGAGTGTATTTAACCATGCAAGTATTTGAAAAATATGAAAAATAAGCCGTCATGCTGCCCAAAATTTTATCATATGAATAGTAAATTAGGCGTTAAATTGATAATTAATAATAACCAGTTTAATAAAGACTAAGGTTATAAAACAAGACATTACTGATAATTCATTAAAGCACGACATTAGTTAATAGGGTGTTACACATAATACCCTCAAATTTTTCTTCTAGTGGGCTGTTAGTGATCTCAAACAATCTTTTTATCTTGAATAACCATTCTTCTGCTGGGGCATGTGTCACATCCATAAAAGTCTTCAGCTTCTAACCTTTTTAACTGCTCTGAAATTGGTTTTCTTCTGGTGGAGCTAGTGGTTGTACCTGAGCAACTGCCTGTGCAGACTGTGCCTAAGCTGCCTACAACCTCTGTTGTATGTAATTAGCCATCAGATTGAGAAAATCTAGCTGTGGGGGTGGAGGCAAAATCGTTGGCGAAAAAGCCTGCTGTTGTGGGGCTTCATGCTGACAAGTACCAATGGACGCTTCACTCTCACCATCCCCCACCAGTCGATCTCGATCGAAAGACAACTTATCAATATAAAATAAAAGGAAGCAAGTACACATTAAATTCAAAAATACCTTTCCATTGACAATTGACATGTATATACAGATAAACCAATCACTTAAGCCCACTCCGATCTTAGAACAGTTTAAACTATTGCTCTGATACCATAAAATGTAACACCCTTACTATAACAGTTATATGAATTTAAGCGATTAACTTGAATTTAAAAAAAAATCATATAATTAACCAATTAATTCATTTATCACCAATCCAACTTATCGATGATCTATAATTGTCAAATTTTACTATTCATCTTATAAAAGTTCGGCAATTTAACATTTTAAAAACTTACCTACCCAACCTAAAAATCAAGCAATCCACAGCCCCTCAAGGCACAACAGTTTATAAACAACTTATATACATATACATTACCATTCATTCTCATTTCATACACATCACTCAATTCGCTTTTTATCAAAATGCATATTTACAATATATACAATATTGCTTAATTACATATCACTTCTTTACTTCAAGTTCAAATAAATATATACATGCCAATAGAAAGAATAACTCTTAACTATCTCATTTTCCTTCAAAATTTCTCTCCTCTGTGTATTATAGGTTCAGTCTTTCTTCAGTATCTATACCCAGTAAATACTACGTGCTGACCATTAAATATGCTCAGTGGTGATTGTAAATCAAGGTATTTTTTGTACAAGTATAATTGCATTAATTAAGCCAAATTCATTAAATTTTCTATCAAAAATACAATTGTCAGCTTTCTTAATAGTCAATTCAAACCAATACCAATACTTTTGTAAACTCTTCAATTCAATTCTTAATTTTTTATTTTATTACAAAATTATCCTTTTTACCCTTTAATTACAAAATACCCATTAGTTTACTAGTTTTCACTTCACATTCAATTTTTGGCATCCAAAATTACTAATTGATCCTTATTTTACTTTTTCATGCAAAATTACGTTTTAATCCTTTCAATTTATAAAAGTTCAATTTTTAGATAGTACGATCACTAAATTACCATTTTACTATTTTTATTCATTTTTTATCACTTTTACTCATTAATCTCAATATTTAGAAAAATTACCATTTTACCCCTAAACTTTTTATTTATTTTTAATTAGGTCTTTTTTCATTTCAAACTTCATTTTTATCTTTCTTTTTGCACTTTTAACTTATTTTTACCATTATACCCCTAGTACAATCCCAACAAAAATTTTAAGATCGAATATTCGAAACGTGAATCCTACGGGATCATAATACAGACTGAGAAATGACCCCAAAGGATCATTTTTTACAGAATAAAATACAAAATAGAGTAGATACTATGGGAGATTAGTACAATCCTACAATAACAAAGCAAGTCGTCATAACTTGCACCGTGGTATAGGTATCCTTATGGCTAGCCAATTTTATCCCGAGCTAGATTTTGATTGTCTGACCATTACCAAGGGCAACATTCACTTATATTTCACTTCACTTTTCAGATTTTTGATAATTTCAGTAGTTTTATCATTACAGTTTATCAGTCAATCAATTTTTTCATTTCTTTTCCACGACTTGTGAATTATTTTACTATAATTCACCATTTTTCACTCAATTTATGAATTATTTATCAATAATTCAACAAATACACTTTATACATAAACTAATTTTCTTCTAAAAAATATTCACATAATTTTCATAAATTCTAAAAAAATTAATGGACATAATATTTCATCACTATAGTCATTTTCTGGCATTAAACACTAAAATTATACAAATTATACTTTAATTTCTTTTAGGTTACCATTCGGCCATAAAGGGATGTTCACCTTATACATATTTTTTAAATCAAATTAAGCAATATAATAGACATGCATTTTCCCTAAATTTTCCTAAGCTACATAAATAAAAATCATGCCAATTAAAGGGAAATAGATGAATTTAGTAGCCACCAACCTTTCTCACTAGTTTTAGATCCTCTAAGCTTCCTTCTTCTTACATTTGACCTTAGATGGTTGTCCCTCACTTGGAGAACTTATCATGGCTGAATTCTTTAACATAAGAAACACCACTTGTTTGATCTCAAATGCTCAAATTAACCACATAAATGAAAAATAGGCATTTAAAAATACTTGTAGGCACCTTTAAAAAAATTAAAACCTTAATTTTCACTTACCTCAATTTGATACCCTATACTTTTTCACTTGATTTTTCTTAC
This sequence comes from Excoecaria agallocha, assembly GCA_037975025.1. Lineage (NCBI taxonomy): Eukaryota > Viridiplantae > Streptophyta > Magnoliopsida > Malpighiales > Euphorbiaceae > Excoecaria > Excoecaria agallocha. The sequence continues at coordinate 6,811,575 of CM075817.1, read as the reverse complement.
TTTCCTTCCCCTAATCAAGCAATAGAGGCTTAAATAATCTTTTAAGAAGGTAGAATACCATATAGGATACTTGGATTTAGAGAGAAAGGGAGAGAAGACTTGAAAAACTTGAGAGAAATGGTGGCTATGGTGGCTTGGCCACAAGGGAGGGAGATGATGGTTGAAGGGATAAGGATGGTTGGCCAAAAATCTCTCTCTCAGCTAGCTTTTATAGTGGCTAAATAGGTTGGCCTTTGACTCAATCTAAAGTTCACTAATTTAGGCCCAAAAGTCCAAAACTAAGCCCACTATGCCAAAATATTCTATACATCATTTTAAGTACCTTTGAAATTTTTGGCAATTTTTATATCTCATTTGCTATTTTTAAAGGCTCGATCAAACCTAGGTTAACCTAGTTACTATTCAAATCGAACCGCTTTATTTTTCATATTTTTGACTTCTAGAGGCCTATTTGATATCGATTTTACTCTAAATTTCAACCCTGGACTAATGTGATTAGTATTTTTCGATAGTCAAATAAAATATTTTTCATCTTATGGTGTACTTTTCAATCTGAAAGTACTGTTCACTATCGAAAAATAGTATTCGCGGCTGATTCGATGTTAAGGCCATTACACGTCGAACACATCATAATGCTTCCCTTCTGCGATTATATGGATTACTCCTATTGGGACCTTCTTGTTACTGATTTTTTCCCTTATCCGATTGTTGATGTGGGGATCATCGATCATCACTCTTATTTCCTTTAATGAATTGCTTCAGTCCATTTTTTTTTATTTGGTACTCTATCCCCTTTTTAAGCTGTTTACAATCACTGGTCTCATACCCTTTGTTCGTGTGAACAACATAATAAAGGCTTTGTTCCCTATTTGGATTTTCCCTCGTAGGCTTCAACTAAGTAACTTTATCATTCTTTTTCATCCAAGATAAAATTTGTGTGAAGGAACTATTTAAGTTGGTGAACTGCTCTTCACTCAAACTGTTTGAGTACGGCTTTGAAAAGACATACTCTCTATTCGACCCCTCACAACTCGAGAATCACCTCTTTTCAAACTACCTCTATCCATACTTACTCCTTGAGAATTCTCGTTGTACTTTCTTACTTGCATGCTATACTTCAGCTATCGAGCTTCATCCATTCAAATGTATTTGTGAGCTTGGAGTCATGATTTTGGTGAAATCACAAGGGAGCTTCTTGCTTAGCGAGTCATTAAAATCTTAATACAATTTATTCCTATTAACCATATTGATGGCAACCTCTAAATTTAGTTTTTAAATGTCCATGGCTATCACATTAAACCTCTCTACATAACTGCGCAGCGACTCTCCCTTTTCCTGGATAACTTGGTGTAGATCGGTCGAAACCTTTATGGGTTCGATAACTGCTACAAACTTTACGATGAACATGTTGCTAAATTGCTGGAAGTGATCCATGGAGTGCTCTGGTAAGTTTCTGAATCAGATTTAGGTAGATTCTGTTAAGATTTGCGAAAAAAATTTACAAAGTGCGGCGTCTTTCATTGTGTAAATTAACATGGTATGGTGAAATTGATCCAAATGTGCTCGGAGGTCTATACTTCCATTGTATCTTGGCAAATTAAGGCAAATTTATGTTTAAGAAAGGCACAACTAGTATGGCTCTTAACAATGAGGAGCGCAAACTTCTATGATACTGCAAAGTGCTACAATTATGATGCTTTAATAACCTTTCTTTTAAGAGTTTCTCAAACTTATCCACTGTCAAAGTGATTGTGGGTGCTAGAGCCGGTGATAGGGGCATTTAGTTTTGAGTTTCAATGTTTAGGGTGCTGTTTGTTGCAGTGGTAGTTTGAGGAGATGAATAGGGTGGTGCCTGTGTTGCCAAATTTGACGGTGTTGCCAAAAGAGCTTAGGTAAGTTGTGGGATAAGGCCAGGTATGAAAATTGTGGAGGTCGTAGGAGGCAAGTTAGTGATGGGAAGATTGGTGGAGGCACCTAGGAGAGTATGTTCCAGGGGTGGAAAAACAAGTCAATGTGGAGGCGATAGTATAGTGTTTCGATCATTTCCAATTTGGATGTTTAGAGTATTTTGATCTTGAGGATTCGTGATTTTTAGGGATGAATTCTATGCTTACCACACCAAATAATAACAGTTCGAATTCTGAGCTACTTTCGAATTTTAACTTGAATGAAAATGTCCTTTACAACTACTTTACATGCTTGAAACTAAATAACTTCGATGGAATTTTCGATGAGGAGAAATTTCGACGGTCAAGTCAGTAATTAACTAAAAAAATATATTTTAGAGTAAAATTGACTAAGAAATACAAAATACTTGATGTCCCGCCTATACATAGGGACACAAATCCTACCCTAGTTAGGATTCGGTTTCCTAACTATGAAGGATTCCTATTGTCAACATAACTCCTAGTGATGAAGACGTATATAGTCTAATTAGGAAGATGAGCCAAGTTTCCAGAAATAGAGTCCTACCCTCTTTAGATAACTAAAATTTTTTGTCTAAGTGTAACTTCCTAAAACAGTCTTACCAAAATACAAGTTTAGATTAGTAATGAAACAAATAACCAATGGTCGGATTGCTCGAGAGAGTCGGACTAGGTAGTCCAGTTATCATGTAAATTCAAGAGTAAATCAGTCTTTTAATTTGAAATCTTAAAAGTAAATTAGGGCTAAAATAAAAATTTACATTTTAACTAATGAAAGCAAACATTGAAATATATTAGTAATTTTTCATATAATTATTTTCAAAATAGCCCAGTAACTAAAATATACAGAGTTTTATGAATGTCAAAAGAATATACAAATTTTTTATTTAGTCAAATGGAAGTAGAACTTTGACACAAATAAAGGAATAAGATATATATATATATATATATATGAAGGTCTTTGTTCCAAGACTTTCTTGATAAAGGGTTTTGATGCTTACTCTTAGGAGTGAGTGAAATCGAATTGGAAATTGAATCAAGCAAGAACAATTCGGTTTTCCACTTTGGTTTATTTGGTTTTCTATTAACTTTTTTTTTTAAATAAATTTCAGTAAAATCGTTTTAATTTGATTCTCAAATACTAAAAATTGAAAGAACTAAACCAACCAATTATTTTGAACGTATACATATAAACTTACTTCCAAATTTCACATAGATTAAAATACCCAATCAAATATTCACTCGGTTATTTATGTATGAATTAAGCAAAGTTACCTGTATTTCGAGAAAAAAGAGAAAAGAAAACCAGGCTTATGGTAACGTGACACATTCCTATTTAGAGTACTAATGATTCAAACATAAAATATTATTATTATTTTTTTAACAATTAAGCCCAAATATTTAATATTTTTAAAATCTGGTTAATCCATTAGAATTTTAATTAAAGATAACGAAAAATTCAAACATGGCACCGCTATAGTAGGTGGTGGAGCCATCTCTATTTTCATTTTTCTTTTGAGAATTAGATAGTGTATAATCTCCCATTCCTCAATTTTTCTCAATTTTAAACTAAAATGATTCATCCCGAATATTTATACTTAATAAGTTCACTACTTTTATTATATATTTTTTTATCAAATTATTTTTGTTTTATTCTTATTATGAATGTTTTATTAAACTTAAATTTAAATTTTATTGAAAAATTCTTCCAAATATTTTTTCTGATGATTACATTATAAGAATTTCGTGATTGTATACTAGAGTGATAAAATTTATTTGGATTTTACATATGTAAATAACTATAAATAAATAAAAAATGGAAATAAAAATTATATTAATTTATATATAAAAATAATTAAAATTTGAATAAATGAAGAAAAATATAGGAGTTATTAAGTTGTACGAAATAGAAAGAGGGGTGAGGGGGGGAGCCTAACCCAAGTGGTATTCCGGTGCAAAGCATTCGGAGTGGCACGCATTACACTATTTAAACACTATCGGATGGGATGTATTCGATGAGACGATATATCAAAATTTGTGAGTGCATGATTAGTTAATAATTATAACAAAAAAGCTAAAATATAAACCTTAATTATTAAAGAAAATAATTTAAAATTTGAATTATTTAACCCTCAAAGACGCTGGGTCAATTTATAATTATCCATAAAAAATATTAATTCAGAATTCAAAATCTAAATTCAGTTTTGGAGAAAAACAGAAAAAAGAGCTTTTTTAACACTATAATTGGATGAAATCAGTCATGGTATACTATTGTATGTTATGGTGTGGTATAGTTAGTATGGTTTTATAATTATTGTTAATATTTTTGAAAAAATGACATAATCTAATAAGTAAGAAATTTTCCTTAAAAAATAAAAATAATTCTGATAAAAAATATAAAATAAATTATTAAAATTAAATAAAAGAGGTAAAAACTAAAAAATTATATAAAATTACCAATTTAATAATTTAAAAATTAACAATAAAAAAATCATAATTACGGAGAATATATATTTCAAGTAACACGTTAAACTACAGCTTCACAATATATCTCATTGCAAATAAAATTATGATGCGAAGAAGGTATAAAGAAACTAAATCAAGAAAGCGTAACACGAGAAGGAAGTACATTTTTTTCTTTTTTGGGCGCGAAACCAAAGAAAGCGAGTGGGAAAGCAATTGGGAAGTGGGAACACTTGAAAAGCTCGTGAAGGGATTAACGTCATATTTTTAGCATCCCCATCACAATATATCCTGTTCTCCCCAATCGGATGGTCTAGAAATTTCCCACGCGCACCTGGCCATCAAATTGCATGTGCCACGTGCCTGCTGTTAATTTGAAGAAGCAAAGTACGCTTATGCTCCACAGGCTGAGCGGTCCCCCCACCAGTGCCTACTCGCAAGTCGGCATGTAAGTTAAACGAGCACCGCATCTAAGGTCGTTATTTCTAGCACCGTCTCCACTCTACTGGCCGAAATGGCTGAAGCCACGTTGAAACTAGTGCCAATGCGACTGTTTGGTAACAGATATATGTTTGGACTTGTTTGTGAATCCCCCTTCCGCAAGGTCTTGTACGTGTACCGGGTTTGAATCATACCCGTATAAAAAAAAATTATCGCCAACTAGCTGCGATCAATTGAAGCTCTAAACTTCAGCGCTATTGTCACAAAGATATGTCCGAAAAACTTTTACCGTATTCTTAAAAAATTTTCAATATGAAAAAATATTATCAGTAATATGTAATTCAATTCGGCAATTTTGCCACAAATATTTTTATTATTTTATAACTCAGTTCCATATTTTCACCATTAACTTTTTTACTATTTTGTAGCTCAGTTCAATATTTTATAGCATTTTATTATTTTACAGTTTAATTCAGTATTTTTGCCACAAGTATTTTTATTATACTGTAGCATAGTTCGGTATTTTAGCTACCAGCATATGGAAAAGTGCAGTATTGATGATTGCTATAATGAGTGGGTTCCAATTTCATACATAGATATTAGGCTATTGATTCTAAATTTAACGAGCTTTATATATATAGTGTTAACATTCAGCATAAAAAAAATTTGAAAGTTAGCAAGCTGCTCAACGATTTTCAATGGTTTAGTTTCAGCGGCTAAAATCATTTATTAAAAAAATAAAATGTTTTAATTATTTATCGGAGAAAAAAATAAAATTTAGTTAGCTTATTGGTATATTTGAACCGGTGTCCGTGCAAAGCGCTCCTTAATCCAAAAGCGGGATAACTAAACGACAGCACACAAACACCATCCAGCAAACCAGGGTACATTTAGGTGTACAGAATAGGAAAACGTGAGGAAATGCAGGGTAAGAAGGTAATTTAATGAAAATTGCAAAGATCGCCGATTAGTTTAAAACATAGTTATTAAAACCGGATCGGCCGGTTGAACCGGTTGGCCAGCCGATTAATTCAAGTTCAACTGTTAAAAACCAAATTGAATCGAAAAACCGGACAAAACTGAATTTTTTGCTAAAAACTGTAAAAAATTATTATTTTTTGTATATTTTTCACCCACCCACCCACACACACGCGTGCACACACATACACACACATATAAATATATTCATTATTTATTTATTTAAAAAAATTAATATTTTAAATTTTAAGTATATCACTTAATAATTTAATATATTTTTAATTTATTGTAATCATATATATATATATATTAAATTTTTATTATTTATTTATTTGAAAAAATTAATATTTTAAATTATAAATATGTTACTTAATAATTTAATATACTTATTATCTATTTGGATCATTGTAATAGTATATTAAATTATTAAGTAATATCTTTAGAATTTAAAATACTATTTTTTTTCAAATAAATAAATAAATAATGAAAATTTAATATATATATATATATTAAAATTTTATTATTTATTTATTTAAAAAATTAGTATTTTAATTTCTAAAAATATCACTTAATAATTTAATATACTTATTGTCTATTTGAATTTATTATAATTAAATATAACTATACTCATATATACAAAGTTAATATTTTTGTGTTTATTTTATTAGTACTCTATCTAAATATAAAATTATTTTCATGATATGATTATATTTTTATGTTTCTAAAATATGATATTCAAAAATTCATAATTAATCACTTATAATAATAAAATTAAAATTATATTTTATAACTTATTATTAGAATATTTATGATATATATTTAATATTTGATGAATATTTTTTAATTTTTATACAATAATATTCACAAAATTATAATAATTATAATATTTTAAAAATAAAAAAAATTGATTGAATTCGATTGGACTGATCGAATTACAAATTCTAACTTTATCGATTCTTTATTTAATCTAATTTTAATAATATTGGTTTGAAAAACAAAATGCGAAGAACACGTGCTGGAAACATCCGCTTAGAAAATAAAAAGAAAACGCAACGAGACAATAAAATAATAACAAAAAAAATTAATATAGTAATGGTACTGATGAACCGCCTTCCGCGAAGTTCCACGAACAAAGCTTAAATGCCCCATATATTCCTCGTGCTTCTTAAACCCAATTGTTCAACCTCCTATTAGAAAAAAAAAAAAAGGATAAGCTACTTCTTCTTCTTCCTCCTCTCTCTCTCTCTATTTACACGAACAAATTAAGACTCAAGTTGATTGGAATTCTTAGCTATTTTTTCCCCTTGTTTGAGAACTTGTGTGCTTTATATTAGCCTGATAATTATATCTGTCTCGCTGGAGTTCGTTGAGTTATCCCGACAGAAGGCGGCGAGGATGCCGGAAAAATCGAGCTTCTCTCACAGATGTAGTCTGTTGAGTCAGTACTTGAAGGAGAAAGGTACTTTTGGAGATCTTAGTCTCGGAATGACATGCAGCAGTGAAGGAAATGGAAATGGTGCGTTATTTTTCATTTTTATTTTTCAATTCAGATTTTGTTTATGGAGAATTCTAGATGCAATTTTTGGTTGAAGAGACTTGATGTATAAAGGATGAAGAGAAAATAAGTAATGATGTAGGTTTTATTAGACTTAGTTTACAATTTGGCCTTAATTTTAAGTTTTTGATGATACTCCGTTAAAGTTGAACCAATATATTAGCCAGGCGCATGTTAAATGTATGTATGTATATATATATATTCCGTTGGGAAAAGCTTCTTCGGGTATTGGGTTCTGCTTAATAATTCTATTTCCTTGCTTTCTTGTCTGTAAAATCTCCGGATCCTAAAATCTCTTTCCTAATTTGACGGATTCTTGTTGAATGATTCAATAATTCAATCAGCACGTCTTTTATCTAGCCTACATATAATGAATTACCAATTCCTCATTTGTAGGCAAAGAAAGAGAAAGGAGAAAGCATATTCTAATATAAACATTTGAGATCTGTTTCTGTTACGATTAAGTTTGTTGAGTCAGAAAGAAACTCGGTCTTAGATTCCACAAGTGCTTGTTATACAAGCCTGGCGAATAAATGTTTCTTCTCCATTTGAAAAGTAGTACTGAACGCTTTATCATCAAATTAAAATATTAGGAGATCTGATATGATTTTTAGGCTTTCCAATCTGTATTTTTCAGGGTCGTCTGAGATGTTACAACAGACAACAATAACAACAATGAATTTGTTTCCTACTAATGAGAAACAAGTTGAGTTTTCGAGCAGGAGATCTATGGATTTGTTCCCTCAGCAATCTGGTCTTGCTGCCCCTGCACCACGGGAAGAAGTACAAAAGAAGCTGGACCCAAGGTGCATTGATTTACTCTTCTCTTTCATCCATTAATGGATGTTTCGGGCTTGTTTCTTTTGGCTAATTGGTATTATTATGTTGATGTTTTGCCAGTATCAACAAGCGTGCGACCCCGGAGCGTCAAACTGCACAAATGACTATTTTTTATGGTGGACAAGTAATCGTGTTTGATGATTTTCCAGCTGATAAGGCAAAGGAAGTTATGCTTTTAGCTGGGAAGGGAAACTCACAGGGCCTCACTGCCCCTGTTTTTCCTTCTCTTGCTGCTAAGAGTCCTCCAGTATTTGCTCCTAATGTAGCTAAACCCCAAGTTGAATCCAAAAATTTAATTCCTTCTACCTCAAATGCCATTCCTAATTTTAGCAATAATTTGACTCAAGAGCGCGTTCAACCTTCTCCTCAGACAATTACAAGTGGTAATTTTCTTTTTCCAGCTCTATTTTCTTATTTGGATAAGTGAGGGGTATTGATTTTTTTTTATGTGTTACTAATTTATTTATTTATTTTCTTAATATCAGATCTGCCAATTGCAAGGAGAGCTTCCCTTCATCGATTTTTGGAGAAGAGAAAAGATAGGTAGGTTTCATATTAAATACGATAGAAGAGTGCCTTGACTTGTGTAGAGTACAAAGTTAGTATGCATGTACCGAGTTAAATTAGTTTATTAATTTATCAGTATATGGTTGAAAGTCTAATTCTTTTTTAATCTTTTATTTTCCTGTTTTGGGATATTGCCATACAAAGATAACATCTCATTGTATTGATTACCATGAATTGCGATATAATCGAAAAAGATTTGCCATTCTTAGCATAAAAAAGTCCAGTTTTGGTGTTGAAATTGATTTAGTTGGTATTCTTAACGACAGGATCACTGCGAGAGCTCCATACCAATTTGATGGCTCAGCGGCCATTCCTTCCAAGCCAACTGAGAGCAAATCATGGCTAGGCCTGGCTGCTCAGCCTACGCATTAGTTCCATTGCTTCCTAGCTTACTGTATTCATTTTTAGCTTCTTATAACGTAGGCCTCTTTTTTTTTTTTTTTTTTTTTCAATTTGCGGGTTGGATCTTGCTTTTCCTTAGATTCACCTTGGTGACTTTCACTCCGGGGTTTTTATTCCTTGGTGATTTCACTCGGAGGCTTTGATTAGGGAATTGTAGATCTAACTATTTATGGATCTCACTATTACTTCATGTAATTAATTATCTTTATTGACTAAACAGATAGTTTATCTATTCATAATGTGAAAGGGATCCAATTATTCCTGCTTGTATTCTCTCTGGCTATGTTCGCATCAAATATTTTCTATGATTGTTGCGTTTCAGAGTCATCATAAAAAAAAAAAAAAGAGCAACCAATACTATTATGAGATTATCAACCGATTCCTGACTTCCTCCTCAAAAAGTACATTAAATGCATTATTATTATTTAAAAAGGGGTGGAGTAGTAATGAAATATTTAATTCTGCAAATTTTTGAATTGGACTATGAATGAATTGAATGATAAAAATGAGATTGTATTATACACATTGTCCATATTTTGCTGTTAATCCAGTTGTCAATGCAATAATATCAAAGGGTTTCTTTCAGAATGTGTCATTATTGCCTTGTTCCTCTATCAATTTGCGTGAACGTCGAATTGGACACTTCCATTTTACATCAAAAATTTTGGGGTACAGCCTGTTTGATGTAGATAGATATTTCTCACCCATCTAAATTGATTTGAACTTTTAGGAATCTAAATTCAGTACATCATCCTGTATGCGTAGTACCAATCAGATTATTTAGCTGTTAAACGTGAGTTAATTCCAATTCAACTAATTTAATAAATTCTTAATTTCTTTAATATTAAAAAAAAGAAAGCTAATATATTTATTCCTTATAGTGCATGTATATTAAAAAAGTGATTATTATTATTAGCAAAATCACGCGTATTTGAATTGAAAGAAACGAACAAGACGGAAATGCGATAGGTTGAAAATAATAATAATTTAAAAATCGGGTATGTGTGTTTAATTAACTTGTTTTTATTAATACATTTCAAGGCATACAAGTCAAAAGGAAAGTTCCCCATTTGGACCCTCTCATCTCATCTCATCTCATCTCCGCCGTGAAAAATAAACCTAAGTATCTTCACGTTATTCATGTGCAAGCAGTTTGGCATATTAATTGAAAATTAAAAATAAAGAAGATGATAAGTTATTCAATTGGCCTCACATGATATGTTTCATGGTTGGTAGGGCAGATTTTGTTTGACCAATTCCTACGCCTTTGTTTATTATTATTCTCTCTTTTACGTATAGGAAAATATATTATTATCACGCGTTTTTATTTATTTATTTCCATGGTGGATCCCACCCCCAATTTGCTTTACTCTTTACTTCCAACTTTGATTTACATTTACACCTAAATAGTTTGGCGAGTTATTACTAATTTCATTTTTTTTAACCTTATATATAAAAATAATACTTATTATTGCCCCAATTAAAGATTTAAACTTTTTAAAATTAACCATTCGAAAAAATAATTAATTAGACCTCAACAGTAAAGTCCCTAGCATTTGCCAACATATGTTTTCATGGTAATTACCTGGAATTACAATCTATTACTTTTCGTTCCAAATATGATATTTTTTATAAATTCTTTGACCTTTAAGGTCTAAATTGGATGGATGACAATTTCATCTCCTGTCCCAAGGTGGTAAGGATATTCTCATTAAATATGTTTTTCGAGTTATTTCAATTTACACTACGTTTTGTTTTTAAATTATTCTCTAAATTATGTGATTCTCTTAATGCAAAAATTATTGATTTTTGGTGGAATTCTTCTCATGTTGATAAAAACTATCATTGGATAGTTAAATCGGAATTATGGCAACGAAAATGGGAGGGCAGTATGTGTATTCGCAACGTGAAATCTTTTAATCTTACCTTGTTAGCAAAACAGTATTGGTGTATCATTCGATTTTCTCATTCTCTTTTTAGCATGTGTTATGAAAATAAAATAATTTTCAAGAATTGATTTTTTACAAGTTGTTCCTTTTTCTAATGATTCTTGGAGATGGCAAAACATTCTTAAAGATTTGATGGTGTTAAAAAAGAGAGCTATGTTGGCAAGTTTTCACTGACAACAATGTAGACATCTTTGAAATTTGGATACTTAATTCTTTTCCTTTTAATCCAGAATTTAATTATGGAGTTCTACCACTAACTAGATGTGTTTTATCTAGGGATGATCACCGGGGCGGGGAATCCCCGGCCCCGGCGGGGACCCGCCCCGTTCGGGGCGGGGAATCCCCGAATTTTTCCCCCGCGGGGACAGGGACGGGGAAGAAAAAATCCCCGTCCTAGAATCGGGGACGGGGACGGGGAACGGGGTATCCGCCCCGCGGGGAGCCCCGCCCCGAAAAATATATATAAAAGCCATTGATTTTCAAATTATTTACGTATATATGCCATTATATAAATATGTAAAACCCTAACATTTTCATTTTTCTCATCCTCTTCTCCTACGTCCCTTTGCCGTTTTCTCTTCTAATAAATCCCTAAAATCAATCTCTTTTTTCCCTCCGCTAGTAGCCACCGCCTGCCGTTCTCCAGTTACAAGTGAGTCATTCGTTCTTCTTCTCCGTTCTACTTTTTTTTTTCTTCGTTGAGTTTATCTTTTGTTTCTGTTGGTTCTATAATTCTTCGATTTTGGATTTTTTCTTAGCAACACCAGTTAACGGATGGTCGGTTTCATTAGATCTTAAGGTTATTCATACCAGAGAGATCTGTAACTCAAAGTGGCAGATCTCGTCAAAGAAGGAGCTGGTCGAGCTGAAAAATCGTTTTCTAGCGGAGCTTGAACAGATCCGGCAGCTGAAGAGTCAAATCAACTCATCGGAGTTGCAGATCAAATCTGATTTGGATCAGATCTGGTTTTGATATACCATGGCGGACGACGACTACAATGATATGGACATGGGGTTAGCTCCCTCTTTCTCTGTCTTATTCAGTACACACATAAAGGCACTCGATCTTTAACAGATACGGGCTTAGGTTTTCTGTGCTAATTTTGTTCTCTTTTTCTTAAATTATAATTTATTGCAAGCCTTAGCACATAAATTTCGCGAAAGTTAACTAAAAATTTCTTTTTGTTTGGTTTGGTTCTTTAGAAATTGGTAAATTTCCCTCAGACTACCTCCAGTACATCGTTTATTGAAAATAATCAACCTTGAAACAAAAGCGGATGATATATTTTTATTATCTGAGTTAAAATGTCAAGTTCTTGAAGTTGTATTCATGACTCTTCTGATGAATCGGTTACGATCACGCGGGTTCCCTTTTGATATTTGTTTTGTTATTTAGCTTATGCTTAATGTTCGGAATAAAGGTTTAGCGCATATGGCTTGTTCTTGAGTATCATTAACCAGTTTCAAGGACAGAGATTTTCTAATTTTGGTATCGATATGTTTTATAGATCATATAAGCTTTGTTTCCATCTCTAACGTATACTGCCACAATATGCTTGAATTCTTATATTGTTCTGCGGCCTAGGTGCCTTCAGAGCCTGCGACTGAAGTGAGATATCATTACTTATATTGAATTTCTCTGATTGTAGCTGAAGGTTTATCATGTTATCTCAATGTATGTGGAACAATTGACCAGGAAGGAGCAGAGGATGACATAGATAACAATAATAATGAAGATGTTACTTGGGAGCCCATTGAAACTGAGGATAAAGAAGAACAAGAACCAGTAGAACAAGAACCACTTAAAATTAAATAACGATACTATATTCTTTAATTGTTAATTAATTAAAATTTATTTTATAATTTGAATTGTGTGGGATTTTTATTTGTATTTGAATGGTATGAAATATTTTTAATTTTAAGTTATTAATTATTAAAATTTATATTTTAATTTTATGTGATTTTTTAAACAAATAAAATATAATTTATAAGAAATATTTAATTCGGATCGGGTTGGGGATTTATTGAGGGCAAATTGGGAAATTTATCGGGGAACGGGGATTTCCGCGGGGCGGGGACGGGGGGCTTTTTCTCCCCGCGTTCCAGGCGGGGGCGGGGACGGGGAATCCCCGACAATGCATGGGGCGGGGAACGGGGACCCCTTCCCCGCCCCCGCCCCGCCCCGTGAGCATCCCTAGTTTTATCCTTAATTAATCCTTATTGTCTTACTTGAAATGTTCAACTTATCAATAGTGCTTTCATTCCAAGACATGCTTAATTTATATTAAATTTGTCTCTAGCCATTTATTCGGATGAGGACACCATAATTTGGCATCATAACACATTTGGAGAATTTTCTGTTAAATTTGGATATCACGTGGCACTCCAGTACCTTGCTCTAACTTATGATTTGGCACCCTTTTCTTTGATTTCGATAGATTGGAAAATCTTCTAGAGTTCCTTACTTTCACACAAACTTAAGGTATTTTTCTGAAAAATGTGTTTCTTTGGCTTACCTATCAGTATGGATTTGTGTCATGATTTTTCTACCATATTGATTTATGCCCAATTTGTGACGTGGAAATCATTGGTTCACTTCTTTTTTATCTTTCTACTTTTGGCAAATTCTATGACAGTTCTAATATTTCTTTCTAGGAGGTATGGAATATGCTCCCTACTTTGTCAAGCAAATCCATTTCAGATCTTATTTCACCTCTATTAATACACATTTTTTGGGGGTATTTGGAATGCTAAAAATAATTTGAGTTTTCAAGGTATCCCTCCTAAGCTTACTATCATTTGGCAAGGCTGTTATAGATACTGGATCCTGAGAAGATTTTTATTAGGATTACCTAATGAGAAAAATTGTTCCTTTAAAGACAGTAAATCGAGGATGGTGAATCCTTTTCGTGTTAAAATTTTTATTTGAAAAAATGATATAAAATATTTTTATGCTTGGTTTGAGCAATCGAGTGGAACAAAGGATCAAATAATGATAAATACCTTTGACTTAGGGCTTAAAGGGCAATTTAGGCAAGTCCTTAGCCTTGGACACCCGTGCATAAAACTTGAACACCCTTGCACACAAGGTGAATCTCACTATTTAACCTAATGTCGAGATTTTTTTCATTTTTGGCTTTGTACGGCCTTACACAAGAGATATACGACCGTGCATTACAAGAATCTTACCTTTACAGGCAAGTGGCCTTAAGTATTTGAGATGCACGCCAGTACACTCTTGTTGGTATGGCCGTACAATCTAAAAGTGGGTGAATTCCCATAAGGCAAATGGGCAAGTGGCTGACTTTTTGAATGTATACCCGTGTATATCTCTGTGCACATCCGTGCATTCACCCTTATATATAGTTTGGTCAATTGCTTTACCGGAGGTTGGAAAAAATTTGTTTTAGAAGTTAGTATTGCTTTCAAATGGCTTTCAAAAGATTCATAAGTAAAAAGTGATTTTTGGCACCTAGTTCTTCACGCTTTCCAATTGCCTTTTGATTGTTTCAACACAATAAGGATCCACGAATTCGATATTTGATGGTCTAATCGAGTAAGCATACTAAAGGTAATATAAAAAGCTTTTCTTATTATTTTTGGATTGTCATAAACTTCTAGTTATTTTTTCTTGTGTGTATACATTTGCCATATATTTATTTTTGCTAGATTCAAATTGTGAAACCCTTTTTAAGGGTATATTGCAGTGTGGTAGAGATTGTTAGATTATCGTCTTTAAGTTTCATTTTTTATCATTTTAAAGTTGTTTTTTTTTAAATCTGGTACAAAAAATCACATTTTTTGTATCTAACTTTCCTTTTTTGCTCTCTTTTGGATCTGTCATCGACAAGAACTTTATCTTAAAAAGGGAAAAAACTAACCGCTATCAGGCCAGTATAATCGTGCATTGCTCAATACACCTTCGTGCATTATGCAATGTATAGTCCGAAAATGCATTTCCTTGCCTTTTTAAAGTAAAAGAGTCGATCGTATATCGTTGAACGCGCTTCCGTGCATTCCCAACACATACGCTAGATCCTCACTTCTTTTACGATATTTTTTTACTTATTTTCCTTTACATTCTTTCTTTCATCATCCATCATCTTTTATATTATTTCTTTTAGTTAAGAGAATTAATTAATTTAAAATTGAATATGATCAAATTCATAGTCAGAGGTAATTGTTCTAAGTGTATGCTTCATATGAAATATCCTTTAAAGAAATATGACATATTTATCACTCGGATCAACAATCATTATTAATACCGTAAATAAAATGAAAACATAATTTTATTTGTATTTATTTATTTTTATATATTTCATACAATATTTGTGCACACATTATTAGTGTGATATAGAAGGCTTGGTAAATTGAATATACTTCTTCTTTGACTTCTTATTTTTGGCGACAATGTTTTTATATATTAATTTTATTTGTAAGATTATTACCTTTTTTCTATTGAATTATCATATTTATGATTGACATTAAGGAATTTTTGGGTAGAAATTGCGCCGCAAAATTTTGATGAATTAGGGTTTTGAAAGCAAGAAAAAGTTGAGAATAATTTTGAAGAAGAAAGGTTGACAATTTACATATAGAGATTTTAATGGAAAAATAAAGAAAAATGAAATTTGAGTAAGGCTGCCTTTTTTTGTGTTAGAAGATTAGGCCTACTACAAACCCAAATTTGTGATCTAAAAGAAAAGCCCACAATTTGGGCACTGCTCCTTGGAGGGACTACCATAACCAAGATGGTCTAGAGCGCAGATAATTATTACTGAATCCGAAGTTTTAATTTTTATTATTATAAAGAAGATGAGGTAGAGGCAGTCTCGTCTTCCCTTCAGTTGGAGTCTGCATCTTTTCCTGATCGTTATCATTTCTTCCTCTTTCCCTCCCTTTGAGGGTTTTTTTTTAATTTTTTTAATTTTGTTTTTTTTCCTTTTGTTTTCCTTTTTTTTTTTAGTTGTTTCAATTCCCTCTCTTTTAAACCCTAACCCCAGATTTCCTTTTATTTTTATTTTTGTAATAAATCTGTCACGTAACCCAAATTACCACAAGGTGGTAGATAGATGATGCAGTATCAGAGGCTGAAGCAACAAGCAGCCACTATGCAATATCGCCATCCTCCCCTCCTTGCTGCTCCCCAGGTTTTGTTTTTTTTTTCTGGTGCCTTTGGTTTCAATTTTTTTTATGAATTTTTAACCCGTTAATTCGTGCTGTGTTTAATTATCATTGCCATAGCCTTTGCTTTTCTTTTTTCTTTATTTAATTTAGTTGATATTGAAACTATAACTCGGCATGAAGCCATTGGATTTGCAGGGTCTGAAGATAGAAGTTTTTTTCATTTGAATTGGTTGTTAGTATCTTTTCCGATTTGTCTTCTCGAATTAGTAATGTGTTAATGGGAGTCTGTGTTAATAGGATTTCTTTTTAAACCGTACACAAATGCAGTATAATTATTATTTGTAAAACGCTTTAGTTTGAGTGGCTGGACTTTTTTAATATTGGTTTTTAAACATCTTTATGTTTTCCTCCATTCTCTCTGCAGACTAGGATTTGATGTTTTAGGGTTTTTTTTCGTCTTATTTTGCAGATAGAGCCTATTTTGAGTGGAAATCTGCCTCCCGGCTTTGATTCAAGTGCATGCCGCAGTGTGTGAGTGCTGAACCTTTCCTTCTCTTTTCTTTTTCCCCCCTTCAGTTTATTTTAATTTTTTTGGGACTGAGGCTTGAACTGGGTGAGCATGTTTAGCGTTTATGCTTGAGCTTGTATCTCTTTTAAATGGACAACTTTACATCTTTAGATTTTATAACCATTCTTTTAGCATTTGTGATGTAGCTGCTCACCTGTCTCTCCTCTTAGATCTATATGCTGTGTTATATGTCATATCGTCACCTGTTTTATATTGCTGATTTTTAATTGTATAGTTACGGTTTCTGAACTAATATATATTATTAGGATTTATTTATTTATTTATTAATCTGAATGGGCAACTGCAGGTATGTTGGAAACATCCATCCTCAGGTTTCAGAACCCCTTCTTCAAGAGGTTTTCTCAAACACGGGACCTATTGAAGGATGTAAGCTAATTAGGAAAGATAAGGTTAGCTTTCACTCCAACTATCTCATACTTAGCAATGCTGCTTATCTAGCTGGACAGTTAGTAGAAATCCATATGTTCTGCCAGGAACTATATGATGTACTAGAGGACTCTCCTTTTGCACCTATAATTAGTATCCAGCACAAGTTAATGTTCCATTATAATTTCATCTAACTAGACTGTGTACTGGTGGTTTGCTTTCAAATTGGTCACTTGCTTACTGTCTCTGTGCAGTCATCATATGGGTTTGTAGATTACTTTGATCGCAGATCAGCTGCTCTTGCCATCGTGACCCTTAATGGAAGGCATCTGTAAGTTGTGAACTATGCTAAGTTCTTGTAGAAGTTTTTTCTGTCCCATTTCCTAATATATGTATTTTCCTTTTATAGATTTGGACAGCCTATTAAAGTTAATTGGGCTTATGCTAGTGGTCAAAGAGAAGATACATCAGGTTTGCAAAAGCACCAAACAACAATTTTTTTTGTCATGATATGTTACATTTACTGGGTAATAGTATTGTTAATTGTTTCTTACATTTTATACTCTATTCTGTTATTGGCTGCAGGTCACTTTAATATTTTTATCGGTGATCTAAGCCCAGAAGTTACTGATGCTACGTTGTATGCATGCTTCTCTGTGTATCCTTCTTGTTCGTGAGTTTCCTCTCTCATTATATGATAGGTGTCATTATCAGCAAATGCCTGTTCTGGAAATATAGATTATTTGAAGGCAAATTTAATATGTACTTCGTTACAGAGATGCAAGGGTTATGTGGGACCAGAAGACTGGGCGCTCTAGGGGTTTTGGGTTTGTTTCTTTCAGGAATCAGCAGGTACTGAACATTGGTTTATGGAATATTATGGTTTATCCATTTGATAATAATTGGGTTCCTCAAGTTTCAAATGATAGCCCTATTTTATTTTTTCAACATGGTCAGGATGCTCAGAGCGCGATAAATGACTTAAATGGTATGGAAGATTTCATTGCTTCCTTCAATTCTTGTTTACTTGCTGTTTTTATTTTCTTGCGGTATTTTTTTTCTTTGGTTTTTTAACCATTTAGATGCTGCTGCTGCAGCCTATAGTGGATACCTTATCATATGTTAGTTTGCTTAACTCAATTTGTAATAGAGAAAATGATGTCTGATTATGATTACTTTGAACGTTTGGGTAGTTAGCTATTGAATTTGGAACTCTTGTAAGATCTTATGATAAGGCCTCGCTGTCTTGAATAATGCGGCTGTGTATTACTAGTTACTTGATCTGGCTGAAATTATTGTGATGTTGTTTTGTATCAACATTCAGTGTTAGGATTGGTTATATGTGTATGCATATGTCTCCACTGTCTTGTCATGAACTACAATATCTGGACCTACACTTGCAGCTGGTTTGTACTGACTAGTGTGTGACACATTTCTTATTAGGTGCATTTCTTCAGTTTTTGGTGTCTCGTGAATGTTTATATAAGTATATATATTTTAATTATAGGAAAGTGGCTTGGAAGTAGACAAATCCGTTGTAACTGGGCTGCAAAAGGTGCTAGTTCTAATGATGATAAGCAGAGTTCTGATGCCAAAAGTGTTGCTGAGCTAACAAATGGAACTTCTGGTACTTTTCAGCTATGATGAAGTTTTTAAGAAGTTTTTTTGGATATCAACTTAAGCCTGTTGATTCTTGGAGTTTGTGTCAGTTACCTTGTTTATATATTATACTTTTTTGCTGATGTCTTGATTAATATACATTTGGCTAATTCTTGTTTAATGCTGGCTGATTTGAAGCTATCATTGGTACTTTTTGTTTGTAGTTTGTTTGGTTCATGGAATAGCATAACATAGGATTGATTAGCTTTGAAATTTATTTTGTTAAAAATATATATTTGTCCATTTTTATTTTTGGATAATATTATGTTAGATACTTGTTGTTTCAGTGTCTTTAACTTTTGCTTGAAATTTTAAGGGTCTAATAAATACTTATCATTCATATTTGACAAACATTTAAGATATGAATTTTGCTTATGAATGAAGAATAGGTGTTCCATTTCTTTTCTATACAATTCCTTAAAACAAATGGAATCTTCATTTACTTTATATGCCACAAGATAATTTGTTTTCTTTGTAAACTGCAATTTGCAAACTGACTTTTGAATGGCAGAACATGCTGTTGTGTCTCTAGGCTGGCTTTCGTTTTAAGTCTTATTTTTTCCCTTTTCCATTGATAGTATTTTTTTTTTCTGTTTTCTTGCTTCTATTTGTTGAAATATCTATTTGTTTTAGTATTGAAATCCTTGGCTATTTGTGTTGATATTTTTTGTGTTTGAACATGAAATATTTTATATTGTTGTATGTGTGTCTGTTCTTATGTTTAGCTTACACAATATTTTTATTCAATGCAGAAGACAGCCAAGAGAAGGATGATGAAGTGCCTGAGACCAATCCACAATATACCACTGTTTATGTTGGCAATCTTGCTCATGAGGCAAGGAATTGTGTCTCCTTTGCAATTAGTAGCTATTTGGCCCTTTTGTCTATGCAATTTGTAAAGGTTAATCTTATTTTATCTTACTGGGACCATGGGGGACAGGGAGATGAGGAATAAAATTGTACTCTTGGTATTGCATCACTGGGCCTATCAGTAAATGAGCCACTGAATTTTAGCCTTGCTCTTAGATAAGATGCCTGTGGACTTGGATCATTTGTATCATGAGGGATTAAAGTAGTTGTATGAATTTAGCTAAAAATTATAAATCGTCTAACATGGGGTCCCAGAAGGTGATATATGTTCATCTGTTTTATAATGTACTTAGCTAAAACTGTCTGTTATAAGTGATTGACCATGCATGTTATGCAGATGATAACCTCATAATTAGGTATAGTTAAATATGATTCTTTTGAGGAGAAAAGTTGTGGAAATTTCTATGATAGGCTGTTTCTCATTAAAACACAATTTGCAGGTTACTTCTGCTGATCTCCATCAACATTTCCATGCACTTGGTGCTGGAATTATTGAAGATGTGAGGGTACAACGTGATAAAGGCTTTGGCTTTGTTAGATACAGTACACATGTTGAAGCAGCTCGTGCTATTCAGATGGGAAATGCTTGTCTTCTCTATGGCAAACCAATCAAGGTAGATTCTTTTCTTGATCAAAATGAAGCTATATTCTTGACGGTCTTTTACATTTTTGATATAGGCATTTTTTCTCTCCCTCAATTGTAGATTTCAGTCATCTCTTGAATGAGTAGTAATCCAGTGCTTGTGCATGTGGACCGTGCGATTAGTGGTGTGCATGATTGGATGGTCCAAATGTGCAAGCTATCACATCCCTTTTTAGGATAGTATAAATAGTTCAATAATTTATAAAGAAATTAAGTACTATTCTTCTGGATTGATTTGTGGTATTCTCTGACTGATTGTAAGCTTTTCCATTTTTCATTGTTAGAAATAAAATATTTGGAAGATAAGATTTTGTGGTCTGATTGGTCCTATGATTATTGGTGCACCACAAGTAAAGTAATTTCTTTGCATTCAGGATTATTAATTGCTGAAATTGATATTGGATGCGATATGTCTCAGATAAATGCATAATTTCCCTATATTTTAATGTTGCAGTGCTCATGGGGTAGTAAACCCACTCCACCGGGGACAGGTTCTAGCCCTCTTCCTCCACCAGCTGCCAATTTTGCTGCTTTTGAACGGCAGATGGCATTGAGCAAAATGGCTGGTGCTCAAGCCTTTATGCATCCACAAAACCAGCACGCCCTTAAGCAGGCAGTCATGGGAATGGGTGCAGTTGGTAGCAGCCAGGCAGGATACGATGGCAGGTTCCAAAATGTTGCTACAACCCAGAATCTTATGTATTACCAGTAAAAGTCTACTACTAAACTCCCTTTAAACCGTGTGGTGGAGGAATACATTTTTAAATAACTGTAGGAAAGTTTACTCTATTATGCTTTCGCAATTGTGGTCTTAATGGGTAGCTTGTATTTTTTTTTTTTCTGTTTTATCTGAATGTGTTTTCAGCAAATGTTGAACTGTAATATCTCCAACTCTTTTCTGATATACCATGTTGTCAAAAAGTCAAAACAATGCACTTCTTAATCTTTAGCTTGTTTGGTTGCCAAATTCTAACAGGGAGGAGAATTTCTGAATACTGACGGCCCACAGCTTATATTTAATTTTTTTTTATTTTTTTTAAGGTCATTTTTTGTCATTAAATTTTTCATTTTGGTTAGAAAATAACACTGATTTGTTTTTGGAAAGTTTTTGCTATTAATTTTTTTTAAATAAATAGATTTTCCCTGAATCTGTAGAATGGGTATGTGATTGGTTTTTGTACAATACAATGAAAATTAACATGTATCCTTTTTTTTTAAACCAATTTAAAATTGATGTAAATCCTTTATTTTAAAGCACTAATGGTCATAAGATTTTGCATCATGTATGCACATCTACAGACTATTTTATTTTAAGAAAATAATATGTATGATTTGAGTTTGATAGACATTAGAATATAATAAAGCAGATATTTTGGGGAGGGAGATACCGATTTTCCTCTAAAAAACAAGTGAAAATATGACATTTATAATCAACTTTTCGCTGTAGTTTTCCTTTTTCAGTTCAAAGGGAATAACCGAATAAAGATAGTAATATTTTGGCTATGATTATTTAGGTAGTGGAGTTAAGGAACTTTATTAAAGTTGAATCAAAACCAGGGGGCTAGGTTTCTGGTAATGCTAGTGTCCAGCTGTTTCTATGCATAATCATGTACCATTTTTAAGGAATGGAATTATCCAACCAATAGCATAGATGCTTTAACTGGACTTTTAACTATTTCAGCCTTATGGCTTGTCATCTATCCCACATCGGTCCTACTCTCCATTAAATCCTAATTCATAATTATTAGTTTTTTGTTTTTATTATTGTTTTTTTTCCTTCCGATAGCAAATGCAAAATTGTGGTCCTAAATTTCAGTTTTGTTTCCTCAATTCACTTTCAATATATCAGAGTCCTCCCTCTACGGCACGGCATACCATCTGAACTTTCATGACAATTTACAGTACAACAATTAAAGCTGTAAACTTTTTTAGTTTACATGACAAGTAGAAGAAACAAATCAAAGGAATAAAACAAAGGAAACAAGTTTTAAAAGGATATCCAATTTGCAATTTTAAGTAATAAACTCTACATTTAATTAAATCCGAACAAAATTTGTTTCTTTTTTTTTTTTTTGTTCTTCCTCCAGCATAAGGAGTGAATAGATTTTCATGTATATAGTTATTGCTCCAATTATATATATATATATATACTTTGTTTGATGTATATCACATATTCCGTTTGTGGGCTAAATGGCAAGAATTCCAGTGGAAAAGATGGGACTTGCAGTATAAGGCGAGCTTGAAAGATCTGCAGATCTTGAAACCTCTGATCTGCACTGTTCTTTGTGTTCATCAACCATTATTTGCCTCGCTCTACATTCTATACTACAGAATGCTTTCTCCCCTCTATAAATCCAATCAAAAAACAAACAAATCAATATATTAAAAGTAAAATAACATATAAATTGAATAATTTCTTCCTAAATCAGAAAAAAAGAAGAAAAAGAAGAAGAAGAAGAAGATGATGAACTAACCTGTACATGTATATGTCTTTTCCATGGAGCTTTTTCTTGCACAAGTGACAAGAACTGAGAAAATCTGAAGTTGGGTAAAAGGAAACATGATCTTTAGCCATTGGAATAAACCCTTTTTTTGTAAGTTCAGTTCCATGATTATCATCATAATAATAAACCTTAGTGTAGGATTTATCAGGTCCATGGCAAGTCACACACGTATATTCCTCTAAATTTTCCATTTTCTCAATTTCCTTTACTCCATTTTTCACTGGAATTGGATCTGACCTATTCATATTTGGACTGCAAATTGCATACTTCGCCAATATTTCATGTCCACTTTCAATATTGTTATTAAGAGCAGCAACAATACCTAACCCAACCCCACCAAGATCATAGCTCTTTAGCCCTCTTGGTGATTGAATTCTATACTCCAACGGACTTCTTGGACTTGTTATTGTGGCAGTATGGCTGCCGCCGCCTCCTCCTCCGCCACCGGAAACCAATAATTCCGATAGTCTTCCGATCATTGGATGTGTTCTCTTGTTAACCATAACTGAATAACCAAAAATTATGAGAAGAACAAAATTGGAGATGGGAGATTTAATGGAAGATCTCTCCACAAATTATACGTTCTCAGCGACTCTTCTTATATTTATTATGTATGGAGTTGGTGTACTTAGCCCACAGGTTTTCTTTTTTTTTTTTTTGGGTTTATTGTTTTTTGGAGTTTTGTGATTATTGGTTGCCTAAAAAGACCAGCAAGCTTCAATTATTATTATTATTATTAACGTTAAACATTATATTAATCTCCGTAACATTAAAAAAATAGATTCCCCATTTCTAAGATGTCACTTGTCAGTGGGTCCCATTTTATAAGATGTCCACATCTAATGATTGAGACCTCTTGTGTGGATGTGGGCCCCTGATGGCCCAAAATTACTTATAGCCGTTGAAGTTAGGGGCACGTGGAATGATCTTCTCAAAGATGGAGTCAGCAATTATTACAGTAGAGCGCCATGAGTTGGGCGAGCCCACTGAATTAGAGGTCCATGCTTTTGGCCATCGAAAACGACATCGTCTTTTGCCGGTTTAGTGGTTTCATATCCAAAAAAAAGGTTCAGATTTATTTTAATTTTTTTACCAAGATGCTTTTTTTTTTTTCTATTTCTTCGGTTATTTTTTAATTCCTTGAAGAAAAATATTCATTACTATTTTTTTTGTTGGTAGGAATATTCAGTACTATTATATTTTGAAAATTTAATATTATTTTAGTGTGTGTGTGAAGATTGTTTTAGCAAAGAAATATGTTTTGATAGGTGTACTACAATTTAATTTCATTCTAGTGCAAGTAATTAACTAAAGGGATTAAATTATTTATGCTTATATTCTCTCTCCTTTTTATAACAACTTTTTAAAACCAAATCATATTATTTATTTATAGAAAAAGTTATCGTTGTAGATAAAATAACACTAGATACATTGTTGATGAATCTTTGGAAGAATTAACAATATAAATTAAACAAATTAAAGGATGATTACCCTTTTAATCATTTTTCTAATTCGTAATCAACTATTGTGAAAAAATGGAGAGACTAGTAGCTTTTTAAAAACAAAAAACAAAAACATAAAAGAAGTGAAATAATGAGTTTTTAAATATATATTATATTACTCTTTTATCTCGTAATATGGGGTATTTTTTAACGTATTTTTAGAAATGAAAAAAAAAGTATGATTCAAATTCCGATTAAATAAAAAAATTATCAAATTCTTAACCTTTTGAATTACTATAAGTTATTTAATCGTTCAAGCATCCAATTGAAACAATTGATAGCATCTTTGAAGTGTTAGAATAAAAATCATATAAATTAAAATTGGAATAAAATAAATATACACGAAATGTAAATACATCCAGCCGCTGAATTGAAACTACTATATAACAAATAAAAATAAATATGCAAGAAAAGGAAACACATCCAGAAATCGAATTACTGATTTTATTAGTTTAGAAAATATATTATATTGCGCATTTTTAATTAGGAATTATACCGATCTAACAAAATTGACTCAAATTTAAAATTTGATAAAAATCAATCCAATAAAAACTCAAAGTATTTTTTTTATGTAGCTATATAAATTAGCTTCTTTTTGAGTTGGATAGTGTTTTAAATCCCATTTTTTCAAGTTGTTGGAACTAACCCTAGGCTTGGAGGTGGATTTGAGTTGGCGTAGAGATAATGAAAAACTGGAAGCGGAAATTCCAGAGAGAACAAAGAAAGAAAAAAGTGTATTTTGTTATGATAATTATGAAGTATTTGGATAATTATCAATCTCATCATTCTCTTAATTTTAGTAGAATTCTATTTATTTTATTTTATATTTATAAATATTTCACTGTGATTATTCAGTGGAAATAATTAAGAAAAGAAAATTCTCTATTTATATTATTCTTGTTTTTACTTTTATTAATTTTATAACAAGTTATCAGCACGATAGTCTCTATTGATTATTAAAAATCGATGGTTTACGACAATCCGACTCGAATGAATTAAGAATTCTAATTTACAAAATTAAACGATAAGTAAATTTAATTTGTAAATTTTGAATTATTTTAATTCTCATTAGTTAATGAGATTAATTAATGATTAAGTAATTGTACCCCACACTAAATTTTAAAAACTTCAATAAATGAAATTATTAAAAAAAAATAAAAATAGCATTTTTCATTGCCATTCATTTTGCCATGGACATTAATATGATTTTTGTAATTTGTTTTGCATAATTACAAATTGATCCTTACTTAATTATATTTTGATCATTTTGTTATATATATGATGAATATATTTTATGTAAAGCCATATTTTGGTTTTAAATTTACTATATGTATATTTTTGTTATGTGTAATACAATTATTTAAAGGTTTCTGAAAGGTTATAATGCAATTACTTGCATACAGTTTGTTAAGAAAATATATTATTTCTCTAATATGTACCGCATAAATTTAATTTTAAAAGATATTCATTGAAATGAATATCATTTTGAGACTGAAAGAGAAATACTCGAGATCCACTTGTATAAGATAAGTAATATATTTTATTTTATTTTATTTTATTTTGATACAAATATTAATAAACTCGAAGTTTACTAATAAATGCAAATATTAGTAACATGAAGTTTACTAGCTATTGTACAAATATTAATAATCGATTGTTTACTAATTATACAAATATTAGTAAATATGAAGTTTATTGATTATAGTAAACTTAAAAATTGATACAAATACTAATAAAAATTTATTTTATTATTTATTACAAATATTAGTAAATATAAAGTTTACTAATTACTATACAAATATTAGTAATCTGTAGTTGACTAATTATTTAAATATCAATAAATCATAAGTTTGTTGATTAATCGATACTAATATCAGTAAACTTGAAGTTTATTAATTATAATAAACTTGAAAATTGATACAAATACTAATAAACATGTAGTTTATTGATTGTCATAAATATTGGTAAATCTGAAGTTTACTAATTATTTGATATTAATATTAAGAAACTTGATGTTTATCAATTAATATAAATATTGATATAATAAAAATAGTAAGGCTGAAATTCACTAATTAATAATTAATTACTTGACATGGCCGGTTTGATAATTTCGGATCGATTTTAATGCATAAATTATTAAGAATTCATATGTTTATTAGAGAACCAGAAGTTTCTTTAATTCAACTTAAATAATTCTCATAATCTATTTGTTTTCAAGAAATATTACTAAAGTATAACTAACTAATAAATGAACTGAATTCTCTTCATTATGGAATGAATAAAGATAATATATGTGGATCCACTATCTACCATGTGAATCATTCAAACAATTTATAATTTTTGAAAGATTCATCAATAAAATAATCACATGTATGTTTATTGTCAACTCACAACATGTAGTTTGTGAGACTATTCAAATTAAGTGTATAATTTTAAAATTATGCAATAAAGATATTTTTCTTGATAATGCTAGTGATCATGCATTGTGGGTAAAAGATTGTTATAAACCCCGTGTACATGTTAATACTCCAAGATCTAAAAAAAATCTTTACTAAATGCCTCTGGTTAATTGTTAGACATTTTTATAAGAACAATAGTATTATTTTTATTTATGGATACATAATATTGATGCAAGCAATACTTAATGCATTATGCCAATAAAAATTATAAAATTCCTCTATTGCAATTTTTAGTTGAAAAAATGTATTTTGATTAATAACATTCCTAATGTTAGGGGAAGAAAACAGCTAAAAATAAATAAAATAATAAATACATTATCCGTAATTTAGATCCTCATATCATGGACCTGAAGTTCAAAAGATTAGTTAATTATGATGGTAATGTATTTATTAGCGTGTAGAGATTTATTAAATCTCATTTGTATTAGCTGTAAATATTCTAATTCAAAACAATATTCCGATAGGATAATTTGCCTTATAGGGTAAATTATTAGGTTTCAAATAAAAATAAAATCTACAAATGGAAAGAAGCAAACAAATTCATATGTTCATATTATGGAGGCAGGTACTCTTGAATAGATCTATGACATAACTAATTTTTAAACCCTAAAAGTGGTTCAGATACTTGACATTAAATAAGAGATCTCAATATGTCAATTGTCATTAAAAGGAACCGAAAAGGATAAAATTATCAACAATATTTATGTATAAAAATATTAATGTTGATATTTTTAACATAATGAGGATCTTAAAATTAAATCTGTCAAAAAAATACATATATTAATTGCATTCAATATGAATTTTTGGACATGCAGTTCAAAATATTAAAAAATATGATGCCAAAAGAGTATAATTGATATTCATGCAATAAACAATGAAATCATAAAATATTATTTATTTTATGATATTTATTGCAATGGATTGGTATTGATTGTAAAAATAAATATTTGCTTATAATGAATGCAATAAATTTTTACTATTTGCTAATTTAGTAATATATTAGTACGTAACTAATTGATATTATTTGCCTATTTGATAATAAAATTACATATAATTCTTAAAAAATTTATCATGCATGAAGCATATAAATATTTTTGAATATTAAGTGTTATAGTTTACCTATTGTTATGACTTATTTATGATTTTAATTACTGAAACTCTTGAATAGTTTAAAATGCTTTTACGAATTTCGTAAACTAAATTTTATCTCGAATTAAATATTGAGTACTATTTGATTGAAAGAAAAATTTTTTATGATGTGATTATATGTTTATATATTATCTTCCATTGAGTACTCCAATAGTTATAAAGTTACTAGATACAACATATTTCATGATCATATATTATTGCTATTGATACATTATGTAATAATGTATTACATGGTAATTATCAAATTGTTACTTAAAATTACATATTGTTTGCAAAATTTTAGTTCTCTATATAATTACATATATTTTATTTGGATAATTTTATTATCTTTAAGTAATTATTTAGAAATATTTGAATTAAGTTACTAAATACATTCATTTATTATAGCTATTATATGATTATGCTATATACATGTTATGAAATTATTTTATTACATCTATTTGATTCCCTAAAGTGAATGAAATATTTTAGAATTATGGTCATAAAAATAGTATGTTCAAGAAATGATAATTATTACTATTGTATGATTAATTTTTACCACCAGAAGTGGTTGATAATTAAGAAAAAAAATATAAATGGTTAAAAAAATTATTTGAGAATGGATAACTTATTTGTAATATGGTATAAAAGTATATTGGTCATGTACCCGTTGAACGTATAGCTATATTATTATATTTTATAAGATTTCTCATCTTAAAGAAATGAAAGATGTGTAGATAAATTTGTACATACTTGTAAATATACAATATGTAATTTTATAAAATAAGTTTTAGTTGTTATTTTTTAGTCCATGCATAATATATCCATAAAATATAGGGTAAGCATATCTAGAAGATATGTGGTTCATTTTGAGAAAAAGAACTTTATAATATTACGTATCAGAATTCTAAATGCACAAATTTAAAGTTGTGTATCGATATTATTATAAAAGAAAGAAAAATACACGTTATACTCTTTTTTTCCTTAACTAAGATTTTTTTTTTCACTGGATTTTCCTGTTAAAGTTTTCAATGAGGTAACTATGATGTGTATTAAAGATATTGTTTACTCTTTTTTTCTTTACTGGGTTTTTATCCCACTGGGTTTTTCCTAGTAGGATTTTAATAAGGTACAATATTTATTAATTAATGGACATTCAAGGAAAAGTGTATACTATAAATCCCATGATTATGAATGTCTGTAGCCCCTTAAGATTGATAATATGACTTACCAAATAGGAAAGGTAACCGATTATTGTCCATACAGGATATTTTATAATATTATCAATGATTTCAAAGTTCGTTAGAAGTGTGACTTTAACACCTTTACTAACACAATCAAACTGATTTAAGCGATTAGTTGAAAATTATTTTTTCTAAAATTTTATACCGATTCAAAAATCATTATCCATTAATTACCAGTCTTTTCCAATCAAATTGGTTACAATATTCAACTTGTAGATGACTTATAACTGTCTAATTTATTATTTCTTAAATTAAAATCCAATAATATAACAACTTAAGAACTTGCCTATCCCACCTGAAAAGAAGATAATTTCACAGTCCCTCAGAGGTACAACAATTTATAATAATGCATACATTCACATCACATCCATTCAATTTTCATTCCTGTCATAATTCGTATACATATACATCACTATATTTTTCAGATACAATATCAACTTTTACTTCAAAAATTGGCTAAATATATACATGTCATACCAAAAAAAATAATTTCTAACTAATCTCTTTTTTTTTTTCAAAATTGGGCTCCATTGTGTACTTTGCTTGCTCAACCTTCGGAATCTACACGCAGTAAATACTATATGCTGAGCATTAAATATGCTCAATGATGATTATAAATCAAACAATTTTTCACACATACACAATTGCATTAATCATGCAAGATTTCTTGTTTATTCAATCAGATGCAATTATCATTTAATTTGGCATTTTACACTATTAATTACCACTAATATGGTAAACTTTCAATTTAATCCTTAATTTTTCAATTAATTACAAAATTATCATTTTTACACTTTAATTACCATTTTGCCACTAATTCACTTATGTTCATTCTAAATTCATTAATTGGCATACAAATTACCAATTAGTCCTCATTTTAATATTTTCATGTCAAATTATATTTTAGTTCTTCAAATTTTTAAAAGTTCCTTTTTGGGCTATTATTCACTAATTTTTACCATTTTTACCCTTTTATTCAATACTTTTTCATTTTTACTCACTAAACTTGTTATTTAGAAAAATTATCAATTTACCCCTAAACTTGTCATTTCCTTTTAATTAGGTCCTTTTCACTCTAATCTTCATTTTCACTTCACATTTTACATTTTAACGGATTACTACCATTATACCCGTAGTGCATTCCCGGCAGAAATTTGCAGACTAGATATATAGGATGTGGATCCCACGGATCTACAACAATGCAATAGGGGATGATCCCGAAGGATTAATCCACCTCAGATCAGATCAAAATAGAAACTATGGGAGATTATTACAATCCTACCATAGCATAGCAAAGTAAGTTGTCATAACTTGCATCGCGATATGTGTGTCCTTATGGCTAGCCAATTATATCATGAACTAAATTTTAACCACCTGATCACTATTAAGGAAAAAATTCATTACTTGCTTCAGAAACACTTTTCACATTTCTAACATTTCGCTTGCTTTTCATTTCAATAAATTTTTCAATCAAATTTTTTTGTCACTTTTACATATTTTAAGAATTATCTCACTATAATTCATCAAATACACTTATCTTATGAATTATTTCACTATAATTCAATAATTTCACTCATTATATGAATTATTTTACCATAATTCAACAATTTCACTTTGAACATAATGCAAATTCATTTTAAAAAATATTCATATTAATTCCATAATTTCCAAATTAATTCATGGACACCCAATTTCATGTCTAGATTCATTTTAAGGCATTAAATATTAAAAATACACAAAATACATAATAATACATGCTAGGGTACCATTCGGCCAAGTGAGGTTGTCCACCTTATCAATAATTTTAATTCAATTTAAGCTCTCTAAAGGCAGTTATTAAGACCCTTAATTATTATTCTAAATTTAATTTCAATTAAATATGCATTTTACCTAGGTTCATTAGGTTACATAATGAAAATTCATAACAAAATGAAGGAAATTGATGGATTTTATAGTTACTAACCTTTTCCACTTGCTTTGATTTGCCTAAACTTCATTTTCTTTGCTTTTAGCCTTAGAAGTTTATTCTTCACCTTGAGAACCTTCAAGGGTCAAATTTTTCATCAAACAAAACACCTATTTTTGATATTTTTTACTCAAATTGACTTCATAAATGAACTCTAGGCACCCAAAACACTTATAGGCACGCTTAAAATAAATTAAAACCTTGAATTTTACTTACCTCAATTTCAGCTTCTTTCACTTTACTCTTTATTTTCTCCTATTTTTCTCAATCTAATCAAAGAGTAGAGACTTAGAGAATCTAGTAAGGAGATAGAACCACTTTTGGGATGCTTGAATTTTGTGAGAAAGAGGGAGAAAGTTTGAAAAAATTTGAAAGAGAGAGAGAGGAGATGGAGTTCGGCCAAGGTAGAGGAAGAAGAGGGCTGAGGAGATAAAGATAACTATCCAAAATATCTTCTTCCATCTGCTTTTATATGAATCCAAGTGGATTAGGCCTTGGTTCAATCCAAAGCCCACTCACTTAGGTCCAAAACCACTATTTAGGCATGTTAAGCAATTTTTCCATGGTTCTCTCACTTGTTAAATCTAAATCTTCCCAAATTTAATTCCATCATTCATAACATACATAAAATAGGTTGTATACAAAATTTTAACTCAATTGAAGTCCATTTTTAATCTGATTCAATCATATTGGTCCAATTTAATAATTACAAGTGTCATTGAAATTTTTTTATAGCCAAAATATTTTACACCGCTTCCTTATTTGTATTTTTGACTTTTGAAGGCTTATTTGATCTAAATTTTACTCCAAACTTCAAATCCGTACTAACCATGATCAATATTTTTTTATTGTCAAATAAAATATTTTTCATCTTTGGATGTACTTTTTACCCCAGAAGTACTATTTACTATTAGAAAATACTATTTACGGCTGTTCCAGTATTGAGGCCATTATAAATCTCCCCTACTAAAAGAAATTTCATCCTCAAAATTTACCTGCATCAAAAAGCAAAGGATACTATTATCTCATTGTAGCTTCTAGCTTTCATGCAGTCTCCTCCATGTTGTGATGGTTCCAAAGCATCTTCACTAGTAGAATCTACTTGTTTCTGAGTTGTCTGATCTCTCTAGCTAGGATCTTTACTGGCCTTTCATCATAGGTCATATCAACCTGCACTTGGATCTCTTATGGAGTGATCACATGGCTAGGATTAAATCTGTACCTTCGAAGCATTGACATATAAAACACATTGTTAATCTTCTATAACTTTGATGGAAACTTTAACCGATAAGTTACAGGACCCACTCACTAAAGTATCTCATAAGGGCCAATAAATCTTGAACTCAATTTGCCTTTTTGCCAAATCTCAAGACTTTTTTCCAAGGAGATACCTTTAGGAACATTCTATCTCTGACTTGAAATTCTATGTCCTTTCTCTTTGAGCCTGTATAAAAATTTTGGAGATTCATAGGTTCTTTCAATCTGTCTTTGATGATACGCACTTTTTATTTTGAGTCACGGATCAAATAAGATCCTACAAGCTTTTCTTCACTCCGTTTTGTCCAGCATAAAGAAGTTCTACACTTCCTCCCATAAAAATGCCTTAAAAGGTGCCATCTTTATGCTGGACTGGTAGCTGTTGTTGTAAGCAAACTCTACTAACGAATAAATATTTTAAGCTGTTATAATCTGTATAGATGTAGCATCTTTGTCCATACAGATAATGCCTCCAAATTTTCAAAGCAAAAATAATGGATGCTAGCTCCAGATCATGAGTAGGATAGTTCTTCTCATGAGTCTTAATTTATCGAAAGGCATAAGCAATCACCTTACCTTCTTGCATCAATACATAGTTTAAACCATTTATGGAGTCATCACTGAAGATCATAAAGTCCTTACCTGATTCTGGTTGAGTGAGTATAGGAGCTTTTGTTAGCATACTTTTAAATCTCTCTAAACATTCTTGGCATTTATCAGTCCATTCAAACTTAGTATATTTATGCAGTAGTCGAGTCAAAGGAACTGCAATGTTTGAAAAGCCTTTTATAAATCTCCTGTAGTACCCGACTAAATCCAAAAAACTTATCTCTCATGTAAAATTCTTAGGTGGCTTTCACTGAAGAATCGCTACAATCATTGTAGGATCCACCTTTAGGCCTTCAGTAGAAACTACGTGACCCAGAAAAGGCACTTCATTCAGCCAAAAATCGCACTTACTGAACTTAACATACAGTTGCTTTTCTCTCAAGGTCTATAGAACAATTCTTAAATGCTTGTCATGCTCTTCTGGTGTCTTGAAATACACCAGGATATCATCAATGAAGACTACAAATTGGTCCAAATAAGAGTGGAAAACTCTATTCATTAAGTCCATAAAGGCTGTTGGTGCATTTATGAGCCCAAATGGCATGACTAGGAACTCATAATGATCATATCTAGTGTGAAAAGCAGTCTTGGATACATTTGCTACTTTCACTGACATTCGATAATACCCTAATCTCATATCAATCTTTAAAAATACATCCACTCCCTTTAGCTAATCAAACAAATCTTCTATGCGAGAAATGGGGTATTTGTTCTTAATGATCACCTTATTTAACTATCGGTAGTCTATGTACAAACGGAGCATCCCATTCTTTTTCTTCACAAATAACACTGGTGCTCCCTAGGATGAGACATTGGGTCCAATGAACCCCTTGTCAAGCAATTCCTATAACTGTATTTTTAATTCTATAAGTACCATTCTATAAGGAGCAATAGAGATTGAAGCAGCGTTTGGAGCAATATTAATGGAGAATTCAACTTCACTGTCAGGTGGCAAGCCTGGTAATTCATTAGGGAACACATCTAAAAATTTTCTGACAGTAGGCACTTCTGACACTTTTTGACTTTCCTTTTTTGCCTCCACTGCATAGCACAAGTAAGCAATGCACCATTTTCTAATTAACCTCTTGGCAGCTGTAGCAGAAATCACATATGATAAGAAGTTGGTTCTCACACCTACAACTGTGATCTCCCGACCTTCTTTAAGTTTCAAGGTAACTCTTTTCCATTTACAATCTATTGTCGCTTGGTGGGCGGATAACCAATCCATCCTCAAAATCACATCAAATTCATGAAATGCAAGTTCATTCAAATTTTCCAAGAAGATATGAATTTGAGCACTAATAGGGCACTCTATGTACACTTTATTCACTATAACACTATGCCCTAAAGGATTACTCATAAGGATATCCTAGTCTAAATATTCATCTCTCATCCCTTTATGCCTTGCTAACTCAATATTTATATAGAAATGAGGAGAACCAGGATCACTAAGAGCATTCACAGAATCAGATAATAACAGAAATCTACCTACTATCACATTAGGAGCATCCTCATCTTCTCTAGCCCTGACTGTAAAATCTGATCTGCAACACATCTCTGATCCTGAGATGACTGTCCAGCCAGTCTAAATGTTGAAGTGAGGGGGATGCTCCCCTACCACGTCCTCTCGGTGCAGAAGATTTAGAATCAGGTGTTGGAGATGTAGCTAAAGCAGTATGCCTTAAAGGATAATCTCTGATCTGATGGTCTTTTGAATCCCACCTAAAGCAAGCCCCAGTCAGGTAACGACATTCACCCGTATAAACTTTACCATAATTATCACATGCCACTGTTGTCCCACTATCTTTATCTCGGGGTATGCTAGCTACTGATGTAGTTGGTGCCTTACCAGGAGCTGTACCACCCTAACCACAACCTGTAGTAGCTGGTGTACATCTTTGAGGTGTTGGAGATCCCATGGATTTCTTACCCTGACCTCCTTTGCCACTGGACTATCCCTGGTTTCTCTTTTGTTAAAATCGGGATCGCTTGTCAGCTTCCTCTGTCTGTATAGCTTCTAACTTAATTATAGCCTCAACTATAGACCTCAAATCGAGGTATTTTTGTGTTTCCATAATCTATTTAAGCTCAGTATGCAGTAGTCTCTCAAATCTCTGGCATAATTTCTCTTCCGTGGTCTGACTCTCATCCAGGTAAGCACTCAAGTGCTCAAACTCGTGCTCATATTCTGCTACTGTCTTGTTACCCTGTTTTAGCCTCCAAAAGGCATCATACATAGCTGCTTTATATTCAGACCCAATATATTTCTTCCCAAATTGAATTACAAAGAAATCTCAATTCAACTAATCCACTGGGGTGTGCCTCCTGATAGAATCCCATCAAATAAAAGCTGACCCCTGAAGCAAAGCCACAATACCTTCAAATTTCTCTTCAAGTGAACTATTAGCAATTTCAAACAATCTTTTGATTTTAAACAACCACTCTTTTGCCTGAGACGGAGTAAAAGGGTCCTGCCCATGAAAGTCTTCATCCCCCAATATTTTCAACTGTTCTAAAATAGGCTTCCTTCTAGATGAAGCTGGTGGCGGGTACCTGTGCTGCTGCTAGTGACGGTTGTACCTGATCCTCCTGCAGTCTCTGCTGCATATAATCGACTATTAGATTAAGGAAGTCTGGCTGTGGAGGTGGAGGTGGAGGTGGCACTACTGGTGATGAAGCCTATTATTGTGGAGTCTCACGTTGCCCAGTGCTAAATGATGCCTCACTTTCACCATCACCCACCTCACGACCTCGATTGGAAGATATGTTTTCACTATTTAATAAAAAGGAGCAAGTACGCATTAGATCCATAACATTTTTTTCACTAATAATTGCCATGTATATACATATAAACCAATCACCTAATCCCACTCCGATCTTATAATCACTTAAACCATTTTCTGATACCACAAAATGTAACACTCTTACTAAAACAGTTAAATTGATTTAAGCGATTAGCTAGAAATTTTTTTTTTCTAAAATCTTATAACACACTTTAATTACCATTTTGCCACTAATTCACTTATTTTCATTTTAAATTCATTAATTGACATAGAAATTACCAATTAGTTCTCATTTTAACATTTTCATATCAAATTACATTTTAGTCCTTCAAACTTTCAAAAGTTCCTTTTTGGGCTATTATTCACTAATTTTTACTATTTTTACCCTTTTATTTAATATTTTTTCATTTTTACTCACTAAACTTGTTATTTAGGGGAATTACCAATTTACCTCTAAACTTTTCATTTCCTTTCAATTAGGTCATTTTTCATTCAAATCTTCATTTTCACTTCACATTTTACATTTTAACGGATTATTACCATTATGTCCCTAATATAATCCTTACAGAAATTTGCACATTGAATATACAAGACGTGGATCCCACGGCTCCACAATAATGCAATAGGGGATGACCCCGAAGGACCAATCCATCTCAGATCAGATCAGAATAGTCAGAATAAATTACAATTCAACCATAGCAAAGCAAGTCATCATGACTTACACCGCGATATGGGTGTCCCTATGGATAATCAATCATATCCTGCACTAGATTTTAATCGTCTGACCACCACTAATGACAAAATTCATTACTTACTTCAGAAACACTTTTTACATTTCTAACATTTCATTTGCTTTTCATTTTAATACACTTTTCAATCAATTCTTTTATCACTTTTACACATTTTATAAATGATCTCACTATAATTCATCAAATGCACTCATCTTATGAATTATTTCACTATAATTAAACAATTTCACTCATTACATGAAATATTTCACCATAATGCAACAATTTCACTTTGAACATAATGCAAATTCATTCTCAAAAATATTTATATTAATTTCATAAATTCTAAATTAATTTATGGACACCTAATTTCATATCTAGATTCATTTTAAGGCATTAAACATTAAAAATACATAAAATACACACTAATACATGCTAGGATACCATTCGACCAAGTGAGGTTGTCCATCTTACCAATACTTTTAATTCAATTTAAGCTCTCTAAAGGCCATTATTAAGACCCTCAATCATTATTCTAAAATCAATTTCAATTAAACATGCATTTTGCCTAGGTTCACTTAGGTTATTAATGCAAATTCATAACAAAATGAAGGAAATTGATGGATTTTATAGTCACTAACCTTTTCCACTTGCTTTGGCTTGCCTAGACTTTCTTTTCTTTGCCTTTAGCCTTAGAAGCTTGTCCTTCACCTTGAGAACCTACAAGGGTCGGATTTTTCATCAAACAAAATACCTATTTTTTGACCTTTTTTGCTCAAATTGAATTTATAAATTGACTCTAGGCACCTAAAAACACTTATAGATACCCTTAAAATAAATTAAAACCTTGAATTTTACTTACCTCAATTTCACCTTCTTTCACTTTACTTTTTGTTTTCTCCTACTTTTTCTCACTCTAATCAAAGAGTAGAGACTTAAAAAATCTAGTAAGGAGGTAGAACCACTCTTTGCATGCTTGGATTTGGTGAGGAAGAGAGAGAAAGTTTGAAGAAATTTGAGAGAGAGATAGAGGAGATGGAGTTCGACCAAGGAAGAAAAAGAAGAGGGTTGAGGAGATAAGGATGACTGCCCAAAATATATTTTTTCATCTGCTTTTATATGGGTCCAAGTGGGTTGGGCCTTGGTTCAACCCAAAGCCCACTCACTTAGGTCCAAAACCACTATTTAGGTCTGTTAAATATTTTTTCCATGATTCTCTCACTTGCCAAATGCAAATCATCCCAAATTTGATTTCATCATTCATAACATACATAAAATAGGCTGTATACAAAATTTTAACTCAATCGAAATCCATTTTCAATCGATTTAATCGGATCAATCCAATTCAATAATTACTTGTGTCACTGAAAAATTTTATTTTTATAGTCAAAATATTCTACACATCATTTTAGGAAGATCTATAATTTTTAGCAATTTTTAGAACTTATTTACTATTTTAAGGGCTCGATCAAACTTAAGTCAACCTAGTTGATCTTTGAACTAAACCGCTTTCTTATTCGTATTTTTGATTTTTAGAGGCCTATTTGATTTCAATTTCACTTCAAATTTTAACTCCGAACTAACCATAATCAATATTTTTCGATGATCAATTAAAATATTTTTCACATCTGGATAAACTTTTTACCCCATAAATACTATTCACTATCAAAAATACTATTCACAGCTGATTCGGTATTGATGTCATTACAATGAAAAATCTTTTAATGGGGAAGATATCAATTTTTAAAAGAAAATGAAATAAAAATTTTCAAAGTGATACTCTTAAAGAGGTAAAAAGCAACATAAATCAACAACTCTATATTTTTAGAAAAATAACCCCATAAATGGTTCTAGTAAAGGTACATTACATGATATGTTAAAATGGATGATTATTGTTGTTGATAATGTATTTACATATTCAATTGCTTATGAAATATAATAATAATGAGTATGAGTCTCTAATTATCGAAAAATGTTGATATCAATATGAATAGTAAACTAAATTCATACAAGATATTTAGATTAGAAGTTCAGATACCAGAAGATGTCAAAGTTTTTTAGCTATAAGAGTAGTAATTATTGAATTACTCAATGTTAGCTATTCATAAAATTAGTTGAAAGCTCATGTGGTTGAAAGACATAACTTAATACAATAAAGCAATGTGTAGATTATTGTTAAAGAACAACAACCAATAATATTTAAGTATGAAGACATCGTAAATTTTTCTTATGCAGCAAACTAACTGATCTCTTCACCAAAGTTGTACCAACTTCGATTTTCAAAAGCATGTAAGCAGTATTAGGATATTTCAGCTTAAGAAAATGTTATAATTATTGTATTTTTGAGGAAAAATATATTGCTTATGAATACTGCACTTTTTTTCTTTGTTAAGTTTTTATCCCACTGAATTTTTCTTAGCAAAGTTTTAATGAGACATATTCATAATGCATAGTCATCTAAGTGGAAGTTTTATAATAATTATGAAGTATTTGGATGACTATCAAACTCACTTTCTCCCAATTCTAATAGAAGTCTATCTTTTTTTATTTTGTACCTATAAATATCGCGCTATGCTTATTCAGTGGGGATGAGTAATGAGAGAAAATTCTATATTCATATTATATCTATCTTTATTTTCATTAGTTTTACAACATATTTTTATTTTTATTTATATTTTTATAATA
This sequence comes from Excoecaria agallocha, assembly GCA_037975025.1. Classification (NCBI taxonomy): domain Eukaryota; kingdom Viridiplantae; phylum Streptophyta; class Magnoliopsida; order Malpighiales; family Euphorbiaceae; genus Excoecaria; species Excoecaria agallocha. The sequence continues at coordinate 6,772,336 of CM075817.1, read as the reverse complement.
TAATATTATTTTTTACACCATTATTCAGCGGTCAGCTTTTTTATTATTTTAATAAAATAGTTAAATAGGGACATAATGTATTTAAAAATAATAATTTGAAGAACAAATATGATAAAATAAAAAATTAGAAATTCAATTAAAAAATACAATACTTTAAGGACTTGAAAATTTGTTTTGCCCTACTTTTTTAAACAATTCAGATTTAAATTTTGTAGATTTTTTTTGACAGTATGAAATAAAAAAAAAAGATAATTTAGATTTCAATATGATGTGCTTTATAATTTATACAATATTTTGTCACTCACTCTTCAAATTATGATTATTAAAATTCATTTTAAAAAATTGAGAGCATATTAATTATCTAATAATTTATTGGCAATTTAATTGCATTAAAATCTCCTTTATCTATTTTTATATAAATTAATAAAAATATCTATGAACAATAATTTATTTTACTTATAATTCTTTTTAAAATGTTGAAATTGTTACATCATTTTTTTTAAACTCTTGTAGAAAAATGATAGGTCTATTTGAAGAGAGTATTGTACAGAAAAAAATATAATTTCATCTGTATGCTATATTAACGTATTTACTAATTAAAAGTGAAATATCATAATTAAACATCAACGAATTAACAATTGGAGGATGACATTTGCAATTAGTAATGAATGCTAGAGATGGTTGCCAGCCACCAAGTATCAAGAGTCATTTATTATTATTGATAAGATACAAGGGGAAGAGCCGACTGTTATTTTCGATTGGATATTGAATTTTTGCAAAAAAAAAAGTCCAATTGAATCAGACGTAAGCACTCCAAATTTTAAGTTAGTAGTTTTTTAAAAAAAATTCTTAAATAGATAATTTTAGAAATTCAATACCTAAAGTCACTGTATATTAAGCTATTTATGGAAGATAAGAAGAATACATTCGAATGTCTTAGACATGATAATTAGCTGTTAGAGCAGGTGAGCGATGAAATGATAAGGAGCAGTTGGAAGGCATGAGTTTTGCCTTGTATCAGTGGACTGATTGAGATTTGATGTCCCATCAGTCCGATCGAACATCAAGTGATCTCTTTTTTGATTTGTGGTTCACGCTTAATATTTTTTTCCTAATAGATTTTGAATTTTATCAGGTGTGATGGATCGACCGAATTGAATCTTGGAATATGACATTTTCATTGTTATCACTTATTTATTAAAAAGAATAATGATTATATATATTTCTACTATTTAAGCAAAAGTAATATGGAATTTGAATGTTATGTTAGAAGAGGTATATTTCCACAATAATTATATTTAAGTTTAGCCTTTGGAAAGCGCTACTGCTTTCATACCAAGTGAGTGCTTGACAAGCTGTAACATTTTAGGGATCACTTATATCTGACTGTTATTGCAACACGTATGACCGACTTAAATAATTAAATCGAATTTTATTAATCATTCATCGTTTTCAAGAAAGAGCTATTCTTGTCCTTTATTGCTCATAATAATGACTATTGAATACGAGTTTAGCAACATTTAATTTGAAACTATTTATAAAAATACTTTTGAGTTTAACAACTTTGTTAAGTGTTGCTTTCAGTAAGCAATTGACAAATTCTACTCCTACAACTAAAATAAAATATAATAATAATAATAATAATAATAATAATGATATCAACATGTAAGCGACATAATTTATTGGTACTATCTAATAAAATTTTAAATTTATTAAGAAAACAATTGATTTATTCGATCATTAGTAATTAATTCAAGTTATTTTTTCTAGCAAAAAAATAAAATAAAATCCAAAGTTATTTTACATACTTGCTAGGTCCGGAAAAAAATTGAGTTTACATATATATATATATATATATATATATATATATATATATATAGGGATGAGTATGGACCGGTTAATCGATTCATTAACAATTTTTTTAAACCAATTCACTACTATCGGTTAGAGGCTATATTGGTTTCGATTTTTAACTCGATTTTTCGGATCAATTTATCGGTTAACCAATAAAAAATTTTAATATATAAATTTAATAAATTATATAATTTATAATATTATTTTTAATAGTTAAAAATACTTTAAAAATTAAAAAATACTAATAAAATACAATATCCATTAAAATAATCAAAATAAAAATAAAATTTCCATAATTAATTATAAAAATTAAAAATATTCAATATAAAACTAACAACAGAACGCTAATTATGCACATAATTTTAATGTTTATTTATTAAAAATATATATTTTATAAAATTATATATTATAATATTTATAAATTACATAAAAATTGAAAAATATAAGTATAAAATTTAATATATATATATATATTCAGTTTCGATTTCGGATCGATTAACCATCGATATCTAAAGTAAAAATCATAAATTTAAAATTTCGATTCGGTTAATCTAAAAATTGGTTCGATTTAGGATCGAGTTTTCGATTAATTGAAATTTCAGTTAACCATGCTCATCCCTATATATATATATATATATTGATGATAATTTTACACGCATTGCTTATATAAATAATAAATTATTAATTATTAATCATGTTAGAATTTGCAGTCCAAAATCGAATTTTATTGAAATTTAATTTATCCTAATTTAAAAAAAAACTATAATATGAAAGTCTGGAAATTAAGAGTTGCATTTAACACCCATGCTTTATTTTTATTTTTATTTTACGTGCTTTAATTTTGTTTTTGCCAAAAATGCATTACAATAACAAACGAAGTAAACATAGAATGGGATATATTTATTAGTAAAATATGACATAGTCTTTGAATCAGTTTCAAAATAGGATTATTAGTTAGGATAACATAATCTAATAAAATCTCTAAATATCTTAGAACTCTAACTATTTTTTCACCATAAATACTGGGGTGTAATCTGATTAATCATAGTTTTGATCGAAACAAGAGTAAAACAAAAACAATGGTTCCTTCGAGTTTTTGGTTTTATGCAATTTTATTTTCCTGTTTCGTTAGTTTCAATTATGCTACATTAGTAACTCATGATGGAAGAGCAATCATGATCGATGGAAAACGCAGAGTTTTGGTTTCCGGTTCTATTCATTATCCCAGAAGCACTGCTGAGGTTGATATGTTACCCTCTTTGTCTTTTCATAATCGCATTATCAAATTAATTGTTTGATTTATAATATTAATTATTATTATTATTACTGTATTTTTGGATTATGTAGATGTGGCCTGATTTGATAAGGAAAGCAAAAGGAGGAGGATTGGATGCTATTGAAACATATGTATTTTGGAATGCTCATGAACCAGTTCGTCGTGAGTATGATTTCAGTGGCAATCTTGATTTGGTTCGGTTCATCAAAACTATTCAAGCCCAAGGATTATATGCCGTTCTTCGTATTGGACCTTATGTCTGTGCTGAATGGAATTACGGGTAACTAAATTAATTAATAACTATATCACATTATTAGTATTTTTCAAAACAACCATTAATTTTTCTTCTTCTTTAAATTAGAGGGCTGCCTGTGTGGCTGCATAATCTGCCTGGAATAGAGTTACGTACCGCAAACAGTGTGTTCATGAATGAGATGCAAAATTTCACAACATTAATTGTTGATATGATGAAACAAGAACAGCTCTTTGCCTCCCAAGGTGGTCCAATTATCCTTTCTCAGGTAATTAATTAATTAATATCACATCTTTTTAATTGATTAGATTATTATTATTATTATTATTATTATTTGATGCTACTAAATTTTAAAAATAGGTTGAGAATGAGTATGGTAATGTGATGTCTAAATATGGAGCTGCTGGAAAGGCATATGTCGACTGGTGTGCAAATATGGCTGAATCTCTTGACATTGGAGTCCCATGGATCATGTGCCAGCAGAGCGATGCTCCTCAACCAATGGTATGACATTTTAAATTAATTATTATCATTAATTATTATAACTAATTTAACATTTTTGTTGTCGTTTTTTAATGTAATTTTCTAGATAAATACATGCAATGGTTGGTATTGCGATTCATTCACGCCCAATAATCCAAATAGCCCAAAGATGTGGACTGAGAATTGGACCGGTTGGTTCAAGAGTTGGGGTGGCAAAGACCCTTTGAGAACTGCTGAGGATCTTGCTTTCGCAGTTGCTAGATTCTACCAAATTGGAGGAACTTTCCAAAATTACTACATGGTTAGCGTTTAATAATTAATATTCTTTATTTTGCCATTATTCAATTCAAAATAATTATATATGAATTTTGTTTTTTTTTTAATTTAATTTCAGTATCATGGTGGCACTAATTTTGGAAGAACAGCTGGTGGTCCATACATCACTACCACATATGATTATGATGCACCTCTCAATGAATATGGTAAATATAATAATTTTTTTAATTAATTAGAAATTAATCTCGAAATTCTTTAACATGTCACAATTTAAATTACTAACAGGGGATTTAAATCAACCAAAATATGGGCATCTGAAGCAACTTCATGATGTTCTGCATGCTATTGAAGATCCTCTCACCAATGGCAACATCTCCCAAATTGACTTTGGCAATTCTGTCACGGTAATTAGGTTTTATTTTAACTACTTAATTAATTAATTTAATTAACCGATGAAAATTTAATAATTATTTATTATAATTTTCAGGGTACTATTTATGCAACAGAAAAGATGAAAACCTGTTTTTTGGCCAATGTAAATTCGACATCAGATGCTACCGTTGAATTTCAAGGTGCCAATTACACAATTCCTGCCTGGTCTGTCAGCATCCTTTCCGATTGTGTAAATGTGGCATATAATACTGCTAAGGTATTAAAGAAATTACCAATTTTTATTTTTATCTTTTCAACAAAAAAAGGCTTGTTAAATTGAATTTTTTGTTTAAATAAATAGGTGAAAACTCAAACTTCAGTGATGATAAAGAAAAACAATGATGCTGAAGAAGAACCCAATTCTTTACTATGGTCATGGCGAGCAGAGAGTGATAGACAAACTGTAGTTTTAGGAAGGGGTGAACTTCATACAACTCAGCTTATTGATCAAAAATCTGTAAATGACACTACTGATTATCTTTGGTACATGACAAGGTATATATTTCACGATTAATTATATATATATATTAAATTGTTATTTTTTTATATTTTGACTGGATTATTTTTTTTATTTGATAACAGTGTGCACGTTAAAAAATCTGATTCTATTTGGAGCCCTAATATGACTCTTCGAGTTAATGGCAGTGGTCATGTTCTTCATGCCTATGTTAATGGCAAATATATTGGTACGCTATTAATTTTTTATAATTTTTATATTTTTATCTTTAGTAACATGTTTATAATAATAATTATTTGATATTTTAATTAGGTACTGAATGGGCTAAATATGGAGTTATCTCTTATTTATTTGAGAAAGTTGTGAATTTGAGACATGGAAAGAACTTAATTAGTTTACTCAGTTCTACTGTTGGATTAGCAGTAAGTATATATGCAATTAACTTACCATAAATTAATTATCAACATTACTTCTCATTAACTAATTTTTGTTTTTTACAGAATTATGGCCCCATGTATGACATGCTACAAACTGGAATTCCAGGACCAGTTGCTTTAGTTGGGCGTAATGATGATGAGCAAATAATAAAGGATTTATCTGGACACAAATGGTCGTACAATGTGGGATTCAATGGCTTGAGCTCTAATAATCAAATGTATGGTTTGTCTGCAACTTCAACTCTTTCCAGTTCTAGATGGAGTCAGCAAAATCTACCCATCAATAGAATGATGACCTGGTACCAGGTAAATATCAGTATAATTTTATAATTATCAATATTATTATAATTATTATAATGAGATGTTAAATAAATCTATTTCAATTTATAGGCCAATTTTAAAGCTCCACTTGGAAAAGATGCAGTGGTGTTAGATTTAGATGGAATGGGGAAGGGACATGCGTGGGTAAATGGTAACAGTATTGGTAGATATTGGCCAAGTTACCTTGCTGACCAGGATGGTTGCAGCAATGATCCATGCGACTATAGGGGTGCTTATGATAATAACAAGTGTGTCTCCAATTGTGGAAAGCCTACTCAAAGATGGTGAGTTTTTTTTTTTTAAATTAATGTTAATTTAAAGTTTTTGAACAATGAATTTTAATAGTATATATTATTGTAGGTATCATGTTCCAAGATCATTCCTTAATGACGATGAGAACACTTTGGTTCTATTTGAAGAGCTTGGTGGCAATCCAACAAAAGTTAACTTCCAAACTGTTGCAGTGGGAACAGTTAGAGCTAGTGTTAGTGAAGGAGATTCAGTTGAATTATCATGCCATGGTAGATCCATTTCCCAAATTCAATTTGCTAGCTTTGGTGATCCTCAATCCATAGTTGGATCTTTCGTCAAAGGAACTTGTGAATCTACTACTGCACAATCTGTAATTGAAAAGGTAATTAAATTTTTTTATTAATTGATTATTTCATCACAAATATTGCTTAGTTATCGGTTTTTTAATTTATTTTTGGCCATTTTGCAGGCTTGTATTGGACATGAAAAATGCAACGTTATAGCTTCCAAAGATGTGCTTGGGGCTTCAAATTGTGCCAATGATTTTGTTCCTACCCTAGCTGTGGAGGCACTTTGCTAGTCATTAGCTTTAAGTTTGGTTGTTTTCGTTCTAGTGGTTTCTTTGTTAGTTAGTGTTTTTCAATTAGTGTTTTTTTCAGTAATTTGTAAGAAAGTTTAGGATTTTTGTTTAATTCACTTAATAAATCTAAATTTTTGATACTTTTTAATTTCTAATTTTTCTGTTGTTTTGAGTGATCGTAGAGTGTGATATTAATGAACTTCTTTTTACAAACTTAACGAGATCAAATTATTTGATCCAATTATCCACTTATTCTCAAATTTAATTAATTCGGATGCTAACACAATGTGATTAACTTTCTGATGGATCACTTAAATCTGGCCAGCAAAGCTATACTGACTTGCACGTTGATCCTCGATCTTCTCCCTAATTACAGATTTAGTGGATTCCCAAAAACAAGATCTATTCCTCAGCTTAATTTGGCCATCCTAATATTCTGATATTTCTTTACTTGAAACATTTAAGGACAAATAATATATCTAATTGTGCGTGGAATATGGAATTCTGACTGCCTGCAGGTTAACGCACAAACATCTGTTATAAAGAAGAATTACTGAGGCTGATAAATCTACAATACTCTTCTGGATGTGGACACAAGAACCCACGAAAGAAACGCTACAAGGAATTGCTACTTTTAAAGCATCAAAGCTTCTTGATCAGAAGGACACAACCGTTGATGCTAGCGATTACTTGCGTTACTTGTCTTAAGTAAAATCCTCAACTAAAGATATGAAATTTGAAACCATAATTGACCAACAAATGTTAATTATTCTTTTACAGTATTGACATTAATATGTCTGCACTTCAATGGAAAAACTTGACCCCGTGTATCAGCTTGAGAGGCCATGTACTTCATGGATTTTTTAACAAACTGCTGATAGGTAAGTTTCTTCCAGGGGTGTTCATCAACTACAAAAAAACTGCAGATTATTTTCCGTCGCTCAATATCAATATTTCGTCGCTAATTAAAATTAGCGACGCCACCTCGAACAGTCGCTAATAGGCCAGTCGCTAATATATTAGCGACGGATTTCTAGTACAGTCGCTAATTTAGCGACAAAATATTTAGTCGCAAATATTTTTTTCGTCGCTAATTTATAATCCCAATTAGTCGCCGAATTACAATAATATTTAGCGACTGATTTTTCGTCGCTTATTATAAATTTACTCGCAAAAGATAGCGACGAAAAATTTGTCGCTAATTATTTGTCAAATTCTAATGTAAATACAGTAGCGACAGTTTCTGTCGCGAATCCGTCGTTAAGTGATTGCCTAATTTAAAATTTTCTTTTAATCTATTTTTAAATATTCATCCTGTACACTGTAAATAATAATTTTATATTATGAAATTCAAATATAATAGATGCAAATATAAATAATAATCTTATATTTTCATATATATAATTTGTAATGAATTCATTACAAATATACAGTTAACATAAAAAACAATATATGGAACAAGGTATTGTTTATACAATCAATTTCCCTAAAATCAATAACAAATTAAATCTTTACAATTTCCTATCAAATTTAGAATTAGCTCATAACTAATATTATTATCATTTTCAAACTGGTACTTAAATTTTCAAACCGTAACCATTAACCGAAAATGTAAAAATTAAAAACCGTAACCAAGTTCATCGGATTAGTTAACTGTAAAAATCAGTTTGATTTTGGATCGATTTTACGGTTAATCATATTTTTTATTTTTTTTGCTCACCCCCACGCACATATATATGGATAATTATTTGTTCAAAAATTAACCAAGATAATTTATTTACATTTCTATTTCAAATAGAAAAATTTAATTTATCATTAATCTTAATTATATGCTATGTGCTAGCAAAGAATATAATAATATTTCATTTGGATCAAAAATTTAATTTATTTGATTAATTGGAGAATTTTGTTTAAACATGTTTAAAAAAAAAAGATGGGAGTTTGTTATTTGGACGAATCAAGTTTATAAGGGCCGAAAATTCTAAATTTTTCAATCCTATCAGACCCTAATAACTTTATCTGAATATCTAGTTCAGATTAGTTGTTTTTTAGCATTTTTATTTATAGTATTTGGTAAAGCAGTTTAGAATTTTCAATACTATTTAAAGCATTTTTGGATTTTTTTTAAACGAAAATCATCATTGCAACATGAATGATAAATCGTTAAAGTTAGTGAAGAACTTGGCATGTTTCGATTTAAAACTGAAGAAAATTTGGATACTAATTTTAATGTACATGCACTATAAAAGAAAGTATACAGTTACAAATTTTGTTGACGAGCAAGCCTTCAGGAAAGGCATACGAATTAAATAATAAGAATCAAAATCTATTTCCTACATGGATCCTAACTATCAAGTTTGGAATCAGAAAACTTGAGCCATCACCAGAAATTGATCCATGCTCTGCCAAAAAGCTCTCACTTTTCCTCATGCCAAACAATGGTTCCAACCGGGCAACTCTATAGTTCACATATCATGTTTCTGGTACAGTACAGCTCACGCCGGCATCCAGCCACTCAACAAGCATATTTTTTTCCCAGCAGCTTCTTAAGGGAACACCTGCCGAGTTGGTTGAGATTAAGAAAATCAGGTAATCACCCTGGAAAGCTTTAGAATCAACTATACAGGATTTCAAACTATATTTCTAGCAGATGATTTAAAAACAGGAAGTCCTGCGGATCAATTTAAATTCATAAGTCCTTGGGCAAGGTGTTAGTGACCAATCTTGATTAGATGTCCAAAATACTTGGTCTCAACAAAAGTTCAGATAATCAAAATTTCAAGAACAAATGAACAAATATATATATATATATATATATATATATATATATATATATATATATATATATATATATATGGACCATTATTTTGTATAGACGTAAAAAAAACTATCCGTGCCGTAAAAGAGTTACTGTATGATACAGGCAACCCACTCTATGCTCCTGCAGCAGCTTTAACATCATCTTTTGTTCCCTGCATGGAACAAATAGAAGTAAGGAATCAAAAGATGAATACATTGACTTCCTCAAATAAATCCAAGTAACTTAAGATTGGCAAGTAACAATATATTGTCAATCAGCAACTGATAAGTGCAACACCGTTTTCATGTCAAATTGATGCGAGCACAGGTCATCATGGAAAGATAAATGAGCATTGGAGCTTAATATGAGTCAAACTGTGGAAGATATGGACATTCAAGAGAGATTGAAGCCGAATTACACCATATCCAACCACATGGGGCTGAATTTACAAAGAAGCCAACTTGACATGTACCGGATATGTGCCAATCATGTGCCATATGCATGTGCACATCATGTGAGCTAAGGCATGTGCAATGCATGTGCTAATTGTTGGATTATAGGGCTAAATTGTTTTGGGTTTTAGTTAGAACTTAATTTATTATGATGGGCTGTTTTAATTTGTGTAATTGGATCTTAATAAAGCTTAATAAGCTCATTTAAATGAGTTGAACTTATATTAGTTTGGGCTCATTTAATTTAATTATTTTAAGCTTGTGGGCTGTATTTTACAAATATTAAATTTGGGCTTTAGTTATTTGGTGGGAGGTCCATGTTTAGAAGGATTTTTTACTTATTTAGGGTTGTCTACCTTTTAGGGGCTATAAATACCTTATTATAACTTGTAAAAGACAAATTTTAAGAACTTTTAATAACCATTATTTGGCTTGGCCGAATTTTCATCTTAGAGAGGATTGCTTGTCTTCTTCTCTTGTATCAAGAACTTAGATTTTTTATCGAGGTATTTACTTTGTGGCGAATTCTGTTCTTGTATTTAAATCAATCTATTATAAGCATTTACATTCATATATTGTTTGAGGGTTCTTTAGATTGATGGTTTATTTTTTGTTCTTGTTCATGCCATATTGTGTGTTTTAAGGGTTTCAGATTCTTTAGTCTTGGGGTTCTGCATCATTTGGTATCAGAGCTTGGATTGGGATAAATTCTTATTTATCTTGTGTTAATTTGTTGTTCTATTGTTTAATTTTCATTAGAACAAGATAATTCCGCGTTGTTTAAATTATTTAATTTGCAATCTTGTTCTTATCAATTTCATGTTCTTCTTTGTTCCCAAATCTGTTTCTTTATGTTCTTCTTTGTTTCTACATTAGATATTGTGTTGTTTGATGTTTTAAGTACAGAAAAAAAGAAAAAAAACATTGTTACTGTTCATAACAATGTTCATGATATTGTTCATCCAATTTTTTTTTTAAAAAGAAGTATTTCAATTGGGAATTATCTCTAATTGGTGTGAACAAATATGATTTTAATTCTTTGGGTAGAGTTTACCCTTATCTCATCTTATCTTAATTTAGACATATTGTTATCCTTGATTTAAGACAAGTGTGTCTACGTTTTGTCTTAACCTAGACAAATGTGTCTTTATTTCTTACTTTTGTCTTAGTATAGACATTTAGTTTCCTTATTTTTTCATTAAGACATAGTTGGTTATTCTTTGTCTTAACTTAGATATTTATTCTAGTTCCTTATCTAGGTTAGTTTGGACATTTTCTGGTCTCTTTAACTTTTGTCTTAGTATCACAACATATCTTTGTATCAAGTTGAACTTTCCATTAGGGAAATTTCAATTTCTGCATTTTTGCTTTAGTTTTGTCATTTCTTTCATTCTAAGTTGCTTTCTTTGGTGTCTTTACATCTTTTGCTTCCATTTACACTATAATTAACAATTTGTATCCTGTTAATTTGAATTGTATATTCGGGCAGCATACATATATCTTCATCTTGTATGCTTATTTCAAGTTTCTTCATTTTTGGTATTTTGCTTCTAGTATTGAACCTATCTTCTTTGTTAAGTATTTTTTCATTACACTCCTCATTTTATTTGCTGTTTGTGAATTATTTTGACTTGAGTTTGAGTTCTGAAGTGCAATTGAGGATAGCAAGCTTGAGTGCAAAAAGGCTTGAGAGTATGAGCTTAAATGAGAGTAAAAGCTAATTGTGAATGAAGTATGAGTGATTTGTGAGGATGTCCTATTGCAAGTCAAAGTGCCATTCAAATCAAAAAGAATGGAACAGGTTAAAGAAAGACAAGAAGTGTGTGATGCAAGACCTTTATGATATGAAATTACAGTTTAAACAACTAAGTAGAGTGTGTAAGCAGAAAGAGAAGAGAAAGGAAGAGGAAGTTATCGTAAAAGAAGTTATTTGTGAAGCTTAAGGGGAAGCTATAAATTTATTTGATGATGATGTTATGAGTGATAGAGAAATAACTGAAAGTAAAGATGATGTTGATTGTTTGAGTGAAAATGAAGAAGATTTCTTAAGTTGGTTGAAAGATCAACATGTTACAATTGCTCCTCTATTCCTTGAGGAGATTGAATTCCACATGGAAAATAAAGGAAATCAAAAACATATTTACAAGGATGTACTAAAGACTAACCATGTTTAGCCTAGTTTCTTTGTTAAATTACAAGAACGTGGTGAGTTATTTTATGAAGAAACATTCATATTATTTCAACCTATTTAGAAGATCATTTATAAAGATGAGTTTATTCCTTAAGTTTCAATTCCTAACTTGAACAAGATGAAGATTCGAGGACGAATCTTTTTGGAAGAGGGAGGGAAGGATTTGAGCGCGGGTCATCGTGGAAAGATCAATGAATATTGGAGCTTAATATGGGTCAAATTGTGGAAGATATGGACATTCAAGAGAGATTGGAGCCGAATTATGCCATATCCAACCAAACAGGGCCGAATACATGAAGAAGCCAAGTTGACATGTGCAAATCATGTAACGTTTGATATGTGTCGAACATGTGACCATGACATATGCCAAGCATATACCTTGACATCTGCTAGACATGTACCAAGTCATGTGCCATGCATGTACACATCATGTAAGCTAAGGCATGTGCAATGCTTGTGCTAATTGTTGGATTAAGGGGTTGAAATATTTTGGGCTTTATTTAGGACTTAATTTATTATGTTGGGCTTGTTTTGTTTTAATTTGTATAGTTGGACCTTAATAAAGCTTAATAGGCTTATTTAAGTGAGTTGGACCTATATTAGCTTGGCCTCATTTAATTTACTTCTTTTAGACTTGTGGGCTGTATTTTAAAGTTATTAAATTTGGACTTTAGTTATTTGGTGGAAATCCATGTTTAGAAGGTTTTTTTTCACTTATTTAGGGTTACCTACCTTTTGATGGCTATAAATATCTCATTATAACTTGTAAAAGGGAAATTTTGAGAACTTTTAATATCCATTGTTTGACTTAGCCGAATTTTCATCTCGGAGATGATTGCTTATCTTCTTCTATTGAATCAAGAACTTTAATTCTTATCAAGGTATTTACTTTGTGGCGAATTATGTTCTTATGTTTAAATCAACCTAATTATTTGGGTTTCCTTTCATATATTGATTAGGGGTTCAATAGGGTTGGGGATTTAGTCTTGTTCATCATATTGTGTGTTTTAGGGATTTTGGATTATTTAGTCTTGGGGTTCCGCATCACAAATATAATATGTGCACATAAAATAGACAATTTGAAGAATTTAGAAGAAACTAGGTTCTACTGGATAATTTCCTTTGCCATCATCAGCTAGAAAGAGTTTAACCAAGCATTCATGCAGCACAGAAACTAATAAAGAATATGATAAACAATCTAATAAACCAATCACACAACAAGAGACAAAAGTAGTAATCTGTATATATTTCTCTGTAAAGAGTTCAATACAATGAACTGTTAAGAAGAACGAAAATTGGAAATAAGAACCAGAAAAGAGTAAACAGCAAGGGCCTGTACTCCAGGAAGGGAAGCCAAACACTCTGCCTCCTTCCTTCCTTCACTCACACTAAACAATCCAACAATGCTCTCCACATGCCTCGTCCCCTCTCCCCCTCCTCCTCTTATTCTATTTCCCACCTAACTAACTCTAGGCCAGCTCAGCTTCCCCCTCAGCTGCCTTCTTCTTAGGCCTCATGGAATAAACTCCCCACATGGTGGGCCTTTAACCTTGGACCTCCTGGCTGACAGCATTATCTCTATCATTGCACCCCGGTGGGGAAGCAGTCTTGTCCTCAAGACTGAAGTGGAGATGTTGGAAAAAATTTGCTTTAAGATTCCTCCTTTAATCCATCAACATTGTCTAATACACTGTCAGGCTACCAGAAACAATAGGAATATTTAAAGGAAACAACCATTTTAACAAGTCGCCATAAGGGTCATAATTCATGTAATCCTGATGCTTAGGAGGCAGATTTGTATTCTGATAATTTTTGAAGTGTGCATCACCTGTAATAGCATACATGTGTAGTTTACCATTTTGGCCACCTACGATTGCTTCACTTCCATTAGGTGTAATTGCAGATATTGTTACAGAAAAACCAAGATTGATCGTTGACACAACTTTTGTACCACGAAGCATGATAACACCTGAATAGATCATCGCCAAAACAAACCCTGGATTCAGCTGAGCAAGACTCAAATCTTTTGGTTGACTACCAATGTTAACAGAATCAGTACCCCCACACTGATCCCCATGAAAAGAAACTCTCCATATCTTATTATCAAATCCAGATGTGACAATTTCTTCTTCTACAAGAGCTAAACACTTGACTTGCATGCTCAACATTCTCTCTAATTTACTACTGTATCCAGTGCCTTGAATCCATTTAATTATCAGACCATCATAATTGCTGAATAATATAGTTTTTAGGACACTTTTAAGCACCGCTAATGATGTAACATTCTTTATGTGTCCAGATATTTGTCGGGGAGCTTTATCAAGATCGCTTGCTGAGAAGATACTAATTGTGCCACCAAAAGAGACATTTACAACATAATCATTCTGCCAGAGGCAACCAACTATCATGTCATTCAAACCACTTGAGCCAAAACATGTCAATGTTTTCGTTAATCTTCCATTACCATCATCACAGATCTCCCATACTTTTGCTAACTTTTCTGCAGAAATAGTCAGCACGATTTTTGTTGTTCCATTTGTAGCAACATTCTATCCATCCATGTGAAATGGGTATGCAAGAGATGATGTAGCCGCCAAAAAGAACACAGCCTAAGCTGAACCTTCAACCTTCATCTTCTTGTTGTTCGTAACATACATCACGCCTAAACCATCACTAGTTTGTACATTGAGAACAACAGAAGACTGAATTCCATTTGGGTTGCGATCAGCTCCATGTGGCGGCAAAACTATTAAATCCTCCAAAGTTACATTGCCCAACCCTCCCTCATTCCATAGGAAAAGCCATTGATGAATGATATCCCTATTCCTATTGACAGTACGCTAAAATGGAACTGCATGATTACGCTCGGTAAGGAGTCATGGTAACGGGCCTTCGACCCAGGTTTGGGAAGAGTTGTTGGCTCCTTGAACTACAGACAACCCCATCAATTCCACCCATTTCCCTTGATCACAATATTTTAAATACCCCACAACCCAATTGGCGATCACACCATCCAGGGTAAACAACCATTCCACCCCCAATATCAGGTCCAACCCACCTAATTCAATTGCCATAACGTCTATGGAGTATTGATATTCAACTAGCTGGAAAGAAATCCCCTTGGTTTCCCCGATAAAATTTCCATCCCTAAGTTTAATATCAAGAATTTTAATTTGACGTACTGATTTCCCAACACTAACACTAACTGGGGCGAGATGAAAGTGGGTGTGGTTCCTTTGTTAACGGGCATCAAGGTGGATATTTCGTTGGTGGTGCCTATCAATTTGATGGTATTCGATTCCTTGACGTTTTCTATTGTAGCACTCCCTCAATGGTAAGGGTTATTTAGATCCAATATACTACCTTCCCTATCCACCTAGTTGTCTTCTTCTTCATTTTTCGCTTCATAAAACTCATATTTCTTTCTCAACTGGAAATAAAAACCCCTTTTTCCTTATCTCTTTCCACTCAATCTTGGTGAGGTGACGAACTCCCTGCCTTGTGTTTCTCCATCATTTTGATTTGAATGAAACAAATAGAGATGTGGGGTGGCTGTTTGTAGTAGGGGCTGGATGCTTATTTGGGCTTTACCCAAAAGCAAAATTAGGCTACCATTAAGATGACCCAAAGCTGTTAGAACCCTCCAAGGCCCAGTAGTGGAGAATGGCTTCAAGATCAGTTCATTCTCCTTCATCGAGCTCTGCTTCTGCTTCGACGACACCATCTTCTGCTGGTCGATTTGCAGAGGTGCTTCGATGGAGTACAGAAATCCCATAGATTCCACCCTATTCGTCGGCTTGTGAACCTCCACCCAATCCGTCACCTCTTCCTTCAACCCACTAATTACGCTTCCCATATGCTGCGATTCAGGAAGATCTAGAGAGGTAGCAGCCACCTGCTCGCTGACTTCCATGAGTCCTTCAACGCTCCCACCTTGTTTCAAATCTGTTTGATTTTCGAATGGATCAGCTACATGGTTTGTGTGGTCACGATGGTTCATTTGCGGATTTGAGACTTGTCCCTGATGAATCTCACTTTCGTTCAACACTATTTCCCAAGGAGATCTATACGCCTCTTCCAAGGATGGTTGCTTTTCATTCTCTTCATCCAGCCCAAAACAAAACTCCGGAATTCATCTTTTTTTGTTCTATCACACGAGCACTCTGTTGCATTTCTGTTACAGTATTGGTTAATTCTTGTATACGAGCTGCTAGTACCCCTATCCGATTCTCATTGTCATCTACTCGAGAAGAGAGAGCTTGGTATCTCATCTCCATTAGCATCCGGAAGGTCGGACTAATTGATAAAGAATATGATAAACAATCTAATAAACCAATCATATAGCAAGAGACAAAAGTAGTAATTTGTATACATTTCTCTGTAAAGAGTTTAATACAATGAACTGTTATAATAAGAAGAATGAAAATTGGAAATAAGAACCAGAAAAGAGTAAACAGCAAGGGCCTATACTCCAGGAAGGGCAACCAAACACTCTGCCTCCTTCCTTCCCTCACTCACACTAAACAATCCAGCAATTCTCTCCACATGCCTCGTCCCCTCTCCCCCTCCTCCTCTTATTTTATTTCCCACCTAACTAACTCTAGGCCAGCTCAGCTTCCCCCTCAGCTGCCTTCTTCTTGGGCCTCCTGGAATAAACTCCCCATATGGTGGGCCTTTAGCCTTGGATCTCCTGGCTGACAGCATTATCTCCATCAGAAATTGTCAAAAACATTCTTTGGCTACACATAGATGGAACACACATTTCATGGCGTAGCCACACTAATGAATAGCTGCAGTATTTATACAAACCTGAATTGGAGGACCCGCTTTCATCTTCCGTGTAGGAGTTCTCATTGTGACAAACTCCTCAGCTGCTGTTGGGTGAATACCGATAGTAGCATCAAAGTCTGACTTAGTCAAACCAGCTTTGACAGCAACCACAAATCCCTGCAAATTCAAGAATTAGCAAATTCTAGGAAATCACTCCAGAATTTATAGATATTTAATTGGAAGCACTAAAGGGGCAGTGAGACCCGCACAATTTATGGTGCATCCTCTTCACACATGTGCAAGCCTAGAACTTTTCTGGTACTTGCATAAACTATTAGTTTCATGAAAACCCGTTTTGGAAGCCCCAAGAGAGTGGCCTTCAAAGGCCTAAAGTTTGCTGTGAAGTTATCAATATCACCAAATTCCTTTATAGCCTGCAAATATCTTCATAAGGTTAAGCAGAAGAAGCCATTCTCAGTTGCTGCATTACCTGCTCTTCAATGAGACCAACATTCCCTATATATGGCTGGGAAAACACAGAAGATGGAATTGCACTGCACAAGATAAAAAAGAAAGTGGAGAAGTCTGTTAGCTTTTACTGATCCTTGTAAATCTTGATTATCTTCTCCAAAAACAAACAAAATTAATGGCCTTTTAAGCTCTTATACAATTCAGCCAAACAATGATAACCTTTAATCAGCAGTCACATCTCTAACAAGTATGTGTAAAGAATATTCTAATGCAGTAACTTACAATAGTAAATGTATACAATTAATATTTTCAAGCTTAAACTCAATGCTAATAATTGGAAGATGAACCATTATACAAAAAAGGTTACGACTGCTACTCATAAGTATTAAATGATAAAAGAATAACTAACGACAAAAGGGAAAGGAATGCATCAAAATTGCAGAAACTAGAATTTGTTGACTCATCAATGAACCAGGCCTCTCTTGCTAGCAATACAACAACAACAACAACTAAGCCTTGATCCCATATTAGATAGAAGCAGGTATATAGATTCATATAAAAATATAAATAAATCTTATAAAAAATATAAATGGGCGATATATCATATAAAAATATAAATGTCAATATCTGTATCCCAAGTAAATCACCATTGTTCTGGACAAATGCAACATTTCCGCAGAACCCACATGTTACGCACTTACATATTATATAAATATGCGGTAATTTTGTTTTTATTTGTTGTTTTTGTTTTTGTGTTCTTTCACTTACAAAGGAAGTATGCTGAATAATGCAGAGAGGAAAAATAATCCATATAAAGTCCAAAACTTCATAGCTGCTGGCAACTGAGTTAGGGACATATCCCTCAATTCTAGAAGTGAATTATCAAGCATTCTAATACAAAATATTTGAATCCATCTTAGCTGCTAAACAAAGATGCATGCCATTGAATGTTCAGCGCTCGTTTTCAAATAATTAATTTGCTACCTGTAGTCAGGTTTTGCTGGCTCATTCAGGAACAGAGTTTTCGCCAACGCCCCTCCTTCCATCAAAGCAACTGGAGTCAAATTGACCCTATCTTAAAATCTCCAACTGACCAAATCGAAGGAACTGATGTGCGCGAGTATTCATCAGCCTGGACAATAAGGTGATGAACTATCGAAAAAGACTGCAGAAGAAATAGATAAAGCAAATAAGAAAGAGAATCAAGCAAAAGCAAACCAAAATTAAAGTACCTCTATTGCTTCATTCTTGCTCAGTTTTACCCCCACTTCGTCCAATCCCAAGTTCTGCAACGCAAAACATTTGGCATTGCAACTGCTCAATACTCCCATTTAGGACAAAAGTAAGAAGGAACACGTGGTTTCAAATTTTACAAATTCTAAGTCAGCACTGGCAAAGGAATATGTTAGAAAAAGAAACACAACGCAAAAGGAACGAACACAGCTGATAGGTCCCAGTTTCATAGTAAGTATGGATGGATGTAATGATGCATTAATTAATGGCCCAAGGCATTTAAATGCAAGCAGATGGAAACCAAACGAGGGAAGAAAACCTTTGTATTTGCCCTACCTCCTGTTGCAAACATTGATATGTGCGAAACTTTCAACGGTTCCTTTGATGGTCTTCAATGACAGTGAACCATCTGTAGAGTTAGTAATAGCCTGAAGTGATTCCTCTGTGGAACTCAATTCCTCTTGGGGACATTTGCTTTCCAACAAAATCTCTAAGTTGCAGGAATAAAGAGATATTCAACGTCAACTATGAGCTAACAGGAGTATGTACCAGCTAACTAGTTGCAACCATGCATATTATATCACCTCTTCATCAAATCCCCCTCAATACTTTTTTCTGCCTTTTAAATACATGGACCTCACTTTTCAAACCATTAAATATGACAGCAAACTCCAAGGCAATATAGCCTCCACCAACAATTGCAATTTTTTCAGGGTTTGAGGGCAAATCCAGTGCAGTATCAGAATCAATAGCATATTCACTTCCAGGAGTATCAGGAATAGGTCGTCACCAACTGCAATTAGTATACGCCTTGCAGAATAGAGTTTTCCATAAAAATCAACTGCGCGCGGGTCTACAATCTGCACGTATTCGACCAATTGAAATGCTAGAATAATAAAAACGTAGCAGCCAATTTGTATTTAATAGGACAAAGATCGAAAGGAAGATCTCAGCTTCCCCCGGCCTCCAATTAATGTGAAATCAGCATTATTTAGAATGTTCTTGTAGATACCAGTAAGGCGCTGCAACTCAGCATTTTTATTAGCAATTAAAGTGTTCCAGTCACGCTTTGGTTCAGTTGCAGGGTAAAGGAGATTCCTTGGATTTTTCTTTAAGTTTAGAAATTGAAGCAATCACTTTGTGAACGAAATTAACGTAGGATTTGAGTCTACAGTTGCTTTGCTCACTTTATATACAGTGGTATTTATAAAATTAGATTTTTAATAACATTGTTTGTAAGTAAGCCCACCCTTGTCCGCTCCCACCTCAGATTCCAAGCTCGTAAAAACTGCTTAAAATAACAACATATTAATTAATTTACAAAATATTTGCGTAATGCGCCGAATGAATCAGGCCAAACTTGAAGTTCCATATATTTTTTAATGAATTTTGATGCGACTTGAACTTTATCAGTTGAATAAAAGCCCGCTTGAGCGCTCCCCCAAGATCCGCAGTTGAACTTATTTGGCTTTTGCTTGCAAAATATTCCTGGCAGTCTTCTTATTCTTCTTTTCATTCTCTCTTTGCTCTTTTCAATTTTGTTTTGCATTCTTTGATGATTTTGATCAATTAAAACTCCAATCTCCTTAATCTTAGCTATACTTAATTTAATTTGTATGGTTTTAGAGTCCATCATGTCTCTATTTAAAAAAAAAAATTCAACCATATTGTCTTCCAAGCTGCACCTCTCCAACTCCCAACTGATATTTCCTCCATCAGCACCATGAAACATTCAGCATCCAGTACTCCCTGCAAAACATAAATTAATTAGAGGGGACTTCTTGAAAAAGTATTGCTCCTTACTAATCATAAACCTATAACTTTTATAGAGTTCTGTCATTTCCTTTTGTGCAACACAAATAGAGTTAAAAGTGCCACCACGGGGCTCCATCTCTTATTAACCTTCACCAAAACATGTTTTCATTTTAGTATACGCTTCAGGATACTGTTCTAAGGAGTTGATTAATAGATGGAAATGATGGAAGGAAAAAACAATCCCCGAACAGAATCATTAAAGCCTTTCAAATGTAACACATTTCCTCTGTTTTTGTTCTACTGGTACTAGAACCACAAAAGTATATAGGTAGGTGGCATTCGATTTGAATGAGAAACCGAGTCCACATAAGCATCAGTTTCTAATAACTCTTCTGTTGTATAAGCATGGAAGAAGCAATCCGTTGGAAAATCTGATTGAACTCATACCTTTAAACAAATATTCAACACGATTCTTTTTAACTGTTACACATGATACTTTGATTGGAAATTGTCAAGAATCACTTAGCATACATTTCTCTCTCGACGAATGCACACATATTATAATTAATCACAAGATGTTTTGTTATTTTATTATTAGTAGATAATTTGCCTTCTACAGATATATACACCCTATCACCAAATCTTCCAAATATTACAAAGTGATAATCTTATTTCTACAAGTGCATTGTGCAACTATTTGCACATGCAAGTACCATAATGGAGTTGGCCTGTTTAAAGTTTCTGTGGTGAAAATAGCCTCGTGCTAGTTCATTTTTGCATGTTAATAAGGAATCTAAGATGACCATGATGATGACATCAGTGTCAAGAAGATCGGAACTAAAAAATTTCCATCTAATGTAAATGACAAAGGAGGCACCGACCTTCACATTGATTATCAAAAAGATGTTCAAAGAGGTTGTGCAATATAATGAAGCACTGTTAATATTCATGATATTGAATTTTGATATGTGGAAGTATACAAACATATTAAACATTTCAAAGAACACAGGATTGAGTATAAAAAGAGCAAAGAGAGAAAATTTTAATTTTCACACAGTTAGTACTCACTCAATAAGGATCGTAAACTCTTTTTAGATTTATCATTACACAATCTAATACTTTTCCCAAGAGTATATATATGCATATATTTTAAGACATGGTCTCTTTATAGTTTCACAAAATAAGTTTGTTTTGTTCATTGTCTAACAGTGTTAATACATAGTCATCAGATTTTTTTCTTTCTTTTTTCTTTCCTGACCCAAGCAGAGACATCTTTCTCTTAATCATTTTCATAGAAAAAGTAAACAATACCATATACTAACATGGTCATTCAAGGATCTTATATTATATAGTTTCATTAGTTAAAGCAATTTTAGGGTACAAGTGACATCGCCATGCTGACACTGTCTATGGATCTTCGGTTGAGATTTGTTTCCTATTTTCTCTCCATAATCTTAGAAATTACCTCCTTGATTTACTAGATTGTATATAATCGGTAATTTTCTAGATTGTAATAT
Organism: Excoecaria agallocha; assembly: GCA_037975025.1. Taxonomy (NCBI): domain Eukaryota; kingdom Viridiplantae; phylum Streptophyta; class Magnoliopsida; order Malpighiales; family Euphorbiaceae; genus Excoecaria; species Excoecaria agallocha. The sequence goes on along the minus strand of CM075817.1, from coordinate 6,750,526 downwards.
TTGATTCCTTAATTCTGTAAATGTCCATAACGTGTCGTAGGCTTGTCTGTCTATATATTTGTACAAAATTGTTTATTACGATTATCAGTAAATAGAATCAAAAAATGTTTTATCCTAATTTCTTTCAAGTTGGTATCAGAGCCGACCTTCTTTGATTCTGTTGATCCTTAATTAAATTATTTTTTTCCATAAAATATGATCGGAAAAGATGCTTTATCGTCTGGTTCAAAATCAATTCCTATTGTTGTTCAATCTGAAGGTGTTTTCAATGTAGGAATCACCCTTAATGAATCACATTATGATGTGTGGTCTCAATTAATGGAGATACATATCGCTGAAAGGAAGAAACTCTCCTATATCGTGGGCAAAACAAAGCTTCCTCTTGAATCTGAAGATGGATATGAGAGGTGGTATGTTGACAATCAAAAAGTAAAAAGATGGTTGTTGATGTCCATGAATCCAGAAATTATGAAGCGGTACCTACATGTGCCAACAGCTGGTGAAATTTGGAGTGCTTTACCGAAGGCATTCTATGATGGAGGTGATGAGTTGCATGTTTTTACCTTGAATCAAAAGGCTTCTCCACCAAACAAGGTGGGAAGTTTCTTATAGAATATTATGGAGAATTAACTGAAATTTTTCAGGAGTTGGATCATCAGGATAAAGTTGTTATAAAATATCATGATGATGTTATTGCATACCAAAAGTCAGTTGAACGGCTAAGGGAGCATATTTTTCTTGTCGGTTTAGATGGAATGTTTGAACAGGTTCGTGGAGAGATCTTGCGCAAATACTTATTTCGGATTTGGAATAATGTTCTGCACAAATCCGAAGAGAGGAAATATGTCAAACAACGTTAAAGGAGGAAAATGAGAAACTCTGAAGCAATAGCAATGGTGTCTTGAAACAAACCAAAGGCTACTAGTGATGCTGAAAAGTATTGTACACATTGCAACCGATCTAGACATCTCAAAGATCATTGTTTTAAGCTTATGGGATATCCATATTGGTGGGATAATAATCGAGCACTACGAATGAAGGATTCCAAATGGAAGCCTATTGCTGTTGTTGCTAAAGAAGGTGCAGATGATGATTCCATTGAAACAACCTCAAGTCTGGTAGCAACCATAAATGACTGTGGTAAGATTTCTACACCCATTTTTAATAGTGCATGGATAATTGATTTTGGTGCTACTGATCATCTTACTTTTGATTCTAGACAAGTTAATGGTATTAATCCATCATCAAAAAAATTTATTTTTACTGGTAAAGCCCCAATTATTGGGAACAACTTTTTAACCCTTACTAATAATCTTATCTTGACTCTGTTTTGATTGTCCCGTCCTTAGATTATAATCTCTTATTAGTTTCTCAAATTACCAAAGCCTTATCTTGTATTGTTAGTTTTTGGTCTAACCATTGTGTGTTTAATTAAGGATATCCAAATAAAAAGGACGATTGGTTGTGGTACTAAGAAAGGGAAGTTGTATTATTTGGACTTGAGGATAGAAAACTTGGACAAGCTACAATAAGTTTTAGCAGTAGACAATCCTGAAGGAGAGAAGAAAAGGTTTGAAATTTTGTTGTGGCACCAGCAATTAGGACATGTATCTTTTAGGTATCTTAAAAAGTTATTCCATAGTGTATTTAAAAATATTGATGTTTTTAGTTTCCATTGCGAAGTTTGTGAACTTGCCAAGAGCCATCGTCTCTCTTATCCTTTGATTTTAAATAGAAGTCCTATTCCCTTTATGATTATTCATTCTGATTATTGGGGTCCTTCAAAAGTTTTCACTCTAGGAGGATCTTGTTGGTTTGTTACTTTTATTGATGATTGTACTAGGATAACTTGGTTATGAATTATGAAAGCTAAAGGAGAAGTTAATCTCTTGTTCCAAAGATTTCACAAAATGGTTAGAACTCAATACAATGCACAGGTTCAAGTTCTTTGTAGTGATAATAGAGGGAAATATAACAGTTTCGAACTTAAAATTTTTTTGGAGGTGACCGGTGTCTAGCAAGTGTACTAGATCAGCTAGTAATATAGGGAAATAGAATTAAGACCCAAAATATCGAACCCAAGGGAAAACTTGTGCTTGTGTGCTAATTCAATTTTAAAACCAATTTCTGTGTGTAAAGAGAGAAAAGAAATCTCAAATTTTGATGTTTTGAAGGATAAAAACTAAAAACCAAAATAAACAATTAAAGTAAATTAAAACCAAGGAAAGATCTATTGAAAACAAGTAAATTAAACAAGAGTAAAAATCAATGATAAAACAACTTTCACTAAAGGTCTATCCACCTTAATCGATATTGATATGACTTAATTAAAATAAAGCATACAAGTGATTATGAAGAATTCAGTTTAATAAAACCCAGATAACTTTTTCAAGATTATCATTCCAAATATTAAACTCCCTTATTCAGAACAATTCAATACTTAGCATAAAATTCTGAATTAATCCCCTAGATGTATATTAAAACCTTTCTCAAGAGCTTTAACTTCCAACTATTCTTGATTACTCCCTTCTTAATCTCAATTTACTCAATTTAACACATAATCATAACTTACTCAGATTATAACATGCATTAATCCAACCAAACTGACTTAAGAACATACAAATCATTAATCAACTTAACTCAACTAATTAACCGATGTTTAGTCACGTTAATAATCAAATTAAGATTGAATAAAGACAAGAATTTGCTTAAGAACCAAGAAATAATCAAACTTGTAATTAAATTGAAGTACAAACTTAAGTCATAACAATATGAGTTAAGGATTCAAGGATCCTTTAGCAAAAGTAAACAAAAACTACTCACAAGACATAATTAAAACTCAAAAACAAAAGCTTGAAAAAAAACTGAAAATAAAGGAAAACGTTAAAGTAATCTAAGAACAACAAATTGAAAAACTAAGGATTGATCTCTTCTTTTGTGTCTTCCTACACGTGGGCACGTGCTCAATTACTCTTCCTCCACACGTGGCCACGTGTGGTCCTTCACTGGGAATCCACGTGGTCACGTGGTTTTCCTTCCTTCTTCATATTTTGTACCCATGGCCACGGCTTCTTCCTTAAATTCATCACATGGCCACGTCCTTAAGCCTTCTCACCATCACGTGGCCACGGCTCTATTGCTTCATGATTTCACGTGGTCACGTGTTGGAGCTCTGGACTAAAACTTCACTTGTCTCACATCAATTCCTCATAATTGCATTTTTAGCCCAAAACTTTGCACTTTTTACACTTTAAGCCCTTTTTCATCAATTTAACCCTGAAAATCATACAAAACACAGAATTAACCCAAAAAAAATAAACATTAATAAAATAACTCTAAATTAACAAAAATAAAACCAAAATAACTAATTAACACAACTAAAAACACATTAAAAATCATATATAATTCATACTTATCAGGAGGAATAAGAAATTGTTCATCAAATAACCTGTCTAGATACATCTCAATAAAATGGAGTTACTGAGAGGAAAAATTGTCATCTTTTGGAAGTGGTATGTGCTTCCTTGTTCGAAGCCCATATGCCACCATCCTATTGGAAAGAGGCTCTTACCTCTGCAATGTATTTAATCAATCGAATTGTCTTCCATTCCATTGAGTATCAGACACCACTTCAAGCTCTTAACAAATGTGTAAGTGCTCATTCTGTCCTAAATTTACAACCTCATATCTTTGGATATGTTATCTTTGTCCACTTACATAAACATCAATATCACAAATTAGCCCCATGAGCATTGAAGTGTGTGTTGGATATGTTATGCACCAAAAGGGATACAGGTATTATCATCCTCCAACTAGATGAATATTTGTCACTTTGGATGTGATTTTTCATGAGAATTTGTTGTATTTTTCCTCTGAGTCCGAACTTTAAGGGGACAATCAGAAGGAAATTTAGACTCTTGACTATACTCATATTGAACTCAATCTGGGTAAAGAAGTTCCTGAATTGATAGGTATAAGTCCAGTTGTTGAAGATACATATCCATTAATTGAAGATACAGATCCAAGTCCAAGTGTTGAAGTTAGTTCATTGGATGAAGAAGTTAGTCCATTGGATGGTGGATCAAGTCCATCTAACTCTTTTTCTGACATACTGCCAGTCGGATCTACTAAAGAAATAATTGCCAGAATGAGTCATTAGAGGTATTCCTAGGCAAACTTATGAACCTAAAATATCCAATAAAGTTAGATATCCTACGGGTCATTTTGTGTTTAACCAAAACTTTTCTGAATCAAATAAATCTTTTTGTGAATCAATTATCTATTGTATCTATTCCTAACAGTGTGCAGAAAGCCTTAACTGACTCAAGGTGGAAGGCCCCTATGAACGAGGAAATGAAATCCTTAGAGAAGAATGAAATATGGGATCTTGTTGAATGTTCACCTGGAAAGAAGCTGGTTGGATGTAGATGGGTTTATTCGGTGAAACATAAAGTTAATGGTACCATTGAATGCTTTAAGGCAAGATTGGTGGTAAAAGGGTACACTCAAACTTATAGGGTTGATTACACCGAGACTTTTGCTCTTGTAGCTAAAATCAATACTGTTAGAGTTTTGTTATCATTAGCTCAAATATGGATTGGCCTTTGAAGCAATTTGATGTGAGTAATGCTTTCTTGCATGGAGAGTTGATGGAAGAAATCTATATGGATCTTCCACCAGGATGTATGGTACCTGAAAAGGAGAAGGGAAAGGTGTGTAGATTGAAGAAGTCATTATATGGACTAAAATAATCTCCAAAAGCCTAGTTTGGAAGATTTACAAAGTCCATGAGAGCATTCAAATATTGTCAAAGAAACTCAGATCATACCTTATTCTTTAAAAGAAATCAAGGTAAAATCACTACTCTCATTATTTATGTTGATGACATGGTGCTTAATTACAGAAAATGACATAGAAGAAATGAAGTTACTGGAAGAGTACTTGTTAAAGGAGTTTGAAATGAAAGATCTCAACTCCTTAAAATATTTCCTTGGGATTGAAGTATCTCGATAAAAAAAGGGGAATATTTATGTCCCAAAGAAAGTATACACTTGACTTGTTGAAAGAGACAGGTATGTATGTATGTATGTCAACCGATTGATACACCAATGGAGGAAGGATTGAAGTTGTGTGTCGATTCAGATCAAGCACCAGTTGACAAAGGCAGATATCAGAGGCTCGTAGAAAGGCTAATGTACTTAGCACACACAAGACCGAATCTTGCATATGCATTGAGTGTTGTAAGTCAATTTATGCATAATCTGGGAGAACAACATATGAATGCAGTTATGTGCATTTTAAGATACTTGAAATATGCTCCGGGAAAAAGGATGATGTTTACTAAGAAGGAGGATTGGTAAAGTGTAAGTGTTTATATAGATGATGATTGGGCTAGAGCAATAGATGATAAAAGATCCACTTATAGTTAGTCTACTTTTGTAGGAGGCAATCTTGTTTCATGGAGAAATAAGAAGCAGAATATTGTTACTCGTTCAAGTGCAAAAACTGAATTTATAGGGATGTCACTGGGACTTTGTGAAGCCTTATGGCTAAGACTTTTGTTATAGGATTTGGGTTACCAATGTAAGCATCTGATTCAGCTATTTTGGGACAATAAAGCAGCATGTGATATTGCCCACAATCCCGTCCAACATTATCAAACAAAGATGTTGAAGTAGATAGATTTTTCATCAAGGAGAAGTTAGATGATAAGGTTATTGAGTTGCCAAAAATTTGCTTGAAAAATCAGTTAGCTGATATTTTTACCAAAGCTATCTTGGCAAGTTGGATGTGTACGACATCTACGCACCAACTTGAGGGGGAGTGTTGAGATTTGTTTTCTATTTTTTCTCCATAATCTTAGAAATTACCTCCTTGATTTACCAGATTGTATATAATCGGTAGTTTCCTAGATTGTAATATTTGATTACTTAATTTCTTTAAATATCTGTAACGGTAGACTAGTTTGTCTATATATTTGTACAGAATTATTCATTACGATTATCAATGAATAGAATCAAAAAATATTTTGTCGTAATTTCTTTCAAGCTCTTCAAATGTCATATTCAGCTTAATAGGAAATATGAAAGGTAGAGAGATAAAAATATGATAAAGGCAAACACCAATTAATTATGTACTAAAGCCTGAATTATGAACTCACTGAAATCAACATAGGGCCAAATGGTTTTTCTGGTTGCTCAAGCTGAGGTGGAGGATACTTCACACTGTCAACTTGAAACTTAATCTGGCATTTGAAAACCAAATGTCAGAGAACACTTCCACATTGACAAAGTTTGAGCACAACTACACCTACCATTTATATCATGGTTATTAAAATCGGATCAGGCGGTCGAACCGATTTAACTACGAACCGTCGATTGGTCCGGTTGGTTCAATGGATGAAAACCTGATTGGATAAAAATCGGAAGATACTATTTCAAACCGCCAAAAAACCGATTAAACCGGGATAAAACTGAAGAAAACCGGTTTGATTTTAGAAAAACCAATTTTTTGTTCAAAACATTCATACAATATTATTTTTCTGGAAAAAATAAAATAAAATTATAAATACAAAATAAATAAAATTCAAACAAGTTAATGAATTTTTTATGAATAAAATAAAATTTTATAATTTATATTTAAAGAATTTTTTTAAAAATTTATAATTTTTTACTATATTTATTTTAAATTTTTGTTATAAATGTTGAATGACTTGAAAATATAGTCTTATTATTAATGTTTGATGATAAATATATTTTTTTAAACTATTTTTAATTTTTTTATATAGGGATATTTTCATAATATTTATATAAAACTTAAAAAATAATATATTTTTTAAAAAATGAAAAAAATCCGGTTGAACCCCAACGAACCGGTCGAACCACGGTCCGGTCAGGTTTTTCTTTATCCGGTCCGGTTTAATAACATTGATTTATATAGATAACATGCATGCTCTTATGCAGTACATAAAATAAGGAAACTAAATAAAGCAGAGATCCTCACTCATCTTTCCCGGGCAAAAATTCAGATGATTGCAGTAAACGGACTGGTATGTAAATATCATCAAAAAACCCAAGTGACACTGTCGATCATGGTTTCAAAATCAGTATCCAGGGAGCAATTATTTACAGATTGAATCAATGGCAGGCAATGGAACTCAGAGAACGAAAAATATTGCCTTAGTTAATGCAAGGAGAAAGCATACCATCCTCAATATACTAAGTTTGATAGTTCAATTTCTTTTAGGAAAAAAAATAAATAAATAAAGCACTTGCTTTTAATGCATTTAGATTTTGTGCTCAACTAGCTATAACCCAGATTTCTTTCCTATCAGATCTATAGTCCCCTGTTGATTGATTTTGTGCCACAAGTCATACCGTCCCATTGAATATGAAAATTCTAGTGCTGAAAAAATAAATAGCAATACATAGACACAAGTGCGCGCGCACACACACGGGGGGAGAGAGAGAGATACAACGCAAACCATCCTTGTTAGGTTCTTTAAGTTTTGCATTGCAACAATTATCTCTCCCACAAATGGACGAAATACAACCATTCTGAATTCCACCTGCCAGAATAGAAAACAGAAGCATCGACTCAATTTATTATAAGTACTGTGAATCATTGAAGTGGTCCTTGCAAAACAAATCAGTTGATTTTTGTCACTTATGAAGTTCATGAAACACGATAGCATGCGATAAAATTTTCCCCCAAAATAAGTCATTTGTTTTCACCTAATTTTGCATCTTCCACAACTCTTAGAATACTTCCCGATATGACAATTCCAGTGAAGTGCCACCTCGAGCTGTGAGTTACAATCTCATCAAGTTTCGAGCTTGCTTCTTCAGAGGTATTTGTCTACACCTCGAGCTGTAATTCCTTCTTTGTAGCCAAACATTTCACATTAGTTTAAATGAGTAAGAATAGAATGAACTCTCCTTAGCTATTCTTATTTTATAATTTCGTTGAAATGCTACGATTCAATTCTGATTGTTTTAATTTTCATTTTTTTTCGTCAATGATTGGATGAACTTGCTGAGATTTATGAGATTTTTGCTTTTTGTCTGTCGCTGGTGAATTCTCAAGTGTGGAAACTGATTGCAGTCCCATAATATTTTTTCATGTCAACTTTGAAGTTTTCTATATAAGGAGAGGTTTCAGCAGTTTTGGTTAGCTGGTTTTTTAGTTCAGGATTGGTGCTTTGCTGGTTATATTCCCCCATTTACTTTTGCAGAGGCCAACCTTGTTTTTATGCAAGTACTTGATTGTTGTTGTTTTACTAACTCAATTACTCTTTCTGATTTTTTTTTTCTTTCGGTTTCTAAGTAGATATTATAAGGCCTTTTGAGTGTTTCATAGAGTTTCTTAGTCTGGATAACAAGCACTATGCTAAAGTTGCATATTTGCACAGCAAATGAAACTTCTAGGGGTGTAATTTGCCAATCTTTCTGGGCTGTTATCGGGTTTTAGGAGTTCAGATCTCTTGTTTTCTTGCACGTGCAATAATTCTGACCTGATTACGTTTTTAGTATATTCGACCGTGCTGATGTTTGCATCCTTTTGAATTAGACCTTTTGAGTAGAATATGCTTTACTTGGATCAATGTTATTGAAATCGGGCCGATTTTAACCATTAACCGATTGCTAATCTGTTTTAATGACTTATGAAACCAAATTGAATAAAAAAACCGGCAAACCGTTGTACCGGACAGAATCCGGTTTTTGCCCTTAAACACCACGACGCTGTCGTTTTGGTTAAAACAAATAAATATAAAAACCCAATTCAATTGGGATTAGGGCAGATCTCTCATTTTTCGCCAACCCTTTTCTTCACAACTTCACTGGACTGAGAAAGAGACAGCCACCACGCCGCACCGCAACTCCTTGATCTTTGACGGCGACCACCTCTCCTAGCCGCAACACCACCGCGTCTCTTTGCCGGCGTCTACCGTTGCTTTATCGTTGATGCCTTGTTTATTTTTGTGGTATCATTATTTTTCCCTTTCTGTTTCTCTCTCTCTCTCTCTCTCTCAATCTCTGGTTATAAAGTATAGTCTTTTCTAGAAACTAGAAGCCAATAGCTCTGTTTTATAATTCAATCGGATATTTTTCTTTTTTATTCTTGCTCTGTTTTGCTTGTTTCTTGGAATTAGCTCTGCTTTTCTTTTTCCGGGAAAGTCGAGTCCTTTTATCATTTTCTCTTTTATAATTCCATTAGTTATCGAGTCTTTAGCACAGAAAATGTGGGTTTCAGTTGAAAAGGAAAGAAGGGGTCTTGTGTCTTCATGCTCTTCCTTTCACTCTTTCAACTAGCATCACTCTTTTCTAAGTTAAAGTTTTCTTCAGGAATCTTTGCCTCTTTTGTTTTTGCAGCAGTAGATCAGTACGCTTTTGGTTTTTTCGTTCTTTTCTGGGTTTAATTTATAATTGCTTATGCTTGTCTTTCTCTTGATTTTAAATTCCATTAAACTTTCTAGGAGATTATATTTTGAGCATCTTGATCTTTTCTGGTCTCTTAATTATATAATTGATTAAACATTGTACTAAATCATGCAAAGTTGTTGCTGTGCCTAACAATTAACAATATCAGTTCATAAGCAAAGAAAGTGAAAGTGAGGATATGTATTGAGAGAGTGGTGTAGGCGGAATTTGATTTTATTTTTTCTTAATCTTGTCTTTCCTGGGTTATTCTTTTTTTCTCATGGTCCTTGCGGTTCTGACGTTTGTGGCCTTTGATACTGGACCTGTTGTATCTTACTTTGACTAATATAATATTGGCTTATCAAACAAATTATTTTGGGTTTTTTTATTTAACTTGAAGAATTACGTTGAATTTATGTATTTTGATTTCTTCAACACCGAACAAAGCCGAGTAGAGGAGAGTCTATGGAGTTTTCTTTAAGTTTAGAAATTGAAGCAATGAGCCTACAGTTGCTCTGCTCACTTTGTATATAGTGGTGCTTATAAAATTATATTAAATAATAATATTTAAAAACCCAGTTCAACCCCGATTGGATCGTGAACCCTCAACCTTGCCGGTTCTTTGTCCGGCCGATTTTAATAACATTGGTTAGGACCGCATAATTTGCAGGGCAAGATAATATTTTATTTTAAAGCTTATTGATAGCGGATTTCATTTTGCAGGCACCGAGTTCCATCTTAGAATAGATGAGTTTGATTTCTCAAAACATTGGCTCTAAAAACAGAGTCAAGACCAGAAAGGAGGACAATGATGAGCCTGCATTTATGGAAGGGGATAGAGTCAATGAGGATGGGGGAGAATCTGACTTGGCTATGTCGAGGGCAAAGAAGAGGAGGAAGGAGGTGGAAGCACAGGTAGAAATAGATGAAGGAAGGGAAATGAAAAGGTTGGAGAACGTTTTGTTCGGATCCCTATACTCCCCTATTGAATTTGGAAAGAGTGACAATGAATATGCACCTGGTATGTCTAAGAACCATTCTGGTTTGTTCGTTGTGGACCGTTCAGCAAATAGTGCACTGTCTGTTTATGGAGAGAACTCAGAATCCCATGAGAATAGTGATGTCAAAGAGGAAACCAGACAGCGAAAAGCAGTCTGGGTTGATGAGGAAGAGGAAAAGGCCACAGTTAATATTGCTAAAACTAATAGATTGAGGAAACTGAGGAAGGAAGAGGATGAGAGTGTGATTTCAGGATGTGAATATGTTGCAAGATTAAGGGCTCAGCATGCTAAGCTGAGTCGTGGTACTGATTGGGCTCGACCTGATTTACAGTCAAAAAGAGATGGCTCCTATGATGATGAGTCATCTGATGAAGAAAATGGCATTGTGGTAGCACACGGCTATGAGGGTGTAGAAGCTTTTGATGATGTCTTTCGAACTAATGAAGATCTTGTGGTGAAGAGCAGAGCTAAACTTTTTCCTGGGGTTCTTGAATACTCAAGGCTTGTGGATGCAAATGCTCAGGATGCATCCAATGGTCCAATAAATTCCGTTCAGTTCCACAGGAATGCTCAGTTGCTACTTACTGCTGGATTGGATCGGAGGTTGAGATTTTTTCAGATTGATGGCAAGCGGAATTCAAAAATACAAAGCATCTTCATTGATGATTGTCCTATTCGCAAGGCATCTTTCTTACCTGATGGTTCACAGGTGATAATAGCTGGAAGAAGAAAGTTCTTTTACAGCTTTGATTTAGTGAAAGCTAAAGTGGATAAAATAGGCCCCCTTATTGGCAGGGAGGAGAAGAGCTTGGAAGTTTTTGAGGTATCGCCAGATTCTAGTACAATCGCTTTTGTGGGGAATGAAGGTTATATCTTGTTGGTATCTTCCAAAACAAAGGAACTCATTGGAACTCTGAAGATGAATGGCACTGCTAGATCTTTAGCTTTTGCTGATGATGGGCAGCAATTATTGAGTCACGGAGGCGACGGGCAGGTGTATCACTGGGATTTGAGAACCAGGACGTGCATCCATAAGGCTGTTGATGATGGTTGTATAAATGGCACAGCTATTTGCACTTCCCCAAATGGAAATTTGTTTGCAGCTGGTTCGGACAGTGGGATAGTGAATATATACAACAGAGAGGAGTTTTTAGGTGGGAAGAGAAAACCGATCAAGGCAATCGAGAATTTGACTACAAAAGTAGATTTTTTGAAATTTAGTAGTGATGCCCAAATATTAGCCATTTGTTCGCACATGAAGAAGAACAGTTTAAAGTTGATACATGTTCCTTCTTATACTGTGTTCTCTAACTGGCCCCCGGCAAACAGAAACCTACACTATCCCCGTTGTCTGGATTTCAGCCCGGGTGGAGGCTTCATGGCTGTAGGAAATGCTGCAGGGAAAGTATTGTTATACAAGTTGCATCACTATGATCATGCATAGGGCAAATATATGATCTTGGTGTGTTTATTTCTGGCACCTTGGCAACTTCTTTGAAGTTAGTAGATCAGTACACTTTTGGTTTTTTGTTATTGATTCTTTTCTGCGTTTAATTTATAATTGCTTATGCTTGTCTCTCTCGATTTTAAATTCCATTAAACTTTCTAGGAGAGAATATTTTGAGCATCTAGATCTTTTCTGGTCTCTTTATTTTATAATTTACTAAGCATTGTAATCATGCAAAGTTGTTACTGTGCCTGACGATTAACAATATCAGTTCATAAGCAAAAAAAGTGAAAGTGAGGTATGTATTGTGAGTGTAGGCAGATTTTGCTTTATTTTTTCTTAATCTCGTCTTTCCTGGGTTATTCTTTTTTTCTCATGGTTCTTGCGGTTCTGACGTTTGAGGCCTTGGATACTGGACCTGTTGTATCTTTCTTTGATTAATATAATATTTGCTTATCAAAATGGTTGATTTGAACTTGTTTTGATTAGGTTTTTTTTATTTAACTTGAAGAATTAACGTTCAATTTATGTATTTTGATTTCTTCAACACTGAACAAAGCAAAGCAGAGTAGAGTCCATGGAGTTTTCGTTAAGTTTAGAAACTGAAGCAATCACTTTGTGAACGAAATTAATGCTGGATATTTGAGTCTACAGTTGCTCTGCTCATTTTATATGAGGTGCTATTTATAAAACATCTTAAAAAGAAGTCATAGATTAACCATTTTCAACTGGCACATACAGCGATAAAATTTTATGACGTGAATTTAATTTTTATTAAAAAAATCAGAGAAATAACAAAATTGAGCTCATTTCCGTTGTTATCCAAGAAAACTCTGCATTATGAGATGCGAAAAGGCGGTCGTCGTGTGTCTTTCTCAGTCCAGGGAAGAAACTAAAGTGAAAGAGAGTGATAAATATATGCAAGTATAAAGGGCAAGTAATAAAGTAAGCCAAATAAAAATGATTTACATGGACATATTTAGCTGCCAACAACTCTTTTCCGCATGATAACAACATTATGCAAGTCAAAGAAGAGACTGATGGCAGTCCTGTCTTTCACAGAACATCATTCATTTTATTCTCCTTGCTTTCTGTTACTACTTTAAAATCCCTGTGTCCATGGAGAATCACGCACCCCATTTTTAACTGTTGGATCTTGTATTATATAAGAGGTAAGAATAGCTCCACCCCACTTGTAGTTTACCACTTTTAGGACGAATCCCTCCCCCACTCCCATACCACTTTCCATAATCCACCCACAAGACTTTGTCCACCACTCCTTCCGGCGATAAATCTAAACAGAATTTGGACAATGTAAAAACAAGCTGTGCATTCAAGTAACCTCATGGATATAAACTTGAAACTTTCTGTACAAAAAAAAACCCTGTAGCATTGGAGTGGAAGCAAACACTTGCTGGGAAGCATAAGAATAAGATTAACCGCTCCATAAGTACCTAGTACAGACATATGGTCATGACACTGACCTCAAGAAAGCCACGCCGCGGGAAAATAAGGACCCAACATTATATCAAAAATCATAATCTATGTCCGTCAAGTTCTGATAGACAGAACGCTTAATGAGTCGTTCTTGCTCATCATACCGATCAAGGTTTTCACAAGGGGCGGGAAAGATGGTTCCTATTACACGACCTTGAACAAATGCACATTGAAAAATATGCTTCTTTTTGTATGTTAGGCCCACTGACATATCCCGAAATGTAACATTTCTCACTGGAATTTGTTCACTCCCATGTATTCGCACGGGAACACGAACTCCCTGGCCATGGACCCCTGTAAAGCTTATGTCCTTGAGTATTGGAAGTGCCTTTGGATCATAACCTTCATCAGGATGTTCATTGTAATCTGTCTTGATAACAATTCCAACTCGGACATTGTCAAATGTTAGATTCCGGTAATTTATATCTCGAACATATCCACCTCTTCCAGGGGCAGTCTTGATCCGAACTGCACGCCTTGAGCTCCATACAAGGAGGTTTTCTACGGTGACATTTGACACACCTCCAGACATCTCACTGCCAATTGATACGCCAGCACTGTTGCAATGTTCAGTCAACGTGGATGTCAGTCACCATTTTAAGAGTGAAGACATGGAAGTATTACATGCCAGAGGATAATTTTAAGTTTATAATCTGATTGTAGTAATTTAATTTTATACACCAGCCAGTTGAGAGAGTTCCCAATGCATCAAGCTGCAATTATGAATCAATCAGTATTCAGGTTATTCTCCTCCTTTATTAATTCATTAACATTATTAATTCTTTTCGGGTGATAATGTTTCATATAAGTGAAGTTAATTACATTCAGTATACCAGAACCTAGAATGCTAAACAGACATAGTCTATCAGGATAGCCATAATTAATAGCTCTTTCTCCTTCAATTAGGTAAGTTTCCATTACAAAATCACATTTACATACCTCTACGGGCATGAAAATGTTAATGGATCTCTTCCAACATAATTGCAGACAAAGGAATGCAAATAGAACCCTTAAATGATTGACATGCAATTTAAGTAGGTTCACTTTACTTGAGAATAATTTATATCAATAAGCTATTATCCAAAGACTAACGATATAAAGAAATGAGAAATTGACACAAAGTTCTAGAATATACAAAAATTTGGAAAAAGCTTATGAAAGAAATTCACCTGACCATGGAGCGGATTACAAGATTACGGATGAGAATATTTGTGGAAGGTCGTCCATACGCAATCCCATACTGATCCCAGCCACTCTTTATTGCAATTCCATCATCCCCCACACTTATGTAACAGTCCTCGATTACCATATCTTCACAGGAATCTGTTTATGCCCAAAAATTTTAAGGCACATCAGGATAGCAAGAAAAAATTGCTAGCAAACTTCATAAACATGCTTCACCATAGAAAAGAACTATTAGCATTAATAGATCATGAATGCATCCAGCATGAAGATAAGAAGTTTTCTGCAAGCCAACTAGATACGCAGTTATCAAGTTGCAATGGTGAAGAAAGAAAAAGAAGGGAAAAAAAAAAGAGGCAGAAATAAATAAACTGATCAGAAAGCAATTTGTACAACTCGAATTAGAACTTAGTTTTGAAGTTCAAAATAATTTCTGCTTCAAGGCAATTTATCAACCAAAAGAGACGGACAGATAGACAGACAGAGACAGAGAAAGTTCTCATAAACTCTATGATACCTAAAAAATATGCCACTTAAACATCCATAAAGAAGAATCCATCATATTGTTTTTCCCATAGACAAAACAGTTTTCTTTTGCTCTAAATTACCTTTCCTCACTTTTTTATGTGGAATGATTACTTCTAACAAATTATTCAATAGGTAGTTCATCTCTCAAAAGTTTCTGATCAATAAAAGGCTGATCCTAGGTTGAGGTCAAGGAAAAGCAATTTATTTAACCCATCATAATTCCTGCTGAGAGACAAATACAACTTTAGTAATTACATACCAGGATCGATTCCATCAGTGTTTGGGGCTTCAAATATGGGGGCCAAAATGGTGACATTCCTGATTGTTACATTCTTGCAGTCATATGGATGGAGAGTCCAAAATGGAGAATCCTGCAATGTTATGTTAGTGATCAGAATGTCACTTGACCACATTATCTGAACAAGGGGGCCCCTTGTGTGGTTGAGAAGCTTCTGACGATACTTTTTCCACCATGTTTGACCCTGCCCATTTATGGTACCATTGTGTCCTGTTTATTAGCAGAATGAATTAGAATTAAATTGAGTCATCCAATAACTGTTTTGCTAACAAAAGAGGCCGTCAAAATTAAAGTCTCACCACAAAAAGATCCAGAACATGAGCTAGGTTTTCATATTTTCTGATCTGCTTCTAAGCAGTTCAAACTAGAAGTAATGCAAATAATTAGCACTGCAAATTACTTCATATCAATGGCAGTGATTCCATTAATCTATCAGCAACTAGAAGATTTTACCAACAATGAAAAATGAACCTGAATGGATGATAGAATTAATTTAAATGATAATCTTTGTGTGGATGGACACTTAAAAATGCAACTGAAATGACAAAACCCAACCCAGCTCTTCATTCTACTCTCCTCTCAATCAATTTCTTTATGCAATTTCTTGTTGCTGGCCTTTACTCCAAAACTTCTGCAGTAGGAAAAGCAACCCAACCTCGGATAAGTTTGCACAAGAAACTTCTGAGTGGCAGACCAATTGAAGGCACCACAATCAATGACACTGTAGGTCATGACGCACTAGGGCTGCATTAAACTGCTGTCCAGGGCTTCTTCTAGTTTTAATTTGACCCAAAATGGCTAAGAGGTTCCCTTGGTTGGCTGTCCTCGGTCCAAAATATATATTGCCATTAAATTTCATACAGGAAGACTTAATTATTAAAGTGCCATCATAGGTCATAGGTTTTTCAAACATTTCAAATTCTCTTTTCCTGAACTATTGCTTTTCCTTTTCTTTTCACAATAGTCTGTAGACGTCTAAGATAAAGATTCTTTAATTACAGAATACCTCTTTCTACATTCAAAAGTCAGCTTCCGGATGCAAAAGAATTCAACTACTATGTTCATGAAGTAATCTTTCAGAACGTCATGTGAAGGATCCCATAGCTCAAAGTACCACTGGTTCAGTATAATGCACAATTTTATTAAAGCTATTAGGTTCAATTTCCCACTCTCCACTTGCAATAAAATCCATGAAATTTCAGGCCACATTTATGCATGGACCAATGCACGTGTCTGTAATCATACGGTTCACTTTCTCCATTTAAGGATTTTAAAGAAAATATAAGATCATGCAACAGAAGATAATTCCGCAAGGATCATGGAAATTGCATTAACTGACCTGTTATAACAACATCTTTGAGATTTTGACCATGAATTAAACTCCCATATCTAGGTCCGGGATGCTCTCTCCCATATCCATATGAGGGCAGTGGAGGCATTAGTGGCCATAATTTCTCATCCTGTCAATATCACATATGGGAATGGAACAGAAAAATAAACAATTTTGCTTCATTAGAATCAAAATGAGAAAGGAAAATAAAAAAATTGCTGAAATAAGATGGTAAATGGGTGGCTTTAATAATGTCAACATAATAGCCATGACAATCCGCAAAGTCTTGACCAATTAGAAATTTAACATATTGCAGCCATGTTTAAGCACTTGACTAAATATATACTCAACAGCCATGTGTGCTCCCTAGTTCAGGACTTCAGGAACTTGCCAACTGTATAGAGAAAATATTTAAAAGCTTTAGCTATAGCCTAAATTTTATATACCATAATGAAACGGATATTTCAAATAAGATTCTTCTTAAGGGAACAAAAATCCGTTCCTTCTTAGCTCCATTCAAGCATGTCAGAATATGACATGACTGTTATATTCTAGATTCTTGAGAATGAAGCGAAATTTGAAGCAGAAACCAAGTCATGCCACCGAACAAGCTAGGCAAGTTACTGAACACCTCTGCTTGAGGAAAATATTACACTCAATATTCATGGCAAAGAATGCTTCAAACATCAATATCTTGAAGTCTCGATATTCTGCTTCAAACAAGTACTCAATCCAAAACTCAAAAAGCAAGAAGCACCAACCTCAATTCCAAGTATAACAGCATCCTCAGCAAGAAACAGTGTCATATGACTAGTAAGGTTAAAAGGGGCAGTGAGCCATCTTCCAGGAGGCACATTTAGCTGCCCACCACCATTCTTACCGAGCTTCGAAATAGACATGACTGCCCTCTCAAAAGCCTCCGTATTCAATGTGACCCCATCTCCCACTCCACCGAAATCGGTCAAATTAAAAGCCATGGGTCTCAATCTCGGAATCGGCCGCATAGGCGCCCGCCAGAAAACTGCGAACCCACCGCTCACAGCGTTCCGCTGCCATACGAACACCGAGGCAAACGCCGCGATCCATAAGACAGTGAAAAGGGTTTTATGCGAAGTTACAAAAGCTGGTGCCCATCGCTTCAATTCAAGCCGATGGTACTGGAACCGCCCTAGTGGCGCTGTCTCTACCATTGTTAATTTAGATAGAAAAGTTCGCAACTTTTCCTTATTTTTCTGATTTTCTTCTTTAGGGTATCCAGTGTGTAGTTGGATTAAGCGAGGGAAAGAATGGCAAATGAGAGTAGAAGTGGAGTTTTGGACATGGATCTAATGCATTGAGATTTTTGTTTTGTTTAGTTCTGAAAGGAAAAAGGGGGTTGGGTGAGATGTAAAAGATCAAACGGATTTTTGCTGATTGTAAAGTATACTTGAAGGGCAGGGAAAGCTGTGAGATTTGCGGAAATAAATCATTTAAGATTTAAGAATTCGTTCTTTTGTTTTTGGTTGGTCACAAGATTTAAGAATTCATTCTTAAACTATGGTGGTGATGTTATTAGTAGTTACAGATCCTGTCATTTGATTTCAGTTGAGGCCACTGTCATCAAAGTTATTAACCTTGGAGATGGGGTTTGATTTGGTGCGACGACATGTTTGGTGCCCGCACGTATATGCTGCATAAGACATACAATTTGACGGTTTAAATGTACGAATAACAAATATTTACGAAATTATAGGGATATATTTGTTTTAATAATATATTTTTTAAAAAATTACAAAAATAAAATATATCGAAAATAATTTACGAAATTGGAGTATTTTTAAAACCATTTGACAGATAGCGATTTTAGATTGTAGGATTCACATTAGAAAAAGCTGATTTTTCACTTAAATCGTTAGATATTGCAACGGTTTTATATTTGAAACTGCTGTCAATCGTAAATATTTCAATGTCAGTATGCCAGATACTGAAATCATTATAACAGGCAACGGTTTCAGAGAATAGATGGATCCAAATTTTAAAAAATATTATATTTATTAGTTTGAATTTATTTTTCAAATAGAGCATATAGTTTAATGGAAAAAATATGCATACTATGTTTTATGAGATCATAGGTTTAAATCATATTAATGGTATTATTTTTTTATTTTTAATATTAAACATATATTGAATACTTGAATCACCGAAATTGATTAAATGGTAATACTATTATTTTTTATATTAATCTTTGTACTTTAATTAAATAAAATTTTATAATTAATTTTTTTCAAATAAATAAAGATAATTTTTTTCTAAAAAGAAAAAAAGAAGTTGTACATTTTAAAAGATTATTACCTAATTTACTATTATTTTTTATATTAATCTTTGTACTTTAATTAATTAAAATTTTATAATTAATTTTTTTAAATAAATAAAGATAATTTTTTCAAAAAAGAAAAAAAGAAGTTGTACATTTTAAAAGATAATTATGATGTAATAAAAAGAAAATATATTTTTTTAAATGGCTAGAAAAAAAAAGCCTTGGACAATAAAGTATTGGATTTATTAAAAATATTAAGGTACCTGCTATGCGTTTAACGTCAAAATTAAAATATTATAATTTATGCAATTGGTAAATTATGTGATTGTGTATATATATAAGCTTAGATAATTATAATGCGTAGTCTCTGTAAATATGAAATTTATTGTAAAAATTACCTTTATGACATTTATAATAATTTATTAATTAACTGATCTCGAATTAATAAGTGAGCCTTTATATTAGTAATGAGATCTTAATATTTATAAATATTAAAAAATTATAAATAATGTAATATAAAAAATTTTCTTTTACGTTTGCGATGCACGCGCACAATAAACTAGTATATATATATATATATATATATATTTGTAATATTCTAATTAACATAAGGATGTCTAATTAGATATAATTGTATATGACAGATAAATCATGTTTTTTTCGTATGCTATACTTGTGCAATTGTATCTATAATACTAAATAAAGATGAATCCCATAAAATTTGACAACCAAATTTGGAGCATAATTTTATTATATACTATCCATATTATAATTATTATTGTTATATATTAATTTAAAAAAGTATAAATTAATCAATTAAAATTTATTTTTGAACTAAATTACGCATTATGAGCATGATCTACTGATCATAAGACATTCGATTTTGAATTTGTAGTTCAACTATTAATACAATAATGCTTGACATTCTCGTGGTTTCTAGATTTTTTTGGTAAGTTAAGTGCACAACTTTAATTTAGTGTATAATTAACGTGTTAAAAAGTTATGATCTTTACTCCTATGAGATGGTAGGAGTTCTTTATTTTTTAATTATAGTTATTGGAATCGAGTTGTACGTTGAAGAGGATGTAATTTACTTATTTTGAAGATTTGCTTTCTTTTTTTGAAAAAAAAAAATATCTTTATTTATTTGAAAAAATTAATTATAAAATTTTAATTAATTAAAGTATAAAGATTGATGTAAAAAATTAATTGTAAATTAGGTAATAGAGTAGAATTTTACCGTTAAATCAATTTCGGTGATTCAAGCATTCAATGTATATTTAATTAAAAATAAAGAATAATATTGTTAATAAGATTTGAATTGATAACCTCATTGAATACAATGTGCACACTTTTATCATTAAATTACAGTACTATTTGAACAATAAATTCAAATTAATAAATATAATATTTTTTAAAATTCGGATCCATTCATTTTTCTAAAGTCGCTGCCTGTCATAGTTGTTTCAGTGGCAGACACTGAAATCTCTATGACAGGCAACAGTTCCAAACTTGAGACTGCTGTAGTGCCCAACAATTTCAGTAAAAAATCAGTTTTTTTGGCATGGATACCACAATTTGAAATCACCAACTATTATGACAGTTTTGAAAATACCTCAATTTCGTAAATTATTTCCGATATATCCTATTTTTATAATTTTTTTAAAAATACATTATTAAAAAATTATCCCAATTCATGGGACCTATTTGATATAATTTTTTTTTATTTTTTTATCATCATCATCATCATCATCATTATTATTATTATTATTTCTTTTTTAGAAGAATTATTAGTTTAGAGAATTAATACAAAGCCCAATTCGGAATCATAATTGATAAAACCAGAAAAGTCTTATCTATAAAAAGGAGAGCTGGCAGTTGAGGTAGCCGATCGGATAGCTGGATCTGCAAAAGGGAGTGTCCGATTGGACCCGGACTTTAGCACTCCGAAACTTAAGTTAGTAGCTTTTAGAGAAAGAGTGCTTAGAGAGAAAGAGTCTCAGATTTTCAATACCTGGAGCCCTTATGCTTTTAGCTATTTATAGGAGATGATGGATGGGTACTCAAGTATCTTGGGAAGCGATAACTGGTAGTTGGAGCAGGTGAGCGGCGATGTGACATGAAGCAGGTAGAGCGTATGGGCGTTGGCTTGTATCAGTGGACTAACAGAACGTGTTGTCCCATCAGTCCGATTGAACATTGCCTTTCTATCTTGTCTTTCCAGCTCATGCTCTTGCCCTTTTTTTAATGGGCTTGGGCCATGCTAAATGTTGTTGGACCGACTTGATTGAGCCTTTGGAGATATTTTTTCCATAGTTATCACTTGTCCTCCCTCCGAATGGTCCAATAGGGCGATTTTCGACTTTTTTGGCTGAATTTTTAAATTGACTTGAATCTGATAAGTCGTCACTGTTCATTTTGGACAGTCGTTGTGCATTTATTATTGGCGTGCGTACCGAGGGCGACGTTTCATTCTTTGCTCATGCATTTAACGTCTGCACATATGTCGAGGGTGATGCTTCATTATCCGTTATGCATTGAATAGATTGGAGACACGTGGCAATCACCCAATAGGGAGGCGGTTGAAGAATTCTAGATGTTAGAGCTTATAAATAGGTATTTTTTGGGGTGATTTTTCTTCATTTAGTAGTGATTCTTAGCAAAACTCTGCCACGCCCTCTTTCACGAATTTTGCCATTTCAATGATTTCAGAATTTTTGTAAGATTATCCAAGTAATTCTTTATGATATCATTTTACCTCTCCCCCTTTGTCGGAGATGATTTTAAGCAGCACCAAATCTATAAATGGGAGTTTTTTTTAGGCTTATAAGGGCCATGATACCGTAGCTCGTTCCTCGACACTCACGACGAAAGTGGCTGAAAGCCTTTTACAACATAATCGTCCCACAGAGGTCCCTATGATGGCTTGTCCAAATTTCTCGGTGATGAATGATGGGCCGTTTATGTGTGAGAACAGTAGGTCATTCAATTGCCATATGTGAAAACAGCCTCAGAGACTTTACAACATAAGTTTTTCCCTCGTTATTGGAAGTCAAAGTAACCTTCTGGGCCATGCCTCCTTCAGCGTACTTCAATTTTATACTGTGATCTTGGTCAGATTCTGTGCACTTTTCAATTACTATATCGCCACTCTGCGAATCGACCTCAATGTAAGGAAATCCTTCATCATCAAGGCTATCGACACGTTCGATTTTGATCGGTATTAGAAGATCTTCAGGCACTGTTCCCTTTGTCTCGGGTATTCGATGGTGAAATATCTGATCGAGAGTAGAAGTTTTAGATAGAGATATAGTCGATTTTGTTAGACAATATTTGCTTTGTAACTTGTAAGAATTCTTCATATATATAAAATTCAATTTGCCTTTCAATTGCGCTTTCGTACTGCAATTTTCATTTTAGGCGAATTTTATCATTAAATCAAAGGAGAATAAACATTATCAATAACGGAGAGAGCAGGGAATCAAACATGGAGGATGCGTAAATTTGAATAAGGAGAATACTTTCTGAATTTTAACTTACTTTTCAAGCATTTGCAGTACACAACTCGATCGGATCGATTGATCCAATCGGATTTAAACTTTTCGTTCAAGCCAGAGTTGCGACTTAGATTTATCGCTCCAAGCGCGTTAGGCGACTTTTTAGTCTTTAAATTAATTGAAATATCAGCCGAGCGACTATTTATTGGAGAATCATCTATGGCGAATGACCTTTTGGTCTATGGTGGGAGACAAGACCTCATTCTCATTTCCAACTGAGTACTTTCGTAGCTCAGTGGTAAAGCACCACATATTATCCCCAGGTAGCTCTTGGCATTCAAGGGGTTTTATTTCTCTCATGGAGAAGGCCTATGGCCTTTACATCATTTTGAAGATTTGGCGATTTCATATTTTGAGGAAATACAATTGACTCAATTGTCGTCCCTCGCATTTTGGATTCGGGATGGACATCGAACCTAGCGAGTGAGTTAATGGAGATTAAATGAAGGCGTCTTGCATTTTTGGTTCGGGAATGACGTTGAACCTAGCAGATGAACTTATTATGGAGAAATGTTTTCACATTTTAGGCTCGGGATAGACATTAAGCCTAACAAATAGATCGGTAAAGATTTAAATGAATGCACCTCGCATCTTGAGCTCGGAATAAACATCGAGCCTAGTAGAGGGACTTATTTCATAAACGAATGGATTTCAACTTTCTCATTTTTGGCTATGTCAGGCCTAGTGATTGGAACAATGCTGACTGATCGATCAATGCCCTTAGTTGTTTTGTGGAGATTCTCTTTTAGAGATATTTTGGCCAATCAATGGCTTTGTGGAGATTTGGCAATTTCGTATTTACTTATAGACTTTCTCATTTTTGGTTCGAAATAGACATCGAACCTAGCGAATAGTCATTACCCAATTCCGATCAGATTAACTACGATCGATAGTAAGGATTTTTGTAGAATGGAGCCAAACACATATCCTGCACACAAACATCAAACCTAATAAACAAATAAATAAATGAAAACATACCTTTTTTTCGAAGATAGAGAAAAAATAGAGGATAATTTCTTTATTGAATGTCAATCTGTACATGATTATACTTAGTACTTCTTGAGTACTTTGATATTTTGACTTTCGGAGATGTCCGGTCCTTCGAGGATCCTGAATCTACAAGTACTGGAGTTGAAGACTTTGAAGAACTCGACATCCATCTCGGATGTTCATCCGTTCGAAAAAGAATGCAGACCATTAGGACAAGAAGTCGATCTATTCGAGCATCATTTCCTTAGACTCGCAAACAGGAGATGACGGTGTTTTATGGGTACCGGCATTTAGAGAGGTCTCGTAACACCATAAGACAATTTATAGTTCTTGAGTCCAGTTGCTCTACAAATGGTATTCCTTGGATCGTAAATTTTGACCATTTATGCCATGATCGTTATTAGAGGTTCTAGCTCAATCCGTTTAGAGGATTGGTCAATTCTGCATATTTCTTCTAGCTTTGAGTCGAAGGATGTCCGACGGATTATCAAAACTTGAATGAAAGTCTCTTCGACCTCTTCACCCAAGTCAGGTGTCTATTTGAATACCTTTGCCTTTTGCGAGTGCCTTTACTTTCATTTCTTCCATAGGATCCTTTCTCTGCGCCCACGCTTGTTCAGATCATCCTACCATCATGGCCTCCTTTTGGCGG
This sequence comes from Excoecaria agallocha, assembly GCA_037975025.1. Taxonomy (NCBI): domain Eukaryota; kingdom Viridiplantae; phylum Streptophyta; class Magnoliopsida; order Malpighiales; family Euphorbiaceae; genus Excoecaria; species Excoecaria agallocha. Next base: position 6,726,329 of record CM075817.1, on the reverse strand, counting down.
TTGATCATGGTGACATAGGCTTCTCTATATGCCTTTTGGTTACCTCTTAGGATGGCGACACCTCCCTCGATTGGGATTTTCATCACCATGTATTGTATGCTGGTAACAGCTCCAGTTTGAAAGAGAAGAGGCCTACCAAAAAAGGCATTATAGGCAAAAATCATATCAATAACCATAAAAGTTACCTTACATGCGTGGGTTAGAGTCTCCTGGCCGAGCTCGACGAAAAGCTCGATGGATCCTACCACCGAAACAGTGGCATTGCCGAGTCCAATCAGTGGTGTGGCATTAGGTTTGAGTTCTCCGATCGGCAGATCCATGGCTTTATAAGCTTGGAGGGTAAGCACATTCACCGCACTTCCATTAACCACCAATATCCTCTTTACATTAAAATTATTGATCCGAGCCCTAATAACAAGGGTGTCTTCATGAGAAAATAATACATCTTATGCATCCTCAGTGGATATGGTGACCAGGGTCGGCCATTCGGATGAATGGGAGATATAAACACCTTTTCCTTTTCTTTTCCTGGAGAAGTCTTCTCTGTAGGATGACCCACCAGCGATTATGTTAATGACTCCGATGTACGACTGGCGAGAATCAATATTCCTTAGTTTTTATCATTTGTCGTCTTCTTCATCATCAGAATCATCCTTCCTTAGGTCCGACTGTCTACAGGGACTTGTCCCTCTGGCCGGACCTACAAAATTTTTGAAGTACCCTCTTTGCAGGAGTCACTCAATCTTTTTTTTGAGTTAAAAATACTCGTTGATTGTGTGACCGACATCTTTGTGGAACTTGCAATACTTGTTAGGATTTTGAGTATTTCTGCTCCTCTCACTCAGTCTTTTAGGCCAGTTCACCTTTTGGTGTTTTTCCTTGATCCACATTAGCACTTAAGGCTGGGTTGGCATATAGTGGAGTGAAGGTTTGGATCTGCTAGCCACCACCCTGATTGGATTTAAATCGATCGAGATCTTTTCTTTTCCCCAGATTCCTTGAGGTTGAGGCTCTCTCAGGACTCCTTGCTATCCGATCGGACGCAGGAGCTTTGTTAAATGCCCGTCCATCTGGGTATTGGAGCCTATCTATGACACTGCTCCTTTTGTCATGGCTGAATCTCAAGATATTGTCCAGCTGGATGTGCTATTTGGCCCTTTCCATCAGATCAAAAAATCTGGTTGGGGGCCTTATAGTAATCGACTCAAACAATGGCCGATCAGCAGTGCCATTAGCAAGAGTGTTGGATGCCATCTCCACGCTTAGATTTCTCACTTTTAACATTGTGGCTTGGAACCTGTCGACGTAGTCTCGAAGACTTTCATCATTCCTTTGATAAAGGTTGCATAAATCACTTATGGATTTCAGAGCTCGTGTTTGTACGATGAACAGTGTGATAAATAGTTCCTTGAGTTGTCGAAAGGAGGTGATCGACTCCTGAGAGAGTTCGTGGAACCATTTAAGGGTGGCTCCTCCCAAAGTGGTAGGAAATATCCTGCAGGCAATTCTCTAATCATAGGTGTACACTTACACTTTTGTTAGATATTCAGCAAGATGAGTGGTAGGGTCGATTTTACCTATATATCTATCCATCATCACGTCTCTCCACCTGGGAGGCAACTCGAATTCTGTAATTTCTCTGCAAAATGGGAAAGCAATGTTGTTACAGGTATTGCCCTCGAAAAAACCTTTTATGGGCACTGTCAAGCCAAACTGCTTAAGTTTCTGCTTGAATCATTTATCTTGTCAAGCCCTCGACAATACCTGGAGCGCTTTTGCTTTTAGCTATTTATAGGAGATGATGGAAGGGTACTCAAGTACCTTGGGGAGCGATAACTGACAGTTGGAGCAGGTGAGCGGCGATGTGACAGGAAGCAGGTGAAGCGTATAGGTGTTGGCTTGTGTCAGTGGGCTAACAGGACGTACTATCCCATCAGTCCGATCGGATATTGCCTTCCTGTCTTGTCTTTCCAGCTCATGCTCTTTCCCTTTTTCTTAATGGGCTTAGGCCATATCAAGTGCTATTGGACCGACTTGATTGAACTTTTTGAGATATTTTTTTCCATAGTTATCAATAATGCAGAATAATTAATATGAATACATTAGGTACAAATAATCAATAAAACATATGCTCATGCTTTTTTCAAATTCTTTTTTACAAATATCTATAGCAAGATAAATTTTGTAAAATGGGGATTTTTCATATATTTCATATTTATGAATTAATTTAATAATAAATTGACATATCACCAATAGCAGATTGATTTGGTGAATGAGGGGACTTGGCTTCAAAAATTTAATAAATTGGCAATTAAACATCTATCTTTTGGTTTGATTCCATGTCATATTATTACCGGATTATGCAATGCGATGGGGTCGTGTAGGTGAAGACTAATTAACAAGGTACTATTATGGTTGATTGCCCGTTTAATAATGGGATCCAATAACTTTTCTTTAGACAAAGTTTGATGCTGTTGCTGCACCAATGTGTGTTAATTGTATTGTTTTTGTGTATTAAAAAGAAGCCTAAAACACAACTAGGAAGGGTCTCTGTCGCTTGCAAAGGAAAGCCATAGAAATGGGCCTAAGTAGGTGGAATGGGTGAAGGGTTCCAATCAGCTGTCATTCAGTCACAAAATAATGAATTTGCTGTACACCTACCCTCAACAGTCTATTTTTCATTCTTCTAATCTTGTACTTGTATTTATGAATAGCCTGTCCAGTTACAGTTTATCAATTTGACTTTTTAATTGTCTGAAAAGGTGATTAAAGATCAGATAGACTCTTGATTATTTCATTGATAATTGTTTTTATCCATACGCAAATGCCATTCCATCCAATAATTCTAATTTGGGTGTTTTGATTTTTAATCGTATAAGATCATGTCTTCTTTATAATCGTAATTTGAATCTTACAAATAGAAAAAAATAGCAAAAGATAATTATACGTCTGTAATAAGCCATCCGATTAGTTAAATTCATTGAATTTATATTTAATAAATTCCTTAATTTGAGTTCTACAAATGGAGAAAACTAGGAATGAATAGCACAATTGAGCTTGAACCAGATTAGTGGAGTGGCATAGACTTTCACATACATGTGACTAAAAAAATCAAGCGGAGCTTAGGAAATCGAAAACTCCAACAAAATGGGAATGCAACGTATAATATGATTTTGCTGTGACACTAAGTGGGCTAAAGCTCAAACCGTACAGAATAGAGAATGACAACCTTTGGGCCTATATTTGACCCTCATTTCTCTATCCTCTAACATTTTAATCGCTACCATTGAAATGTCTTTCGGAAACTAATTAATCATAGATGGAATGCATGAACATTTTTTTTTATATAAAAGAAACGTAATGCTTTGATTGATTATAAGAGAGATATTACTACTGCCAAAGAAAAACTGAATTACAATCGTATTCACTCAAAAGATATTAATAAGGGTGTACAAACGGTCGGTTCAGTTCGATTTTGGACCAAATCAAAAAAATCAAAAATCAAAATTTACAAAATAAAATAACCAAACCGAAATATTTAAAACCAAAAATCAAATAAATCGAAATAATTTCGATCAATTCGGTTTGATTTGGTTCAATCGATTCTAATTTAAATATGGACATTTTTAACATAAAAGGGCTAAATGGACCATATATCCAACTGAATAATTTTTTCACATTCACTTGCATAGATAATCCAAGGAAAGCCCAAAAAGAATAAAAATATTTGCTTTTAACCTAAATAAGCCATGTATCATTTTCTTCTTCTTTGTTGTCCTATAGCAACACACACTCATTCTTGAACCCAGATTCTTTGTGTTTTTTTCTTTACTAAGTAATGTAGCATGCCCACAAATTCTTTTGTTGCGAACATGGCCAAGTGTCATCGAAATAAAGTTGGATATTTTCTTCTTCCTCCACGACTAATACCCTGGCTAAGTCAACTTCGATTAATAGTAATAGCAATGTGAGCAAGAAGAAAACTAAGAAACCAAAACAAAACAAAAAAAAATAGAAAATAGGAGAAGTTATCAGATCTGTTGAGTATTGATGAAGTGGAAACTGAAATTGAGACAAAGAAGAAAGTGGAGGCATTCGAGGAGCTCAAATAGGTGATGAAGGAATTGCAGGTTGAGGACCATAGTAAGAGAATAAGGGAAGTTAAAGGAGCGAGATTTGCATCTTTGGAGATCAATGCAGAGAACAAAAGTGTAACATCCTACATCCGATCAGTTAAAAGACCCGAATTTTGGATGTTACACTTGAGCTTAGCTTCCTTTAAGAGGGCCAACTATAAAATGTATTAGCTAAAACCTTGTTATTTTGACAGTTATTGTTTATTTTCAAAAAATTTTGACAAAATCTTCCCTAATTATTGACAACCTCCTGTGGAAGAATTTACCAAAAATACTTCTAAAATTATGCAACTATTTTCACAATTAAAATCAAACTCCAATACAAGTTTTTTCATCCTCCTCAATAAAAAATCAAATCAAATTTCACCTGTTAAATTAACATTACACATAAATCTTTATTCTCAACTATATCTATAAAATTCTATCATGTAACTATAATAGTTGCAAAATCTCAATAGTAGTTGTTACAAGCTAAACTTTAACCTTGTACATGCCAAAATAAAACAATAATAATACAACTAAATTTAGTTGCTATGCTCCAATCCAACTCCTTGACATGGCTAGTTATAATCAACCCCGACCTTTCCTGCATATAGATTAAACTACTTGATCCTCAATCTACGAGCGAAAAAGAAACCATACGCCAAGCTAAAAGTTTAGCGGTGACTACCAAATGTACCTCTTCAATTATACAATTTTTAATATATATATATATATATATATATATATATATATATAACACATCAAATATACAATACAAAATCATAGAATATAAAGGTTGTAAATTCCGAATTTAAAGTATATATGAACATAAGTAATAATTATAACACCCTTATTGTAATAGTCTTATTGGCTTAAGCAATTGATTAAAAAAATTTTTTCCTCAAATTCCATCTTTAACGCAACAAATATCTTTCAAACATAACTTCTAACTATTGCTGATCTATAACTATCCAAAATTACTATGCATTCTTCAAAAATTTGGCAATATAACAGCTATATTCTAAACCATCTCCCTGAAAAGTAGACAAATAACATAGCCTCTCAGAGGCATAACAATTTATATCCATCCACATAAAGCATTCATATACTCCATCATACTTCACATATATAACATACATTCCTACTAATACTCAATCACCAACTTCCATATACAAAACAATTATAATTACAACTTCTTTTCCATAACTACAAAATAAATATATACATGCCACAAAAATAATCATTATTTCTTTAGCATCTTTCATCTTCTGTGTACTTTAGCTCCAGCATATTAGTACCTGCTCGCAGTAAATCCTACGTATTGAGCATTAAACATGCCCAGTGGTGACTAATAATCATGGTATTTTTCTATATGCATAATTTTCCTAATTATGTTAAATTTGGCTAACTTTATCAATGTTTTCCATTCAAAAGCATAGTATACTATTATAAATTAATTTTTTCATTTAATATCAAAACTTTACATAGTTTTTTAGTTTTGTCCTTAATCTTCATAGTTTTTTAGTTTTGTCCTTAATCTTTCAATTTATTTCAAAAATACCCTTTTTATTTATTTAATTATCAAAATGCCATTTATTTTTTTATTTTCTCCTTTTAATCTGTTAATTGGCTTATAAATTACCAATTAAATCTTGTTTTGATTTTTTCATGAAAAATTATATTTTAGTCCTTTAACTTTAAGAAAATTAACTTTTTAAACCGTTGATTGACCAAATTATCATTTTGCCCTTATTAATTATTTCCTTCTCACTTTGACTTGTTAAATTCATCTTTTGGAAAAATTACCATTTTACCCCTATACTTTTTAATTCTTTTCATTTTAATCCTTTTTCACTTTTAACTTCACTTTTAACTTCAATTTTAACTTACTTTTTACACTTTTTACATTTTTTTATCATTATGCCCCTAGTACAGATCCGTTAAAAACTCTCAGACCGGATATGCTGGATGTGAACCCTACTAGGCCACAGCAAAATGAGAAATGATCCTAAAAAATTATTTCTTATAAAATATCTGACAGTACGTATGACAAATACTATGAAGATCAACGATCCTACCATATTGAAGCAAGTCGTCATGACTTGTACTGCAGTACAGATATCCCTATAGCCAATTATATTCTATGCTAGATTTTACTGTCTGATTCTTTTTAAGGGCACAATTTCACTTAATTTTCATTTTATTATTCAATTATTCACTCTTTTTAATACTTTTCAATACTTTGCCAGTGCATTACATTTACAGTCAGTTTTCTTTACATAGTTTGTGAATTATTTCATAATAATTCACCACTTTATCATTAAATTATGCAATAATTCATCATAATTTTATATTTTTTCATTAATACATAAATAAAATTTATTTCAAAAATATTTATTTATTTTTCATAAATTCTACGAAAATTTATGGATATAAATTTTCACTTATATTATCATTATAAGGCTTTAATTCACTAAAATAACTTAAAATCATATTAATTCCCTTATTATTACCATTCAGCCATAACTACAACTATACCATAGTCATGTTTTTAAATACATTTAAAATTCCTACTAGGCATAATTAAGATCCAATTACATGAATATAACATTAATTTCAATTATTCCTAATTATATTAAATTTTTCTTAAAAAATCTAAAGGAAAATCACATAATTAATAGGGAAATAAAAGTATTATTTAGCCATAAACCTTTTTCTTGTGCTATTGCTTGCCTAGGCTTCCTTTTCTTTGCCTTTGGCCTTTGAAATTGGTTCCTCCTCTTGAAAACGTTCATTAGCCAAAATTAAGATCAATATAAATCATATGATTTTGACCTCAAATGCTTAAATTAACAGTAAAAATGAACTCTAGGTATCCAAAACTAGTAATATGTACCTAAAAACCAAATTAAAATCAAGAATTTAGCTTACCTTAAATTGACACCTAAACTTTAACTCTTAATTTCTCTTGATTTTCTTCCTTAATACAAAGATCAGAGATAGATAAGGTAGTATAGAGAGGTTGAAATTATTTTCTTAAGCTTTGATTAGGTGGGATTTAGGAGAGAAATGAAAGAAAAGAGAAAGAAAAGATGGTGATGATGGTTCGACCTTATGAAGAGCTGAAGGAAAGTGAAGATACTGTTGGAGATACGAGCCTTATATAGTTCCTTTAAATGGGCCTTGGGCTGGTTTCATAATGGGCTTGAACTATTTTTTATTTAAACTCGATAATTATCAGATAAATAATTCTAATTAAATTCTCCCACTTTCCTTCTCCAAATCACTTCAAATTTAATTTTATTATTCTTATCATATTAAAAATAGGCTATACCTAAAATTTTAGCCCAATTGGAGTTCATTTTTTATTCGATTTAACTAAATCGATCCGATTCAAAATTACCGATGTTACCGAAAAATTTACTTTTTGTTACCAAAATAATATACATATTATTTTAGAACATATATAATTTTTTATAATTTTTAGGTTTCATTTACTATTTTTAACGGCCCGTTCGATCAAAAATCAAATAATAACCCTAAACCCTAATTACTTCGATTTTCGTGCTTTTGGCTTTTGGAGGTCTATTTGACCTCAAATTCACTTCAAATTTAAATTTCGGACTACTTGTGACTAATACTTTCCGATAGTTAAATAAAATATTTTTTACTTTCGGAGATATTTTTCAGCCTAAAAATACTATTCACTATCGAAAATCACTATTTATGACTAACCCGATATTGAGGCCATTATAATAATTATTAAAACTTTGCATGTAAATTAAAATAAATAATTTCTTAAAAATATACTTAATTGCTTATAAATTATATAAGATTAATGGTTAATGATAATTGGTCTATTTACAGTGAAAACATTATTATACTAATTCACATAAATTACTCTCTAAATAGTACCAATTGGACATGAATATCAATTCTCAATCATTTATGCACAATAGCATATGCACACATACTTGTAAATATGTGTGTACATTCCTAATTGTATAAGATTATTCATTGCAGCATTTTTATTGGTGTTTCACCTATTTACTCTTTTTTTTTATATTTGCCCCAGTAAAATCCAGCGAAATTGCATAGAGCTGGATAAATGAAAATTAAGTTTAGGATCGAGTTCTCGGAATCATATAGATTCAATGTTATTTTCTTATTATTGACACTCATAATTTTACCATTAACTATATATATGTGTGTGTGTGTGTGTGTACCGAGTTCCCGGAATCATATCCCATAACTCTGACATTCACACCATTAACTATATTTATATACATATATATACATATTATATATACATGCATATGTGGACCGAATTCTCGGAACCATACAACCCACGACTCTGACATTCACACCATTAACTATATTTATATACATATTATATATACATGCATATGTGGACGGAGTTTTCGGAACCATACAACTGACAACTCAAATTAATTTCATTCACCAGACGAGCTCTCAGAGCCATGCAATCTGATTATCACATTAAGATGTAGTACTGCTAAACTTCCCTAATTGGTATGCCAATCTTATCCCATTATCCCAATTCCTATCTAGTTTTATTAATAGCAAATATATTAATTTAACATCTCATGTTACTGTCTCAATTTAGTTGCCTTTTAAAGTCTTATCATTTTCCCACATTTTAAAATAAAATAATTAACAATTTAATTCCACAAAATAAAATATATGATTTTCTCAGGTTTAATACTTGACATAGCATCTATGAAAGGATAATTTTGAAATCCAGCCCTTATAATTCAAACGAAATATTTCATACCATTATTTCACACTCAAAGAATACATATGTGATATCAATTCATAAGAGGACCTTACTTTACCTACCTAAAATTCTTATATATAATTCTACATCTCATTTAATGTAGATTTGAAAATTCTGGTGATTTTTAGACATCATTTGCTATTTTTAAAGTTTTGATCAAACTTTAGTCAATCCGAGCACTATTTGAACCGAAACCATAAAATTTTCTTATTTTTATCTTTTGGAGACTCATTTGACCTCATTTCGATTCCAAATTTGAACAACGGGCTCCTGTTGACATATTCTTTTTAATTATCAAATAAAATATTTTTGACTCTGAAATATACTATTTATCTCGATATCACTATTCATCATTGGAAAATATTATTTTCGACTAACCCGATATCTGAGCTATTACAAATCAACTATGAAAATAAACCACAATTTAAAGAAATATCCCATTCTCACTCTTTCCTAAAGCTCTTAATTCAAATCTTTTATATTTCTTTCTAGTTGGAAAATAGTGACTAACTGCAACAGAAGAATAAATCCAAAAACAATAAAATTTTTGTGTTTATGGAAATGAACTTAACTACATTGCATTCACTTGTAAAAAAGCAAACTTAGGTAAAATTTCCATGTTAGTCAATTAGTAGAAGGCACAAGTAATTCTAGTAAGGTAAACCCATATAATAAAAGCAAAGATACACTGAAATAAGCATAAGGACAATAATTGCAAGCTAACAAAAGATTAAATAGCTAGCTCTTTTAACATTTATATCTGGGAATCATTCTCAGCCCTAACATCTTGGTTAGTTTCATCCATGATCACTGAACTTATGGTCAATTTCACAATAGTAATAAAATAATTTTTTTTATAAAAATCATTGAATTTTATAAATTTATACAATAAAATCACTTTGATCGATTTTCGACGAGAAAAATATCAAAAAGTCCAGCTAGCATGTTCAGTCAACACAAAATATACACACGGCATATAGCATGGTGCCACGCCAGCATGACACGTGTTATGTGTGACACGTCAGTGCACACGTGGATAGGAACACCATTTGGACTTGCCACATCAGCATGCCATATGGCATGCCCATTTGGACCAGATCGTATATAAGAGCCAATGAGAATGAAACACATGTAAAGTGATGGTAGAAAAGTCATGTAACGCCCTGAGTTTGAGTCAATCGATAAAATTTGTTTAATTCATTAATAATGTTTCAATTTAGGTAAATAGTGGTATAAATTTATCGAGGAAGAAACAAAATTTTGTTTTAGCTTTTGAATTAAGTATGTTTTAAATTAACCATTTTAGCAAGCCATGAAGAGAAATCAAAGTAAAAGACATTACTATAACTAAATTTATATCAATAATTAAAATAATAATGATAATAATAATAATATTACCCTAGAGATTTCTAGAAAAGAAGAAAAGTATTATGTTATGACCATAGAAATTGGTTTTGAAAAAAAAACAAGAAAAAGGAAAGAAAGGAGGTCGGGAAGAAGAGAGGAAGGCGTGAGCCTCGTCGCTGATCGGTGATGCAGATCGCCGATGATGGGCTTGCTACCATCTTCTCCGATCGCCGGCCAGCCATGCCACCGTCGCCTCTCCTATGGTGTCGCGAGATTTCACCCATCAGCCTTGATTTCCTTTCATAACCGAAGGCTCTCTCTCTCCCTTCTTTTCGGTGACATACGGCATCCATCGGTGAGACAAGTAGCACCGACGAGTTCCATGAAAGGAGGTGTTCATTCCGACAACCACCGCTCGCCTCCAATCGTCAGCCATGGATAGATCGAAGAACAAAGAAGTGCGTGGTTCCATGGCGGTAGCAAACGGATCAGCAGCATGAACAGGCGCGTGACCACCGAAAGCAACCTCCTGAGGCTCTGATCTCCACGACGGCAGTATCGGCATACTCCGACGGAGCTCCGGCCAAGCTCCGACGAGCCTCCGGTGAGATCGTGATTAATAAAAATGAAGGAAAAAAAATAGTTAAGTGACTACTAAACGTACCTTTGTTGATTGGTTCTTAAAATAAATATTTTAAGATTGTTTAGTTTTTCATTAAATGTTTATTGCTGTGTGGATGGTGTTTGTATAGTGTATTTGTTGGTTGAGTTTTACTTATTTAATATTAAATTTTGGTTGTTAATGTTTTGATTAATAATACTAAAACCTAGAAATTTATTTAAGTATATAATGTTGAATACATAGAGTTAAAGTTAGAAAGCATTAAGTAGGTATTAAATACGAAATATATGGAATTGATTATATATGTATGACAAATGGGATAAGTATATGATTCAATGTTAAAGAAAGTAAATTAGTTAAAATTTTGGATTAAGCACTAGATTGCGAGATTTACTTCATTAAATTTTATTTAATAAATAATTTAGATTATTCACATAAATTGGTGTGAGGGTAACATATGTGGATTGTTCCTATTAGGCTCTTTAGTTTGTTATATGGCGCCGTCTTTTTTTGAAACATCGTGATTATAATGAAACGATATGATGCTAGACCATATAGTTTTCATAGAAATAAGCGCGTATATCTTGATTTAAATAATCTCTCGGTAACAACTGCTTAGATTAGGTTGGGTTATATACTCAGACTATGATAAATGTACACATACATCTACAAACACTTTTATATATATAAAGGGATGGCTACGTGAATTAGATTAATCTGATGTGAATCATATGAAACAATACTTAATAAACGACATTGAGTTCGTATATTATTGTCCTTAAGTTTATACATGAAGTTTGTAAGCAGATTATTGTTGTGTATATATATATTTATATTAATGTTTGTATTGTAGATAATGTCTTAAATATGTCAAATTGGCACTTGAACTTAGGACATATAAATTTCACAAAAGTGGCTCTAAGCGTGCTTAATATGAATTCCAAGAAGAAATTTTAGTATTGATGCTAGTTTTAAATTATTTAGTAATCAGTGGATACGAAAAATCTTGACTTGAAACTATTTTGTTAGACTTCATTAGTACTCAAGTATCTTGTACATGTCAAAGACAAGTAAATATGATAGTTATTAAACTAATTCTCATATTTTACTATACGATAATTGCACATTACACATGGCAAATATGAGATTCAAGGAAGAATTATAAAGGTATATTTTGAGAACTAATTATGAATTTAAGTGAAATTTAGTGCAATTGAATGCTATATCCACAATTCATGAGTTCACCATGATAGGGATGCAGGATTACGTCAAGTAATCTGGTCCCATAAGTATTCAGTTTCGTGAGTTCACCATGATAGGGATGCAGGATTACGCCAAGTAATCTGATCCCATAAATATTTAGTCCCAGGAGTTCCCCATGAGATATGTTGACTGTATATGTATAATTGACTGGAGTAATCGATATCATACCTTATGTGGTACGGTCTCTTTAGTGTATAAAAATTATTTAGTTGTAAGAGAAATAGAGTCAAATTTTGAACATCATATTCAAGCTAAATTAAGTTAGATGGTATTAATGATTAAGGTTTCCATGAAACCAATAAAATAAGCATGATAAAGGTATTGTTTATGCTAATGATAAATCGTATTTAAATACCATATGGGACTTTGAAATTGAAGAACTACGTGGTTCTGATTCCCTAAATGGGATACGTAGGAAGCTTGAGAATTGACATCTCAAGTCCGAACCAATTATGTTAATGAGAGTTGTGTGAATGTGTTGAGTTGAAATTATAGCAGTACTGGGTTGTTGATTGAAATTCTGAAGTTAGAGGAATGATATAAGATGAACTTAGAATATGTACTTATATATATATATATGCATTTTGAAAGTGATATCCTATTTTTTTTCTAACTGATCGATGTTTTTATATGTTGTATTAGCGGGAATTGGTAACCTTAATATGTCTTGTTAATTAGCATATGCATGTATGAAATATATAAATGTATTGTCATATTATATCATTTGAGAAGTAATTTTTGGTGGTCACCACTAAGCATATAGCTTAGCGCGTGATTTTCTCTGCGCGTAGGTTGGTTCGATATTCAGTATCATCAACCCAAAAGATAGAAACCTTCATAGATGGCTACAGCTAGAATTATTGACGATCAAGAACTCAGAGCAATTTATTTGTATTATTTATTTATTTGGAAATTTTGGCAGGTACACCGGTGTTAAGCTAGTATAATTTAAGTGTAATTTCATAAGTGATTAGTTGAGATCTGATATTGTAATATCAAATAGATTTGTCATGACATCTTGTATAAGCATTATTGAGAACAAATAATTAAATAGTGAAATAGTGATATAATGACTGGTAGATTAGCTTAATTATTTACTGAGGAGGATGAGAATATTTTGTGTAGGAGTTTAGTTGAGGCGATGAAAATCGATGATTGATTTTAGAAGTGTTATTTTTGTTTTTTTTGTTTTTAGGAGGCTGTGATTATTTAGGGGAGGTTCTGTCGAAATTTTTTGAAAAATATTAGAGTAAAGAATTTAAAAGTTGATAATTTAAGTATAAATTATATTAATTTATTGACATTCAGAGCAAAGACCGGTTTGTGACATTCGTATCTGGTTTGTTTATCAAATCGGGTATAGGGTGTTACAAGTCAAATGTACTAGTTGAAAAGACTAATCAATGAAAAAGTTATCTGACATTTACAAAAAATAATTGAAAAAAGAAAAAGGCATTGGTCGGCATGTCTTAGATCTAAATTAAAAAGACTTGTGATTTTTCAAAGTTCCAACGCTAACTCCGCTCTTATAGTTTTAACATGAAAAAAAGATGCGTGCTTTTCCTAGAAGGTGGGTGCGGCATATGCCTTAGATCTAAATAAAGTCATCTTTTTTCATCATTTTTTAACTTTAAGAGGTTAATATAATGTAGATCTGAAGGAAAGTTGTGTCATTTTCTAAGGTAGTTAAAGTAAAAGTGAGAGGTGGGGCTGTTGTGCTTAAAGGAACGTAATAATGGACCACCATGTACTCAAATAGGCTTATGAGAGTCCTCCACGATACAGTGAGTAAATTTTTTCTGAGTGGGTTTCATTTGTAGGCCAAATTTGTTTAAAGAATTCATTTTTTACTCATTTTTTATTTGTTGTTGGAAACCTATAAAAAATATATTAAAATGGAGGCTTCATATGGATCTAAAATCAATATGCTATGCTTTCCAGGGACATTATTAATTTTTAATGCTTTGCTAATGGAAATCTAAAAAAAATTAAAATAGAGATCATTCATGTAATGCAGATCTAAAGGAAGGTTGTGTTATTTTATTATTATTGATAAGAGTTGCCTTTATTTCCACATGTTATGCGACTTCAAAATCTTCTTTTATTCCTTGTAAGCTCAACACACTATTTTAAGGGGATAAGAATTGCAAAGCTTCTATTTTAAATACATGAAGTTGATTTTCTTAACTGTGATTTATACATCTTTTACTTTCATGGCTTACATTGATTTTTTTCATCGGAATTTTACTCCAATTTTTTGGATTTTGGACTTTTGGTTTTGCTCTGCTTAAAATCTACCTTATCATAGAAAGCTTGACTGTCCGATTTTTGTTATGTCCTAATTTCTTTATTATTTTTTTATTTTCATAATTATAGAGGAACGATCTAAATTTTTCACAATTAAACTGCACCATAGTGGGTTCATATATGGGAATCGTTATAGACATGTGTAATAGGGATACAATGAATCTGAAAATGGTGGAAAAGTTTTTTCAAATACTTAATGAGAAAGCTTTTGTTAGATTTTTCTACTTGGAACTACATAATGGTGTTTTAAAACCTCTAGACAGTGAAGTTGATGTTTTCGAGATGTGCTTAAAAGTTGACAAAGACAAGGAGATTGTTGACCATTTCAATGATGAGGATGATCTGGATGCATGGTCAAATCAGCTAAGTAGAGATTGTCTTGTAAAGGGAACCAAAGAGGAAAAAGATCAGTATTTCAAAGATCTTAAAAGATATTTTAAAAGAGTGCCCACTGAAGTTTTGTTAGCTAAATATTTAAAAGAAACAAGGTTAGCTATAATGAAAGATACTACCAAGATGACAGATGATGAAATTTCAAGAATGGTGCAGAGATGGCATAGAGAATATATGGAACTTGGCTAACCAAGCATGACTTCTGATGGTCAAATTCTTTTTGGTGATGATGAGAATGATAGGAATAATTATGAGAATAAAGATGGTTTGTAAGCATATGAAGATGATGATGAGGACAACAATGAAGAAGTTGAAGTTAAGGATGAAGACAACGTAAAAGAAAGAGATGCAGACGATGATCATGATGATGATAGAGACGATAATGCTGGTACAGTGAGCCACAATGCTGGTAGAGATGATGATGCTCAAGAAGATGCAAATTGCGATGATATTGGGCAAGACCACAATGAAGGTGAGTATACTATAATATATGATTTTTCTTTTTAGTGCAACATATGCATGTTCTATTTCTTGGGCAATCCGCCATTTATATTATACTTGTATTTTTTTTATCTTAAATTAATATATAAATTGGGACCACATGAATTTTTTAATGTGTTGTCTTCTGCCTTTGTTATTTATATTCTATCTTTGAATTGGGACCACGTGATTTTTTAATGTGATATCTTATGCCTTTGCTATTTATATTTTGGGTCTTTAAATTGGGACCACTAAATGGCAAGACATGTCTAAAAGTGTGAAAAAGGTTGCTTAAAGTGAGAGAGGATGCAACATATTTTGAGCCAATTTATTCTGGTGGCCCAAAAATAGAAGTGAATGGAAGAAACAACAAATTCATAAATATATACGTGCATGTATATAAGATGGGATTTAATAGGATTGCCTTGCATACATGTGATATGTGCAATTCTACATAATAATGAAAATCATGAGGACTATGTACACAAGTACTACCATGTTGAGACTTTTATGAAAATCTATGATCATTTCATCAATCCAAACAATCTTATAGAGTTATGGCCAAGAGTTGCAGATGATGGTGATATCATTCCACCTAAACTTGTCAAGAAAAAAAGAGGAAGGAAAGCAAAAAATAGGCAATTGTAACCTGAAGAAATTAAGCAAGCTAGAGAAAATAAAAGAGCAAATGGAAGCCAACAAATTTTCAGGAAGGGAACTGTTCAAATCACTTGTTCAATATGTCATGCAACTGGACATAATTCAAGAGGGAATTCTAAGTGGGTTGCAAAATAACATATTATTAACAATGGGGGAGAGGACAATTTGGAGACCAATTTCCATATTGATCCAGTAATTGAAAATCAAGATAAAGAGGTAAGTAACAATATTTCAATATTATTCTTCAATTTAAAATTCTTTATTATTTTGATATACATACATCTTATTTGCATTGAAATGTATAGGCAATCAATAAAGTCTATAATGATATTTTTGGAGACAATGCCGGTGGAACAACAGCTTGCTAGGTTATGTTGAATTTTTTTTTTGGCCTTGTACTCTTCAATTTAAGTTCTCTATTCATTATTTCACTTGCTGATTATTTCATTTCAATTGTTTTATTTATTTTCTAGTTATAATTGCTATGTTATAGGATAATCAACCAACACATGAAAGTATTGTCATTAATGAGTCTTAAGACACCCTAACTCAAATCTAGCCAAAGCAAAGAAAGAGAAAATAGGTTCTAGATGAAAGAGGTGTTGAAGTTGCCAAAGTAACCAGGGGAGGGAGACAAATGAAGTTTATATACTTGCAACATGATTATGTAACACATTCATTGAAGAAGAGATCAAGGGGACCAAGGGTTACTGCCAACTCATAACTGAAGAGTTGCACTGGAGATGAAATATTTCTTTTTTTTTTGTTGAAATTGTATTCCTGAAATTATGTATTCTGTTGGTTGGGTGAACAATGCTCTTATGGTTTATTAGGTGCCTATAATTATTTTCTTTTGGCAATATTTGATACTTTTTATGGGTTGAATTTCCTATTTTTGGTTGTTATGACAATTTGAACAGTGATGCCTTTGGGTGCCTTTTTTGGATAGATTGATAATGTATAATTAACCTTATTTTTTATGCTGTGAATGGACCTTGGTTTTTATACTATAACGGGTTGATAATGTGTTGAATTCCCTACATCTTGCTTGTTTTTTTTGGACAAGTTAAAATATTTAACCAACCATTTGCAGTTGCAGTACATAATTTATAAAGAATGATACGTGGTTTTAATTTAAACAATTTTCAATTTTAATATTTTTTAATGACACGTGTCACTACCTTATTGGTCAATTTATGACCAAATAGACAATGCCACGTGACATGGTGACGTGGCGAGTCCAATTGGTATTCCTATCCATGTGTGCGCTGATGTATCAAACATGACATATGTCACGCTGACATAGCAACATGTTGCATGCCACATGTATATTTTGTGCTGATCGAACATACCAACTGAATTTTTCAGCGTCTTCCTCGTCGAAAACTGATCAAAGTGATTTTGATGTATAAATTTACAAAGTTCAGAAATTTTTATGAAAAAAATCTTTTATTACTATTGTAAAATTGACCACAAGTTCAGTGACTATTGTAACGTCCCCAAATATGTCGCTAGTACGATATTGTCTGCTTTGCCACCTATCACTCTACATGTCTGCTTTGGAGACCATGCCGGAGCCAAGTGACTCAGGATTTTATACGCGTCGTACTAGGGAGAGGTATCTACATCCTTATATGGCATGCTTCGTTCACCACTCTAACCGATGTGGAATCTCACAATCCACCCCCTTTAGGGCCCAGCATCCTCGCTGGCACACCGATCTGGTACCGACTCTGATACCAATTATAACGTTCCTAGATCCGTTGCTAGTACGATATTGTCCGCTTTGCCACCTGTCACTCCACATGTCTGCCTTGGAGACCATGTCGGAGCTAGGTGACTCACAATTTTGCTCTTGAGGTTACCCCAAAATGCGTCGTTCATGTATCAGAGCTGCACAGCGGCACGCAATGGGCCTGAATCGATACTGTCCTCTTTGCCCCCATAAGGCTCGATGCCTATCCGCTTTTAGGTATAGGTCCATCTAGGCGGAGCTCAAGTTTTTATATGCATCGTTCAGGTATCAGAGCTGCACAGAGGCATGCAATAAGCCTGAATCGATACTATCCTTTTTACCCCCACAAGGCCCAATACCTATCCGCTTTTGGGTATAGGTCCATTTAGGTGGAGCTCAAGGTTTTATATGTGTCGTACTAGGAAGAGGTATCCACATCCTTATATGGCATGCTTCGTTCACCACTCTAATCGATATGTGATCTAACAATCCATCCCCCTTAGGGCCCAACATTCTCGCTGGCACACCGATCCGACACCGGCTCTGATACTATTTGTAATATCTCCGGATCCGCCGCTAGTACGATATTATTCGCTTTGCCACCTGTCACTCTACATGTCTGCTTTGGAGACCATACCGGAGCTAGGTGACTCATGATTTTATATGCGTCGTACTAGGGAGAGGTATCCATATCCTTATATGGTATGCTTCGTTCATCACTCCAACCGATGTGTATTGTAACGTCCCCGAATTTGCCGCTAGTACGATATTGTCCGCTTTGCCACCTGTCACTCCACATGTTTGCTTTGGAGACCATGCCGAAGCTAGGTGACTCACGATTTTATACGCGTCGTACTAGGAAAAGGTATCCACATCCTTATATGGAATGCTTCGTTCACCACTCCAATCGATGTGGGATCTCATAATATTGTGAGATCCCACATCGATTGGAGTGGTAAATGAAGCATGCCATATAAGGATGTGGATACCTCTCCCTAATACGACACGTATAAAACCTTGAGCTCCGCCTAGATGGACCTATACCCAAAAGTGGATAGGCATGAGGCCTTGTGGGGGCAAAGAGGACAGTATCGATTCAGGTCAATTACATGTCGCTGTGCAGCTCTGATACCTGAATGACATGTATAGAACCTTGAGCTCCGCCTAGATGGACCTATACCCAAAAGCGGATAGGCATCGGGCCTTGTGGGGGCAAAGAGGACAGTATCAATTCAGGCCCATTGCGTGCTGCTGTACAGCTCAGATACCTGAATGACGCATTTTGGGGGTAACCTCAAAAGCAAAAGCGTGAGTCACCTAGCTCCGGCATGGTCTCCAAAGCAGACATATGGAGTGACAGGTAGCAAAGCGGACAATATCGTACTAACGGCGGATCCGGGGATGTTACAATTGGTATCAAAGCTGGTGCTGAATTGGTGTGCCAGCGAGGACGCTGGGCCTTAAGGGGGTGGATTGTGAGATCCCATATCTGTTAGAGTGGTGAACGAAGCATGCCATATAAGGATGTGGATACCTCTCCCTAGTACGATGCATATAAAACCTTGAGCTTCGCCTAGATGGACCTATACCCAAAAGCAGATAGGCATCGGGCCTTATAGGGGCAAAGAGGACAGTATCAATTCAGGCCCATTGCGTATCGTTGTGCAGCTCTGATACCTGAACGACAAGTTTTTAGGGTAACCTCAAGAGAAAATCGTGAGTCATCTAGCTCCGATATGATCTCCAAAGCAGACATGTGGAGTGACAGGTGGCAAAGCGGACAATATCGTACTAGCAGCAGATCCAGGGATGTTACAACCATGGTTGAAACTAACCCCCTAACATCTTACAATCCCTTTCCCCTTCAAACCATATCTCTGAAAACAAATCCCATTAAATAGTAACTCTAGTAAAACAAAACAACATTAACTCCCTAAAAGTAAAAAAAAAGATGAAAATAGAGCTAAAAACAACCAACATTATAATCCACAAACAAAATAATTAATTACCTAGATGGTTTTATTGAGATATGAATCAGAGTAACATATCCAATAGTTCAAAACTCAACAAATGGGTTCACAGGAAGTACCAATTAGACTCCAAAAACTTTGCTTGTCACCGTTAGAGAAGAGAGATGATTGGTGAATAAGATAAATAGTGGTTATGATGGTTAAAGTTCAAATATAAAACAAAAATTTTGGATGTATCTATTAGAGGTGAAACCCATTTTCCACATTCTATTCTCTTATTGCCAAGCAAGTAAGTGACGTGACCATCCTTCCACCTTTTTCCCAACTCCATTTTCGTAATTTCTTCATGCAATAATTAACATGCATTTTTGCAGCTTCTTCATGTGATATTTGACTCGCACACACTCCTATTGCATGAGCTGCACACTCAATTTCTACAAGTACCTGCAAAAATATAAAAAAACTCCAGAATCCTAAATACTTTTCGTGTAATGGCTTTAACACCAAATTAGTCATGAATAATATTTTTTGATAGTAAATAGTATTTTCGGGCTGAAAAATATATCAGGAGATGAAATTATTTTATTTGACTATTGAAAAATATTGGTCACGGATAGCCCAGAGTTAAAATTTGAAGTGAATTTGAGATCAATTAGATCTATAAAAGTCAAAAATATAAAAAATAAAGCAGTTCGATTTGAATAGTAACTAGGTTGATGTGGTGGCTGATGCATTTAGTAGAAAATTCATGTCAGGTAATGTAAATATTTTAAATGAATATGTATAAGTGATTGATAAGTGTAATTGACTGATAGTAATGTTTGCAGCTCTTTGAACTATGAATGTCAGTTTGAGTTTGGCATCAGATGGAGCTTTATTAGCTAAAATATAAGTGAAGCCTGACTTTGTGCATCAGGTGAAAGTATCCCAGAAGAGAGATGATTGACTGATGACTGTTATGAACAAGTTGAAAGATACCAGTGGAGGAGACTACTCCTTAAGTGATGATGGAAGCCTTTACTATAAGAAGAGACTTTGTGTTCAAGATTAAGAGAAATCAAAGAAAAGAATCCTTATTGAAGCTCACTGTAGCATTTATGCCATGCATCCTAGAGGTAACAAGATGTACCATGACTTAAAAGGTTACTGTTGATGGCCAGGTATGAAGCGGGATGTGACAGAGTTTGTAAGCAAATATCTGATATGTCAGCAAGTAAAGATAGAGCACCAGGTTCCTTAAGGATTGCTTCATCCCATTTTGATACCAGAGTGAAAATGGGATAGGGTAATAAGGACTTTGTAACTGGATTACATGTCACTTAAAGGAAACACGATGCTATATGGGCAGTGGCGAAGCTAGAATTTAAAATTAAGGGGGGCAAAAATATAAATTATATTTAAAATTAAAAAATAAATTTAGAAGAAGGGGGTCAAAATAAAATTTTAAGTGAGTAAAACTGTTTATTTAATATATATATATATATGTAAAATAAAATAAAAAAATTAAAAATAAGGGGGGGCGATAATTGCCCCCCTTCCTTTCCACCTAGCGTCGCCAATGTATATGGGTAATCATCAACAGACTCATCAAATCTGTTCATTTCTTGCTAGTACGGATGGATTATCCTTGGACCAAACTGGCATAAATCTACATCAATGAGATAGTGAGATTGCATGGAGTGCCATCATCCATCATTTCTGACGAGGATCCTAGGTTTACTTCCTGTTTTTGAAAAAGTCTGCAAGAAGCTTTGGGTATAAGGCTCAATTTCAGCATAATATTTCACCCTCAGATAGATAGCCAGTCAGAGCGGGTGATTCAGATTTTGAAAGACATGTTGCGATGCTATGTGTTAGAGTTTGGTAGTAGTTGAAAAAAATATTTATCTCTTACAGAGTTTTCCTATAATAACAGTTACCAGTCCAGCATAAAAATGGCTCCTTTTAAAGCCTTATATGGAAGAAAATATAGAACTCTTTTGTGTTGGACATAATTGAATGAAAAAAAATTGGTAGGATCTAACGTGATCCATGATTCAAAAGAAAAGATGCGGATTATCAAGGGTAGATTGAAAAAAGCCATAGATCACCAGAAATTCTATGTAGATCTGAAGAGAAAAGATATAGAGTTTCAGGTCGAAGACAGAGTTTTTATGAAAGTATCTTCATGGAATAAGGTTTTGAGATTTGGCAAGAAAGGCAAGCTAAGTTCAAGATTCATTGGCCTTTATGAGATATTTCAGCAAGTAAGTTTTGTAGCTTACTGATTAAAGTTGCCATCGAAGTTGGAGAAGATGCATGATGTGTTTCACGTGTCCATGCTTCGTAAGTACATGTCTAATCCTAGTTATGTGATCATACCATAAGAAATTCAAGTACAGATCGATATGAACTATGAAGAAAGATTGGTGATGATCCAAGCCAGAGAGCTTAGACAGCTCAGAAATAAGCAGGTTCCACTAGTGAAGGTTTTATGGCACCATCACAATGTAGAAGAAGCTACATAAAAATCTGAAGTTGCTATGAGACAACAATATCCTTTTCTCTTCAATAAAGGTAAATTTCGAGTATGAAATTTCTTTTAGTAGGGGAGAATTGTAATGGCCTTAACATCGGATCAGCCGTAAATAGTATTTTTCGATAATAAATAGTACTTTCGAGCTCAACAGTACATTCAGAGGAGAAAAATATTTTATTTGACTATCAGAAAATATTGGTGATGGGTAGTCCGAAGTTGAAATTTGAAGTGTATTTGAGATCAAATAAGCCTCCAAAAGTCAAAAATACAAAAAAACAAAACTGTTCGATTTAGATAGTAACTAGGTTGATCTACGTTTGACCGAGTCGTTAAAAATAAAAATAAAGTCTAAAATTTGCTAAAAGTAGCATATATGCCTAAAATGATATGTAAAATATTTTGGTTGCAAAAAGTAAATCTTTTGGTAACATCGGTAGTGGTTTAATCGGATCGATCTAATTGAATCGAGTCAAAAATTGACTCCAATTGTGTTAAAATTTTGTGTACAGTCTATTCTTGATGTGATAAGAGTGATTGAATCAAATTTGAGGTAATTTGGATTTGAAAAGTATGAGAGATTAATTAAAGTTGCTTATTGGATCATCAGTGGGCTTAGGTTAGCTTGGATTAAATCTACAATTTGGCCCAAGCCCATCTAAGAGAAATTTAAGGGTCTAAAAAATCTATGGGAGATCAGATTTTCTATAGTCTTCATCTCCCTCTCCCTTGACCAAACCTTTCTTCTCCATTTCTCTCTCAATTTCTTCCATTTTACTCTTAAATTCTCACTAAATCCAAGCATAAGAAAGAAATTTCTACCTCTCTAGATCATTATCTAAGCCTCTATACTTTGATTAGAGGAAGATAAGTAAGAGAAATCAAGTTGTAAAGCTTTAGGTGTCAAAGTGAGGTAAGTGAAATTCATGGATTTAATTTGGTTTTAAGATGCCTATAAGTATTTTGAGGTTCCTAGAGTTCATTTATGGTGTTATTTTGACCATTTGAGATAAAAAAATGTGGGTTTTAATGAGTGAAAATTTTGGCCATGTTAGGTGCACAAGGTGAAGAATAAGTTTCCAAGGCAAAGGAAAAGGAAAAGAAAGTCTAGGCAAGCTTGAGACAAGAGAAAAGGTTAGTGACTAATAAATCCTCATATTTCCCTTAATTTTGAATGATTTTCCTTTATATAACTTAGAAAAAATTTAGGAAAAATATGTATAATTGAAATTGACATTAGAATATTGAAATATGACCTTGAATAAGCGTATTAGGAAGCTTAATTGAATTTAAAAGCATGTGTAAGGTTGAATCTCTTTGTTGGCCGAATAATGGTCCAAAAGAAATTAATGTGTATATTGTGTATTTTGATGAAATTAAGCCATAAAATGATTATAGAAATGAAATAAGATGTCCATGAATTTTTGCAGAATTTATGAAAATTAATTGAATATTTTTTAGAAGAAATTCGGTTATTTACAAAATGAAATTATTGAATTATTGTGAAATAATTCATTGAATAAGTGAAAATGGTGAATTATTATGAAATAATTCACAAACTATGCAAAAAGTACTGAAAAAGTTGATTGACAATGTACTGAATTGAAAAAATAATTAAAACTGTTAAAAATCTGAAAAATGATTTGAAATGAAGTAAATGTTTGCCCTTCGCAATAGTCATGCAATTAAAATCTAGTTCAGAATATAATTGGCTAGCTATAGGGTACCCATACCGCAATACAAGTCATGACGACTTGCTTTGCTATAGTATGATCACTGATCTTCTATAGTATCTATCTGTTTTATGAGAAATGATCCTTTGGGATCATTTCTCAGTTTGTATTGTGGCCCTATAGGGTCCACGTACCGTATATCCTATCTGAAAATTTTCTATCGGGATTGTACTAGAGGCATTGTGATAAGAATAAGTTAAAAGTACAAAAAGAAAGCTAAAAGTGAAGTTTAAAGTGAAAAAGGATCTAATTGAAAAGAAAAAAGCTTAGAGACAAAAAG
Source organism: Excoecaria agallocha (assembly GCA_037975025.1). Classification (NCBI taxonomy): domain Eukaryota; kingdom Viridiplantae; phylum Streptophyta; class Magnoliopsida; order Malpighiales; family Euphorbiaceae; genus Excoecaria; species Excoecaria agallocha. The sequence goes on along the minus strand of CM075817.1, from coordinate 6,702,108 downwards.
GTAATTTTTCCAAAAATAAAAAATTGTACTTAATGAGTAAAAGTGATTAAGAAATGATTAAAAAGGGTAAAATGATAATTTAATGAGCAAACAGGTCAAAAATGAACTTTTGTAAAGTATAGGGATTAAAATATAATTTTGCATAAAAAGTTAAAATAATAACCGATTAATTGTTTATATGCCAAAAGTTAATTGAAAAGTGAAAACAAGAAAATTAATGGCAATTTTGTAATTAAAGTGTAAAAAGGGTATTTTTGTAATAAAATTTAAAAATTAAGGACTAAATTGAAAAGTTACCAAAGTTTTAGTATTGAATTGAAAAGTAATTTTTGATAAGAAAAATTGGTAATTTTGTATAATTAGTGTAATTATGCATGCTGAAAAATACTATGATTTTTAGATAATACTGAACATATTTAATGATCAGCACATAGAATTTACTGCATACAGGTATAGAAGATGAGCTAGAGCAATAGTACACTTGGCGAAGAATTTTGAAGGAATAAAAGTTATTTATTTTGTATTGGCACATATAATTTTGTAACAATTAAAGTAAAAAAAATGATCTATATTGGTACAATGACTGTATATATGTAAATATGTGGTTGGCTAGTATGGATTGTATGTGTATGATGGAAATGAAATTGAGTATGTGGATGAGAGTTATATATTATTTATAAACTGTTGTGCCCTTGAGAGATTGTAAAAATTATATGTATTTCAGGGAACTAGTTAAGTTTATAGCCATTATATTGTTAAATTTTTGTAAAATAAATAGAAACATTTGACGATTATAGGTCAGCAGCAAGTCGAGCTTATGACATAAATAATGGGTAAACATTAATAAGTAATGATTTGTGTAATTAAGAATATGATGCTTAAGTTAAAAAAAGGATAAAAAAAAATTTTTGTCAATCGCTTAAATCAGTAAAATTATTATAGTAAATGTGTTACATTTCATACTATCCAAAATCACAATTATTTTTTCAAAACACATCCGAAATTTTTTAGTTATTTTTGGAACTAAAATTTTTAAAAGGATACCGTTATCTTTTTTGAAATTTTTATAACCAAAATAATCCAAAGAAAAAATTTTGTTCCATTTTTTTGCCGGTTTAAAAAATGGCCAAAATAACCTTAACCCCCTTTTTTTTTTTTAATTTTAACAACAGGATTAGCTCCAAAAGATGCGCAGAAAAGAAAACAACATTTGGAAGAGAAAAACAATGAAGAAATGCCGAGTCAAAAAAATTGCGATTAGATTTGGCCAGTCAGCAAAATAGAAAAACAAATTCGTGGTGACTAAATTGACACGTGTAGTGATCCCTTTACATCTACGTGGAACTCAGAAAATTATTGAGATGCTTTTCCCATCCCTCTTGCTTTCTTCTTGTTCGCTCACAGGGGAAAGCAGTGTGATTTTATAGTAACACAACGGACAATGTACAGAACGGCGGCAACGCGACTGCTCCCCGGGGCCGCCGTGGGTAAGAGTAATTATGGCTCTTTCAGATTGCTTAATCCTCGAACTCCCGTTACCGGTTCTCGATTTTGCACCTCGGCGAATCCTCAATCGATCTCCTATCAGAACCCTAGTAATCAAAATCAAATCCCACATGTGAATGTAAACCCTACGCTTAATCAATCCGATTCAATTGCATCATCATCATCCACGTCGTCGTCTTCTTCTTCTTCTTCGAATTGGTCAACATCGTCTAAGGCTGATGAGGCTGGACAGTACCAACACCACCGAGAGAGGCAGATACCTACAGTTGAGTACCAAGAAGAGCAAGCTCGCGTGCTTCAAGCTTCCCTACACCACGTGGTTCGCACTTCTCAAAATTCTTTCTTTTCTGGGCTTTGTTTTTAGAACAAGAAAAATAAATTTCTGATTAATAGCTCTGAGAAACATAACAGTCTAGTGAATAATCTGATTCAGTTTAGAGCTAATGCTTTATTGAAAGGGGCGATTCAAAAATGGAATCTAAATGTTTTGTTGCAGATGCGGTTGGGATGGACTGAAGAGGCCTTGATTGCTGGAGCAAGGGACGCTGGTGTATCCCCCGCCATTGTGGGATCTTTCCCTCGAAAAGAGGCTGCACTAGTGGAGGTATAGTTTTCTACCCTGCTGTAAGGTTACACTTCGCCCGCCGCTTGTTATTTTGTGAATACAAATATTGGATATTATTTATGTTGCCTTTATTCATCGATGCTTGACTAGTACCTGAACTCATATTGATTATTTACTTTACTACATGTTCTTGGATGGCTTCTTAATTCTTGTGTAGCCTCCCGTTTGAACCTAAGATCTATTCTGCCTCTCTCCTCTGCAGCTCGTATAAGATTTTTTTCCTTTTCATGGGGAGTATTTTTTTCAGTTGATATGTCTGCACATATCATGCATAACTTATTGTGCATATCTTAAGGTTCGCTATTTTAGAACAGGTTGATATTTTCTTAGATGCTTGTTATGCTGTCTGGTTTTTAAACCCTGGAGATCACAGAGTCTCATAGAGTCACAGAGGAGAAAAATCTATGCCCTTACATTTTTGGTGAGCTAGTGCAAAGTTTGTGTTTAATGCATTGGAACTTTCTATCATTAATGCTCAGTTATTGGTTCAGCTCTAGAATGCCCACAATCTTCTGTATGGATGTATCATGAGTGTGATAATAACATGCACTCTTTACTTTTTGTTTTCAGTTTTTCATGGATGAATGTTTGCGGAAACTAATTGATAGAATTGACTCTGAAGAGGATTTACACAACTTGGTTGCCAGAGAACGAATCTCCAAGCTTGTCAGGATTCGCCTAGAAATGCAAGCTTCCTACATATCGAAGTGGGCCCAAGCACTGAGCATCCAAGTACCGTTCTTTGTTTCCCTTCTTGTTAAATAAAGAAGCAAATTTGTATTTATGAAGGTGAACTGCTAAACACCTGTTTTATAACTTTCTGTATAGGCACACCCAGCAAATGTTCCAACAAGCTTTAAGCAGAGGGCAGCATTGGTTGATGAAATCTGGCATGCTGCTGGCGATGAAACCTCTGCAATCAATTGGTATGTAAAGCGCACTGTTCTGGGAGGCATATATTCGACAACTGAGATCTACATGCTGACTGACAGTTCCCCAGGTTTATTTTCACAAACTTTTATCTGTTTATTTGGCACTAAATTGAAAAAGCAAAAAGAAAAAAGAAAAGAATCACATGTGGAGTGTTTGTAAAATGATCGTGATGTGTTGTATGGTTGTTTTACTTCTTTTGGCTGTTTGATTGTGGATATTATGTTGTTTTTCTCTGATACTGCCAGAAAGAAATGCTCCCCTAGCCTTTCCTTTTTGCATTTTTTCAACAGCTGGATCATCCCTTAATTAAGCTATTATTTGGTTGATATACTCCTTTCTGGAGATAAATTGTGAATGATATCATTTGTTCATTTTCTCATCTAATTTCCCACAGATTTTCGTGACACATGGGCATTCTTGGATCATCGAGTGAAAGATGCCTTCGACCTCAAGAAGACAATTCAAGAGGTAATCTTACAAAGTTCTTCTTGCTGCTTTATTTCAAGTTTATTATTAAAGTTATGGTCTTCGTAATTAAAGACTTTTAATCCGGTGACTGTATTGCAGGCACAGTACTTAGCTGAAGCAGTTGGTGCTGGGATGGGGAATTCTCTGCAAGGATTTGTGAAGAAAGTTTTTCAGGGTTGAATCTATGTGTCCATGGCATGGCTACCATTTTTCACCTGGCCACTCCCTTGATTTAGATAATTCTTGCACTTATTTCCTCTGATGAGGGACCAAAACTAGGAGATGCCTTGATGTTGCAGTGCTGTTGCTATAAGTCCAAATATTTTCTGAATGTTGGAAGCCTGTGTGCATACAAGTTCTGCTGAAAGCTTTGGTGCTAAACATAGAACCAGTTGTCAACTGGACCTTTTTTAGTGATGCTCTTATACACTCGTAACTGATGACAAGTTATGCTTCAGAATAAGTTTATTCCAAAAAGAATTTTTGGATGTATTGAAATTTCATTATAAGTTTAATGCATTGAGAGAGAGGGACGTAGATTTCATTCAATTTGTTTGGCTGCTTCACAAATAATTTCGGATCATACATCCTGCGGCCTCATCTGTCATTGTGTACCCCCCCGCAGCCAAGAACCATATATTTGTTTAAATTTTATTCATCAAAGACCAAATTAACTATAAACTGCTGTTGACAATTTGTGATGAGATGATAAGAAAATTCATACTGTGATGATTTAATTCAGTGGTACTGATTAGTCAAGAAAACCAGTTTTAATTAATGCCATCAGGTTATTCAGAAGTTTAAAAAACAAAAAATGCTACCAATTTTAAAACATTTATTAGATGAATTTGGCTGCCTAAATTTCCAGCTGTACACCCATTACCCGTCAAATAAGAAATTGACTAATTAAATAAAATTATGATTGCGGGCCTTTCCGTTTGTATTGTTGAGAACTCTTTATTCATATCACAGCAAAATATAGAGGAAATTACCCCAAATATTATCTTTTTTAATTTTTTTTAAAAATATACAATTCTTTTTATATTTTTCATAAATTTCATTTTTAAATTTTTATTTTCGAAAATATAACTTTCTTCAACTAAAATGAAAACTTTCTTTCATCTTTTCAACATTCTCATCATATTTTTCATTCTTCAATGCGTACTGGCATTTTTCTCTTTGCCGACGATAAGGAATTCTATCTTTGTTGTCAGTGATTACTGCAATGTGGCGATTGTTAATCGAGTTGATGTAAAACAAGGTTCGAGGAGATGTAAATTGACTGAAATTTGAAGTACAAGTACTATTTTATCAATTTTTGTAATTACCAACTGTAAATTTGTATTAGATATTATGATGAATCTTGAGTAAATTATAGTCTGAATTCTCAACTAATAATATACATGTGGTTGATATTTTTCGAATTAATTTCCAACTAATGACATTCCATTGAATTTGAATGTTTTTTTTTCTTCTCATTTTTAATGGATTTGCTCCTGGTTATTGTTTTGGATTTACTTTTGTTTGTTTATATTGAAATGGTTGATCAAGGTCAAAGAATTTTTTGGAGATTATTGAAAAGTAAATTGAAAGAGTTTAAAGAAGAGGACAAGGAAAGAAGCAAATAGATGACGTTTCTGCGTGTTTTATAATTTTGGCAATTGGGGATATGTATTGCTGGTGTAATTGGTTCAATTATGGATAATTTTTTGTTCACTGGAGAATTAGAGTTCATTGCGGGTGGATAATATTTGGAAATTGCTCGATACTCTGTTGTTGATATGTGGTGTCTGCTTTCTAAGAATTCTTATTTTATTTTATTTTATGAATTATAAGTTTATCAATTCGCAGAGACAAATATATATATATATTCAAAGGACACAACAATTTGAAAAAGAAACTGAGAGGATTTGTGTGTCAGCATTTACCTATATTGATATGTATGTTTTAGGGGTGATGGTAAAAAAAAAAAAAAATCCACATCTAAAGTTTGCGAAAAGTAAGAAAAAGAGGTTGGATCATCATAGTTTTGGAGGGACTTCAGTGGTTACGTAAATTATATTATGAACAAAGATGAGAAAAGAATTTATAGTTAGATTATTCATTTCTGATTGGCAATTCATAATTCATTTTTTGTACAAAAATGTTGCTGATTTGAATCAGAGTGCAGCAGGATTGTCTAGTTGTGATTTGTGAAATATGTATTCAATTGAATTAGAAGGAAAAAGACATTCAATTTTTTGGTTCTCTAGTTTGTATTACTTTCTCATTAACCAATCTCTTGATTTGATTGGGAGTGAACAATCTTCTTTTGGGATTTTAGATTTTTGAGATGTAAATTAATGAAAAGATTATATGTTCTTCAGCAGGTTATTGCTCTTAAACGACAATGTTAATTAGTGAAAATTTTTTGATTAGGTGAAACGGTTAAGCTTGAATAATTTTTAAAGGATATTAAAAACTTTCTTTGCTAGAGTTAATCATTCTTTGAGTAACAGAAAAGGAAGACATGAGTATTCAGTTTGGTTGAACTCATTCAATAATGAGTTAAAGTGAAGCTAAAATTTGTACTAATAAGTAAAACAAGGTAATGTTTTTCAAGCTTCTGTTAGTAAATTGAAAAGCTTCCGACCATCTTCTAACTGTTAAATGCTGAGGCCTTTTCTTTTGGCTTCTAAATCACATTATCATCAAGAAATACATTTTCTCAACCATTTCAATTTATAATAGAACTAACTGTTTTTCATTATCATTTTCAGTTTAATTAACTAACAATTTAAATCATGACTTTCTTAGAATATATAGTTTTTTTTAACACTAAGAATGCCTTAGAATAATTAGTTTACTATCTCATGCTGCAACTTTCAAATAATTTATCTATTCATATAGTTTGGGAGGTAAATGCCAAATGTTGGGAAGAAAGACGTATAATTACAAAGAAGATATAAAATAATTAGGGAATCTAAGTCGTATTAACCAAGTGAAATTCCTCCCGAATACATAAATGTTGTTGGAATTAATTAAACTCCATGCACATCATTATTTACATATAAATCTAACAACTTGATGCCATGCCTTACTTGTAAAAGAGAATTAAATCATTATCATATTTTTAAATTAGAAATTCATTGTTTCACTTTATTGTCACAATCATTAAATGAGTCCATGCACACTTAGATACGATTTTCCCTTGTAATCAATATACAACCCATAATTTCATTTAATTAATTCCTTTCAAAGTGAAATAAGAAGCATTATAAAGAGAATATTTTTCATACATTAATTAAACAATCCTGATATATAAAAGTAATGATTTTTCTAGAATCATGACATCATTCATTCATTTTTCCTAATAAACTTTTGGTAGCTCGTTTTAGGTGATGCTTCATCATCACTTGCAATATTTTGTTGTCTTGGCAAATCTTTTGCATAAACAATATTTTTCACAATAAACTCTCCAACTTGAAAAAAAATATAATTTTTAGATCAATAATAATATATCAAATAATATACAAAAACAATCACAATAAATAGGAAGCACACACACTGTATATAACAAGTATATATATTATATGCACCAAGTACACACATTGTATACATCATGTACACACATTACATACATCAATTGCACACAGTGTATATATCAAGTATACACTTTATATATCATATTCGTGTATAATAAAAGGAAATGAACATGAATAATACATTCTAGAAATCTGAACTTTTTTACATTATTTTCAAGCCTTTTGTTTCATGGGACGATGTTCTTCACAAGCTTTTCTTCCATAACTATTGTAGCAAGACAAATCGTTAATTCTATTGATCTAGTACAAGCGGTGACTTTGAATTTTTTCTCTAATTTGTGATGGATGATATGCTATTTCAGGTATTGGAATTGAATGAGATAGATGGGGAAGTCAAAATAACGAAGCTTGGGCCTGATCTAATTGGAGACAACCAGCAACCGCAGTACACTGTACCTCCAAATGTGTGGTTTGGTGCATTTCCATCAAAGGACTGGACCATTTCTTCAAATGGGGCTGTTGCCAAAGCAGCACCAAGGGACAGCGAGACTCACTATTCCCTTGTAGGCTGCACTTGTGCACCTGCATTTCAGTTTGAGGATTTTGAGCTTGAAAAACGCTCCAAGCTTCTCTCGAAGTTTCCCAGTCACGAGTCCCTCATCTCTTTGCTTACGCTTCCGGAGTGATGATGTCCCCTTTATATTGACATAGTTTTTGATGCTGATGAATTTCTGTCTGGCAAAAATGTTGTGTCGTGCTGAGAAAATCAAAATGTGAACTTTGATGTCTCAAAAATAAGAGTTTGACCGGTTTCCTCCTACCTGTAGAATTTGCAAGGTCGAACGTCACTGTAGAAACATTTGGCCAATTTATTGGGCTAAAGGATCTAATTTTGGGAATTTCAGATTGATTCCACATATGCAAAAACAAATAAAATTCACTTTATCCAAAACTACTGGACATTGGACTTCATCGAATCTATATTGCCCCAAAAAGGTAATTGCTCGTTATTGTACAGCAGCCATTGTAACAATACCACCTTGCATAACTTCCAATATGATGGAAATTCCACATAAACGCCAAATTGACAGGATAGCAACCAGCGATTACGCGCAAACAAGTTAGCACCTTGTTGTTTAAAGAATTCTAGACCCATATGCTGCAATGCCTTTTACGTGCAGATTCTAGTTTCTGAACGGAATTGCTACAGAAATGCATATGCTAATCAAACATTCCACATATCTCAACATAACAAAGAGAAACAGTTGCACAGAGAAACTTCTGCAGAAACTATCACGTTGATTAGCACAAAGAACCACAAGAATGTAGAGATCGTGCCAATGCAAAATGTGGCACCAAACTGAAGAGTTATTTCACAATTTGCAATTGGTGGGGAACCAAGGGGAAGGGACTAAACTGGTCAAGTTAATCATTAACTTTAATACAAAAAAAAAAAAAAAATCCAAACCTTGAACTAAAACTAAACAGCCTAAACATGCGCAACTGCATATCAACATAATCGAGATGCATGCTACACAGCTAAGGGAAGCCTCGTCATTGGCTCTGCAATCCCCAAACCCGATTTCCTCTCCCAATTCCAACAAGTTGAGGTACAGCTGCCATTGTCTTTCTAACTTCCTCCACAAAAAATGAACAAAAAGCAAGAATCTGAGAAACCTGACCAAAGTTCTCACATATTGGGATAATTACTGCTCTAAAATTTGCAGTGTGGCATGAAATTGGGAGATTATGGAAGCTCCTGTTAATCAAAATCAAGGAACTCCATTCTTTTTCTCATGGTACCCTTTAGATCTGTTGCTTCTCTCTCCACCTTTTGAGCCTGACACAAAAAAAATGCCATTAAGCTATTGAAAGGACATGAAATAAGGAAGAAATAGACAATTTTAACTTATCTAACTGGAGCAATACAATATCTTTTCACAGACCAAGTGCTCAATTTAGCTGAAATCACATTCTCACAGCAGCCAAAAAATAGAGACTTGCATAAATCACAACAACAAATATGTAACAACAGCCCAAAAAAAATAAAAAAAATAAAAAAAAAAAGAATATTGGGAACACACAACAACAGATATGTAATTCATGCACGCGGGAATTAAGGCTGCAAACAAATTATACCATAAGCTTTCAACCATTTGTCTTATCGACATTACATGAACCATACTTGAAGCAGGTTGAACTTAGCTCATTGAGTAAAATCAACAAGCTCAAGAACCAACTCATTATTAGGCACATTTAAGTACTTAGTATGGCTGCAGTCATAATCCATTTCAAAATAAAACAAAAATATGCTTAACCACTTGGAAAACTAAGGCATTGATTGAAGTTTCTTGTCTTGTCTCATAGCTTATAGCTTGAAGTGATTGATGTAATTTCTTGTCTTGTAACTTATACCTTGAATTTTATAGAGTTTTCATTGAGTCAATGAGCTATACCTTCTCTAAAATGTGCTTACCTTCAACCTAATTCCAGATTGAACTCAAACTTGCACTAAAAGATTCGGTTCAAGCTCGAACTTAAGAAAATTTTTAGCAAACACATGTCACTTACCCTTTTAATCTCTGCCTCTGATACACAGGTCATATGAGAGGGAAGCTCCTCCTTTTCCAAGTCCTATAGGATGCATGGAAAAGATTAATTTTTAATCAAAATAATCAGAAAAAGTAAACATATATCATATAGAAGGGATGAGACATAATACCAGTTCTCCAATCAAGACAACATTTTCTCCGCGAATTACATATAAACCTAAGGGGATGTCACAATAAAGATCTCCAACTATAACTCGATCGCATGCACCTTCAAGAACAACATTAGCTGTTCATGGAAAATAGCACTTCTATCAGCAATTAAGGTTCAAAAGATATATATATATATATATATATATATATATATATATATATATATATATATATATATATATATATATATATATAAAAGAAACATCATTTATAAATTGCAATGGATCAACTACCAAATTGATCAAAAGATCGTAATATGCCTAGGAGTTTTCGCCCATCACGAAGCAAGACAAGAAGTTTCTCTGCAAAAGGGATAAAGTTACGTAGTCAAACATCTCAAAATAGAGGACTGAGCTGTTCCGATAAGCATATGCAACCACTAATGAGCAGAAAACTTTTTGTCATTAATAGTGTCGAAGAAAAAGAAAAGAGAACCTTGAACTCTTCAATCCATACAAAGCCAAAATCCATAGGCAATTTCATCAAGATCACCACCCTTCTGTTAAGTTTATAATGTATACATACAGTCAAGTAATTTTCAGAACAAACATTTACTTTGGCAAGTCCTTCACCTCCACTCTGGCATCATTTAAGCTCCCAAGAAAATCATTGTGCTCATATTCATTTTTTTTTTTTCGCAAAAAGGATTACAATAGCAGTTTACCCATATAGAAAAATTAACAATCAAGGTTGCCTTAGGAAAGTGAACAGCTATGGACAACATTCGATTATATTCCACAACCAGTAACATAGAAGACACAAGTACAAAGATGCATAAAGGAAACTTTTGGCATCTAAATGAAACAGTAATGCTTATGAACACAATTTCCAGCAAATCAATTATCACAAAATCCAATTAAGAATTAAAAATGATTTCAACATCAAACAGCTTAATTGCATCGGCTTCCCTTTAAATCGAACAATATTCATTAGGCAATTAAACATCCAGACAGAACAGAGATATACCCACAGATATATTGAGAAAAATAAAGAGGGATTACTATCAAGATAGCTGGCAAGTGAAGTAGAGAGGAAAATATCATCTGGGCCAGCCCACGACATCGAGCTCACTTCTGTTTCCTAATTCAGGTATCAACCCAAACACTGGCATTGGCTTCTTAACAAAACACTTGAATCCCCCCCTCAACAACTCTGCTTCTCTCTCTGTCTCTAATCAAAATCACCAGCCCCAACAACCCTAATTCCACCTTCAATGGCCGAAAGGTCGCTCTTTCTTTTCCCAGAACAAGAAATCAGAGAAGAAGTGAATGATTATATGTGGCCTTTCTAAGAAGTTAGGTTTGCAACTTTTGACAAATAGGCTCTATGGAAAGATATCAATCTGCCAATTTTCCTATATCTGTTATCTGTAACACAATTAATCCCAAAGTTGAAAACTTTAATCCCATACATACCTTTGACCTTTGGATTGATAGGAAAGCTGTAATTATGTCAGTATTAGTTATAGACCGTCGGATCACTTTGCAATCATTGGGTTTTGTGCCCGGTATCAGATTGAAGATTGGGTAGGTTTAATATTTTTGTTTCGTAATTTTTCTATCTCACCGTTTCACTCGTGAAATGATTAGATAAATATGAATCTTATACGTGTACTTGCAATTATCAAAATTATTTTTCCACTATCTTAATAATTAAAATACATTTCATAAAAAAGATAATTCAAATGCAAAAAAGTGAAATCAATCGATACGTTGAAAATATACAAAAATAAAAATAAATTAATTTGTTAATTTTATAAAGCGATACTTAAAATGAGAAAAAAATTCAAATAGGACAGCTTAAGCTAATTTTAATTCTCCAAAGCTTTTTTGATATACAATAATTCAACTAAACTAGAGGCAGTAAAGTCCTGACATCCAACATGTATATTTTTATTTATTTATTAAGAATTTTGATATTTTTAATAATAAATTTGAATAAATTAAGTAATAACAAACAACCAAGATAATTATGTACTATTTTGAATAATTCAACATAAAGGCGGACCAAAATTTTATCAAAGAGGTGGCAAAATATAAAGATAATAGAAAATATGACAATTTAAGATAGACTGACGAATAAGAAATAAAAAAAATAGAATGATCAATTAAAAAAATAAATTAGAACAAATAAAAATTTATAATTAGTTCTTTGAAAAAGAGAGAAAAAAGTCGGGAGGCCAAAGTTCCCTCATGTCCTTGCGTCTATTTGAGAGAAAAATTTAATTTAAAAAGAAAATGTATATGATTTTTAATATTTTAAAAGTAATTTAAAGCATTTAAAATAAATAAAAAGATGCTATAATTTTCTGGAAGAAAAAAAAATAGCAGGAGATTTAATAAAAACGTATAATATAATATGATGATGTGAGATCATAGGTGAGTGGGGTCCTCTGTCCTTGAGTTGAGGTGCCGCTCGTATGGAATGGTTGCAATTTGCAAATTTTGGTCGGTTTGATGTACTTTCATTTAACGTCAACAATTGCAGCATATTACGTCTGCCGCCTCGTCGACAGCTATTTGTACAAAACTTTGTATTATTCTCAAGGAAAATTTCATACTTTATACTTGAACCATGTCCATGCTTGAACGATTTTGCATATTGCGTTAATATTTTTTTAAATTATATATTAATTTTTTAAATTTAAATAAAATATATTAAATTTAAAATATATGGTATAAATAATAATTTAATATACATTCTATTAAAATCGTATATATTTTAACGTAACGTTATTATTTTTATTAAATGTTTAGATTTAATACGTTATAATAAATAAGTTCAGAAATTCATTTAATAATTTTAAAAATATAAAAATTCAATATATAAATATGTAAAAATTAAAAAAATTCAATTTATATTTTTAAAAGTATAAATATTTAATGTATAAAAATATTAAATTTTAATAATATTAAATTTTAATGATTAAATTATAAATTTTGTGTATTTATACTATAAAGTTTTATTATACATCAATTTTTTAATAATTCAGAATAGGAATGATCACGGAACGGAGCGAGAGCGGAGAATATCTTCCCACTTATTGCCTCCCGGGGACCAGGGAGGGGAGGGGAGGGGCAGAATCGTACTCAAAATTATTTTGAAAAAAAATTTTCCTCATCTCCATCCACGCATAAAAATATTTTATTTTTTTAAAAAATATAATTATAACTAAAATATAATATTTAATAATTAATTATAAATAAAATATAACATTTAATAATTAAAAAATATAAATTTAACTATAAATTAAATTAATATAAATTTTAGCAATCGATAGAACTAAAATTAAATTATATAAATATAATTAAATTTAATTATTAAATTTTGGAAACGAAAAAATTTTAGAGCGTGGACCACAATCCCTATCTTCATTTCAAATTTTAAATCGAAAAATATTTTTTTATTTTCGTCTTTACGGAAATTTTTTTTAAAAAATCTGAATTTTATTTGGGATTATTTTTTATTAAAGATGATCACCCTAAATATAAAATTAGGCTATATAATTACATTTTGTTGTTATCGCGGATGATTGACCCCACCAATATTTATATATATAAGATTTTCAAGTGTAATGCCACATCACATGGCTCAGTTACAGAACGGACTATGTATAGGCCCGCCAGTGAAAAATTAATTGCTAAGATGGATAAAAACTTTTTCAATCGCTTGGATTTAAAACATTTTTTTTTTTTAAATAAGTGATGAATTACTTCAATCAATTAATGTTAATGAATTTTTTTAAATAATACAGCATCTTGCTTCTATCAAATCCAACCATTAGTGACCTGGATGTTCTCCATTAACCAAGTCCCAGGTAATTAAGAAATATATATTTGATATATTCCATATAAGAAATGCAGATATAATATCGGATCCGAAGATGAGATAAAGGATAAAAATCAAGAATTTATGTGAGATTTATTTAAAAAAAAATTACCCACAAAAGCTGAAAATCTAACCTAATTAGATGAAAATTAATTGGAAGAAGAAGATGGCATATAAAAATAAGAAATAGAGTGTGGTAGGTGAGTAGAGTGAAGCAATGTATTAATTAAAGACCATTTATAATAATGGTTGCCTATTAAATTAAGGCATCCATAGACATCGATCCACTTGCCTTCCATAAACATCAAAAACAGCTTTGTCCTCTATGTTCACCTCCATTTCCAACTCTTTTATCATTAACAACACCTCCAGCAATTCATGTTTCCAAATCTAATTATATCTCCAAAACTATATCTGCAATCAAAACAACAAGATACAGAACTTAGATTATTATATACATTAACCACTCCCCAAATTCCATTAACCAAAACTTACATTCAGAATCTGTCTTCACCCATTTACTTCCTTTATCTTCCTTGTCCTTCTTACTACCACCACTTGGCTTGTGTTCAGTCGCTAAGAATTTCTTTGCAGATGTTTGTGAATTTGGATTTTGTGGATATATCTTCTTGAGAAGTATGGCCCTTAACATCTGCATATTCATTTAATTATTATCAATTTCTCAAATTCCATTTAAAAAGAAAATGAATTTCATCATATATATATATCTATATACCTACCTTTTCCAATGTGGATTCAGGGACTTGATCTCTAAGACTAGGGGTAGGTGTAAATCCACCTCTGCAAACAAACATCTTCTTTAAAAGAAATGACAGTGATTTTTTGTTAAGATTTTTACTTGTATTATTATCCAGACACATTCCTTTTCCTGCTCCAACAACTATAGAAGAGCTACCATGCAAAGGATGGCTATCTTCTTCTTCATTGTTGGACTCATCTTCCAAGCTTGGATTTCCACTGAGAAGATTAGCAGGATCAGAATTTAGTGTTCCTTGCTGTCTCTGCAAAAGCATGTTGTTTAGCTCGTTTTGAACTTTCTCTACAATTTCTTCAAGTGTAAATTCCTGAATTGATTTAGGCTCGGGATCTTCTTTTTCTTGTTTTGTGTCGCTTGTGTTTCCAAATGTACCGATTGCTAGCAATCCATGAGGCCAATCACTGAATTCTTCGTTCCGACTTGTATGATCTGTTCAAGCAAATAAACAATTCCATGTTACTTAAACAACAATGCATTTTCATTGCTCATTGAGAAAAAAAAAAGGCAAGAAACCTCTTACGATGGACTGAAACAGAATTGGAGTTCTTGCTGCCATATCTAGAATTGATTTTGTTTTGCATCCAACCGAATATCTGCAATTGTTAAAGACAGACATAATAAGAAAACAGTATACTTATTTCTAGCCATTTCTTTAGGTGTCTAATATACCTTCATTGAGTAAACCTGTAGGCTTCAACAAAGGATTGAAGGAAGAAATTCAGTATACTTTAATTCTGAATACACACAAATCCCATAAGGTAGTGAGTTAAATAGAAAGAAAAATTCCAGAGACAAAATGGTAAGTGCCAATGCCGATGGTTCAAGTTCCAAAAACACTTCACTTTTGCCGCCTTTTCTCTCTCTACTTCTTCTATTTGTCACCTTTGCTTCAACTACTACGTCCTTTTCCCTCTCTCTATTTTCTTGTATTTCTCATCTATATAATTTTTCACTGTTTTATAGCTAATGCATGCTTTTAATTATGTAACAAAATACATAAAAAAGACATTTATTCTCTAGTGTAATTATAACTACTAATTAAATAAAAGATAATTAATATACCCAGTATGATTCATTTCAAGTGTACATATTAAAGTTTCATTAACGGATTACAATATATTGAAAATTTTTTAATTTAAATTTTCATTTTCTTCTCTTCTTAAAAAAATTGCCTATCAAGAATATATATATATATATATATATATACACACACACACACTTCTACTTTTGTATTAAAAATGGAATGAGAAGCAATCATTTTATAGAATTGATAAAAACTATTTTAATAAATTCTAATTAGCATTTTCTAACATTGATGTTTGGAAGTTACATTCTTAAAGGGAATCATGGTACAATAAAATCAAAGTTGATGTACACAAGAAATAATGCTGAATTTTGCAGTGGAACAAAACAAATTTGAACATGAAGAAGTATGTAGTTTCTATTTGGAAATTAGCATAGATTGCCCCGACATCCAAACAACAGAGCACTTAGAAAAACTGGAGAACAAAAGTAGAAAGGGGCCAGCCTTCACGGCAGGGAAATTATACGCCACACTCCCGTGCGATGTTTCTCACTAACCGAACCGCCACCGCCACCATCTTCCACCGCAACATTATCTTCCCCACATAAAAAATACGTGGTGTTTATTTATCGTAACTCGATCTCGTATTCATGATCAGCTAGTTTTGCAGAGAAATCTGAGGTTCTTGCCAGTTTCAGCCAAAAGAAAAAATCAAGGTTGTTTTGCTTATTAATTGATTAACATCACCGGTCATCGGTTTTGGGATTTGAAAATATTGTTTGTAGGGTGAAAAGATTGTGGTGAAAATTAAATAAATATTAAAGAAAGTAAGGTTTGTAACATCTGAGGGTGACAATGTCCGGAGTATTGGTCTGACATTGTTGGACATATTTGGTTTAATTGAGAAATGGGAACAACAAAATATTTAACTGAATTCTTTGGAAATTTGTAAAGGATCTGTTTTATATTTTTAGAATGCAAATCCCTGAATTGGGGGCTCATGATGCAAATTATGTACACATTTACACTACCAAATCCCAAAATTATAAACTTCTTTGATACTGGTTGATAGCTAGAGGATATTCTTGCATTTCGCCATATTATTGTTAACTCTCACCATAGGATATGTTTGTGCTCTCTATATCATTTTGTTTGTCCTTGCGACACATTTTTCATAAGTTTTATTCCCATTGATTCTCTAAATGGAAAATGATCTGGCTCAGTTAAATATTAGAGAAGAGGAGGAAAATGGTTGGACTTATGAAGACTTGGAAGTAAGTCATCAAAATCAGTTCGGGATTAATATTGGTGGGAGGTTTCTTACTGAAGCAGTTAGTTTTGGACTAAGCCTAGAACACCTCACAGTCATTACCAAAAGGTGTGAACTATGACCTAAGGTCATGGAAGGGGGTCACAGTTAGTACCAAATACCTGCGGACCATGACATAGGTATCTGTAAGGTTCTGGACTGAAAAGTAGACTACCTCATGGTCATTAGCTCAAACCTACTGACCATGAGGTCCATTGTGCCCAAAGGCAGATTTCCAATCTCGGTTTGTACACAATTTTAGACTTATAAAATGACATTTTTAAGCCAAAATGGCCTACTATACAAAGTTATTCCTCTATGTTTCTATTTTCCAAAACATCAAAGATCACCCCAATAAGACTTGTATATCTCAAAATATTGAACAAAAATCAAATACTGCTCCTAATGATTGGGCAGCAACCACACATAGAATTCAACCCAAAATACCATCATCAAGTAGTAAGATTCAATTTTCGGTTCCTTTATACAAAATCAAAATATGTGTGTCTAGTTTCTATCCCATTTGAAATTTCTCAATTTGAATACTGTAATTCAAGATATCACCAAGATAGTCTATACAGGTCAAAAAAAACTCTAGGCAAATTTTTGTGATTTCAAAAGCTACTTGCATAATTCAGTTTTCAATCCATCTCAAGCTTAATTTCCATAAAGATAACATATAATAACATCAATAAACATGTATTTCAGGTCCACAACCCAAGTACACACACATATGTACAACAATGAAAGTTCCCATAATAGCTAGCCAAACTTCTTCAACCTTGTTGTACTTCTTTCCCTTTCCTCTTGCTTCCTTCTCCTTCTACATAAAGCAGGGTATCACCACAATTATACATATCCTCCTTCAACTAAAACACTACATGCATAAAGAAAAGAAGAGGAAGCATGCATGCTTACCTTAGAATTTAGCTACTAGCTACTCTTTCTCTTTTAAGGAATTAATTGAGAGATTGTAGAGACGAAGGTTAGGGGTTATTTAGAGGTTAAAATGAATGAGATTCCAGCCTTTGGGTGGCCGGCCATACCACCTTAAATACTCCCTCTTCCTCTCTACAATTTAAGAAGTATTTAGAGAAGCTAGTTGCCAAAATCCTATTGGTCCACTTAGGAGATTTTTTTAGTGAAATTGCTCCTAACTCCCTAGTTTTTCCTTATTTCTACTTTTTCCTCATAACTTACACTTTCATCTTTTAATTAAACCCCCAACTACATATTTTCTTCTAATTTTAAATACCCGTGGCTTAATGTGAAAAGACAAATTTACCCATCTCTTTAGAAATAATTCTTTCTAGGTCTCCATTCACAATAACATCAATTATCCTGTACAATCGAATCATATTACCATATAAATATATTATTCATTAGTTAGTATTCCTTCTAGGGTACAATTAGGGCCTTACAGTAACTTTGGGTTTTTCTCATTTTCTCTAATTGTTTCCTAGATGTTGTTTTGGCTCCCACTTCAAATCATTCTCCTTTTATAATTGATCTTAATAAAAATTTTAATTTGTGGAGGAGAAAATGTTTTAGATTTAAAAATAGTTGGCTACTTGATGCTGAGATTATTAATGTTATTAAAGCTAGCTGGACAAGGTCGAAATTTATAGGAATAATGAATAGGAAAAAAGCTTGCTGCCATAAGCTTAAAGAGTGGGGTAGAGCTCGATTTTAAATTAAGAAGAAAAAAAAGAAAAATATAGAGAGGCAGATAGAGAGATGTCATGAGAATGGGTTAAGGCAAAATTCTAATATCATTAAGAGGCTTAGAATATAGTACAACATTGTTTTGGAAAAGAAAAGGTTAAAGTGGCGTCAAAGGGCAAAAAAATTTTGGTTGAAACATGGGGATCAAAATTCTAAATTTTTTCATGCCCAGGCTAATTCAAGGAAGAAGAAGAACTATATCTTTGCTTTGAAAAATAATCAGAGGGATTGGGTTTCTGATGGAATTGGAATTAGTGAGATTATTGCCAATTATTTTGCTAATTTATTTCAAAGCTCGATAGCTGATTAAACTTGGATTACAGAATTGGTTGATAGAAGAGTTTTAGACTCAGATAATAAGTCACTACTGCTCCCAGAGATACAGTTTTCCAAATGCACCCAAACAAGTATTAAGGGTCGGATGGTCTTAACCCGGCATTTTATCATAAATTCTGGAATATTATTGGGAAGGATGTGTTGGAGGGCTGTCAATGGTAGCTCAGTAATGGTATTTTTTTCTGAATGCCTTGTTGATACGTCGTTTATTTTAATTCCAAAAATTGAAAGTCTTATATCTATTAAGGATTTTAGACCAATTGCTCTTTGTAATGTCCTTTATAAAATTGTATCTAAAGTATTAGCTAATTGGCTTTTATTTCGGGTAGATTAATCACTGACAATGTGCTTGTTGCTTTTGAGCCGATTTATAGTATAAAAAATAATAGATCGGGTAGAGATGGGTTAATAGCATTTATAAGATCGACATTAGTAAAATCTATAATAGGGTTGATTGGACTTTTTTGGAGACCATTATGTTGAGTTTGGGTTTTTCTAGGCGATGGGTTGATTTAATGCTCTTATGTGTTAGAAATGTGAAGTATAGTTTTCTGTTTAATGGTATGGAGATTGGGGCTATTATTTTGGGGAGGGGTCTTAGGTAAGGGGATCCTATTTTTCCCTACCTTTTTATTCTTTGTGCGGAGGGATTATCTTGCTTGCTTAAAGATACAAAAAATCAAGGGCTTATCCAAGGTTATAGGACGAGTTTGAAAGTGCTAAGAGTTTTCCACTTGTTTTTTGCGAACGAATCCCTCTTTTTCTTTAAAGCAGAAGAAGAGGAGTGTAATGTGATTAAAGATATTCTCCATAAATATGAATTAGCTTCTGGACAGTCTATAAATTTTCAAAAATCAAAAATTTTCTTTAGTCTTAGTGTCTCATCTAATGTTAGAAGCATTTTATCTAATATTCTAGGTGTATCGACTCCTTTAAATTATGGTGGTTACTTAGGTCTTATCTCTTTAATTGGTAGAATTAAAAGAGTAATTTTTTATTTTCTGAAAAATAAATTGATGCAAAAGTTGTCTACTGAGAATAATAAATTTTTATCGAGAGTAGGTAAGGAAATCTTGTTGAAATGATCTGTTGTTCAAGCCATTCCTACTTATTATATGAGTGTTTTCATGATTCCCATATCTATCTATGAGGATTTGCAACGTATGATGAATTCTTTTTGACGGGAAAAGAAGAAAAATGGGAATAATAGTTTACATTGGTTAGCCTGGCATAATATATGTAGTAGGAAAGCGGATGGAGGACTGAGTTTTTAGGGACTTACATTGTTTCAACTTAGTTATATTGGCTAAACAAGGTTGGAGATTTATAGTTAATACTAATACTCTTGTTTATCGTGTCTTCAAAGTCAAATATTTTCCATAAAAATATTTTTTAAAAGCTCAATTGGGGTCTAACCCTAATTTTACTTGGCAGAGTATTTTTTATGCTAAACATTTATTAGCCAAAAGAACTAGATGGAGAGTAAGAAATGAGAAAATGATTGTTTTTAAGAAGGACCCTTGGATTCCAAGTGGTGAGCGAGAGCATCGATTTTGTTGATGATAATGTCAGAGTTAGTGCCTTTTTGAAAAATAATGGAAATGAGTGGGATGTTGATAAGATTGTGGTATTTTGTAGTGTTAAGGATGTTCATGATATTTTAAAAATTCCCTTGCCTTTTTTTTTGTAAAAGTGATCATTTGATTTGGTACTACGATAAAAGAAGTTGTTATACGGTGAAGAGTGGTTATCAGGTTGGTATCAGTAGAGCCAGGGAAGTAGCTAGCTAATCCAACAATATTTGGTAGGTAATCTGAAAATTAAAAATACCTCTAAAAGTGTAAAATTTTATTTGGCATGCTTTTTGAAATGTTTTACTGGTTCGGGTTAGGTTGGCTCAAAAATGCATTGACATTAATCCCTCTTGTTTGCTGTGTAATAAGGTTGAAGACACCTCTTGCATTTTCTTTGGTTGCCACTTTGCTATGGAAGTGTTGAACTCCTTTGAGTTATCTATAAGCAATTCATTGTAACCATTGATTGATATCCTTTCAGGATTATTTAACTCTATTTGTAGGGATAAATTTGATGAGGTTTGTATGATTTTATGGCAAATGTGGAACATCATTCAACCTTGTCTTATTTGAGTGAATGGAAAGCAACAAAAGTTATTTTAAATGTTGTATTTGAGCCTGTGTGATAGGGTATTGGGTTTACCCTTGCCTACTGGTCAAATTGGAGAGTGGTCTTGTAAGATTGATGCAGCTCTTTTTGATGATAGACAGATGCACGAGTATGGGTCTGTTTTCAAAGATTCTGAAGGTCACTTCCTTAAAGCTAATTCGGATTATTGTCCAGATGTGTTCTCTCCTCGAATTGCAGAAGGTTTGGCTCTAAGATCAGTTTTAACTTAGATTGAGGGTAACATTCAATCTAAAGGCATTATCTTTATAGATGCACGAAAAGTTTCTTTTTCTATCTATTGTAGTTTAGGAGACTTTTCTTATTTTGGTACTATTATTTTTTATTGTAAGTCAATTATTTCTTGTAGACAAAATATTGAGATTGCTTGGATTAGTTGATCAAACAATTCTGAAACTCATAAGTTAGCTAGAGCTTCAGTTTTGTATGATCCTATTAGTGTTTGGGATGTTCTTCTCCTGTGTTTTTTTATCTTTTCAGTTATAAAGGTCATGTTTTCTTTAAAAAAAAAACTCTCACCATAGAAATAAAAGTTCATAATCAAATGATTTAAAATGATAGAAATTGAACATTTATAAATTTGATCTAAAAATACATTGTGTAACAAATTGATTATTTTGGAAAAAAAATTTGATAGCAAATTCCAAACTCGGCCAATAATATTTGGCAAATCATGAATACGTATCAAAGCATAAATAGGTCAAATTTTATGACTTATGAACCGAAGGATTGAATTGAGTTGGTTATGGCCTAAATGCTTTGTAAATAGATCGAGTTAAATTTTATGATATTATTTTTTTATTTAAATATTTTTATTAAAAAATATATTCATCTAAATAACTCAAAAAATATAATTAGTTTTATATTCATATTATATAAGAAGAGTTATGGGATTAATATAAGTGGTACAAGGAGGTCATACGGGTCATATAAAAATATCAAATTTGGTCCATTATTTTGCTGGTCAAATGGCTCAAATTAAATTTATATAATATTTTTATAATTAAAAGGAAATCGAATTAAAATTTGTTGTTTATTTTTTTAATCAATAAAATATATGTCAATATATGCTTACAGAATAAAACTAATTTTATAGTGAAATTTGAATTTGTAGCGACTAAATAGAATTCAAAATTATTGAATACGTAGTTGAGATGATAATTCTCTATTAGTTTAATCAATAATTTCGAATTCAAATTCTAGAAATGAAGCTATATTAAATATTTTGTAGTAGTATTTTGCTATCTTTATAATTTTTTTTGAATCAAATAAAGATTAATTTGAATATTATATAATTTAAATGTAATTTTAGTGTATACGGTTCGGTTTAAAATATTTTATGATCTAACAAAAAAAAAATAGAATCCAAAAACAAAAAGGGTAAAATAGAGAGCTCATGGGAAGTTGATGCATATATGGTTGGCACGTGAAGTTGTCCAATCTCGTGGGGTTCCATACCACAAATACAAGTGGCCAATTAGATTTTCTTTTCTGCATCTATTTGATTGGACCAAACCAACACGTGTCTCCAAGATTTGGTCTGATTTCTGACAATGTTCTCATGTAAACAAATTAAATTATTGGGAAACAGCCAGTTATTTATTTTTTTATGGGATGAACAATTTGATTTTTTTTTTCTGATTCAAAATAAATGATTTTTAAAAAAAAAATTGTATTTCATATTACATGATACTCTGATATAATTAAAATATATTAATTAATTTTTATCAAATATATTCTTAATTAATTTAAAAAAAATAAAATTTTATTAGTGAATGTAATTAATATAGTAGGTATAATAAAATTTTTTAATAGTAAAATAATTATATTTTTTAATTATTTTATATTATTGTCAAATGTTATTTATTTTAAAATAGATAAAATATAATTTAAGCAGTTTAGGTGGAACGCACATCATAAGGTATATCGAGTTGCAAAAAAAATGTTGATTTTCGCCAATTATTGAAGTTGATGACTATTGGTTTTGGCCATCCAGCCTGAGCAATCTCTTCTTACGTTCCTCCCTCCAATTTCTCCCAGTATTAGTTTTATTCTTTTTAAATTGTGCAAAAAATAAATTAAATCTAATTTAATATCAAAACTTAATTAAAGTATATTTGTGACTGGTCAATGTAAAATACTTAATGCACCTAGAAGTTATTGAGAGTTAAAATCTAATTTAACTTTTATTTCTATTTTAATTAGAAATCAATTATTTTAAATTAAATAAGATAATTATTATATAATTATACGTGCATTCAAACTCTATTGACCTTTTATATATAAAGCTGAATATATATAAAAAATTTGAAACATGAAATCTGTAAAATTAAATATTTGCAAGAAGTTGAACGTCATGCAAAGAAAATAAATTTAAATCGCGAAGAAAATGAGTTTGCGTTTCCATTTTCTTCACACAAACAATGTTAGTTTATAAATCATAGGGTGAAAAACTATAAGCCCTATTTGTATTTGTGTCAAAGATGATACTCTGGACCTTGAGCTTTTGAAGCAACTGGGCTCTACAAATCAGTATGGGCCGATTGCTAGGAGTCTCAGCTTCCTTGTTAATTTCTCTCTTCTGCTTTCTGTTTCTGTTCTCGCTTTTTTCGTTTCTGTTTTGTTTTCTTAGAGTCCCTCGCTTCATTTCCTTCTTCTTAGGGAAATGGTTGTAACAGCTTTATCTTTCTTTGTTTGTAATTGGCTTATTTAATAGGTTCTTCTTCCTTAAAATAAACAACCCGAGTGAGGTTCCTTTATATTTTGTAATATGGTATCAGAGCGATACTTTTTTCATTGCTATAGTTATTTCTTTTTGGCCTGATATTGATATAGTCTACTCTGCTTCAGTAATCCTTCACCATGTCAATACCTCCAGCCTCTAATGCTCAAGCTAATCAGATCACTCAAACACACACACCCAGACCAGAAGACCACCCTACCAGTCCATATTACCTTCACCCAAATGAAAATCCCTCTCTCATTCTGGTTCCAGTTCTTCTTAATGATACAAACTACCACACTTGGGCAAGGGCCATGCGAATGGCATTGCTTTTCAAAAATAAATTGAAATTTGTAGATGGGAGCATTAACATACCACCAAAAGAGGATCCTTTGTTCCTCTACTGGGAACGTTCCAACACAATGGTGTTATCCTGGTTGATGCGATCAGTTTCAGATTCTATTTCAAGGAGCCTGATGTGGTTTGATTTAGCAAAGGAGGCTTGGAGTGATTTGGAAAGAAGATATTCTTAATCGGATTCTTTTAGAATTGCAGAATTACAAGAGGAAATTTATTCTCTTCATCAAGGAACACTATCTATCACTGATTACTACACTCATTTGAAGATGTTGAAAGATGAGCTTTCCAACTTAAGACCAATGCCCAAATGCAGCTGTGAACCGAAATGTTCTTGTGATATGATTGCTGTTCTTCAATCTTATCAAGAAGGAGACCATGTGATTCGATTCTTACGAGGCTTGAATGATTCTTTTTCCACCATTAAATCCCAGATCATGTTGATGGATCCATTACCTGACATCAAGAGAGCATTTGCCATGGTTGCTCAGCAAGAAAGGCAGTTCAATATTTCTTCAAACTCCAATACTATTGAACCTCATGCCTTCTTTGTAAAAACAGATGCCAGAAAAAATTTTCAACCAAACAACAAGAAGCCCATTTGCACCTATTGTGGAAATAGCGGGCATATTGAATCAAAATGCTATCGTAAGCATGGTTTTCCACCCAACTTCTCATCTAATAGCAGAAATGCTTCTCTGAAAGAACCAGGACACTCCAGATTTCGTGCAGCAAACCAAGTTGAAATGCAGCAAGAAAATGTCTCAACAGATGAATGCATCTCAACTTCAGCCAAAGAATCTACACAGGAAGGAGGGAGTTACAGTTTTACCTTGGAAGAATATACTCAATTGAAATAACTTTTACAGCAGGAAGAAGATTCGAAATACAAATCCGCTGTTGCTCAGATCAACACAGTCTCTACATCTTCAAAAGGTATATTTTCACCTATTTGCTCTCCTAATCTTTGGTCATCTACATGGCTTCTAGATTTCGATGCCACTGACCACATAGTTTGCTCTCTTGACTTTTTCACAACCTCCCAAAATGTCAAAAACATCAATGTTAGATTACCCAATGGTTATTTGATAAATGTCACACATATAGGAACGGTACACCTCTCAGATCTCATTCTCACAGATGTTCTGTATGTTCCTTTGTTTTCTTTCAATTTAATTTCTGTGAGTAAACTCACTGTCTCTAAGGTTTTTCAACTAATCTTCGATTATGATTCTTGTCAAATTCAGGACACCAAATCTTTGAAGATGACTGGTTCAGCTAAACAAGTCAATGGCTTGTATTATCTTTCACCACCATCACGAGAACATGATTCTCTCCTCTATAATATTTCTTCATCTTCAGTTCACATCTGGCATCACAGATTGGGACACCTTTCAAATCAAAGATTACAGCTTTTTTCTAGCGTAGATTCCTCTGTTAAGTTCCTTCCTATACAAAATTGTGATATTTGTCACTTTGCTAAACAAAGAAGATTACCTTTCCATTTTAGCAAATCTGTCTCTGCTTCTCCTTTTGATTTGATTCACGTTGATATATGGGGTCCTTATCATACCCCTTCAATGTTTGGTTATAGATTCTTTCTCACCATTGTAGATGACCATAGTAGGATGACATGGGTAAAAATGATGAAACACAAATCAGAGACAGGAGATTTAATCCAAAACTTTTGTTCTTATGCTGCAAGACAGTTTGACAAAAACATAAAATGCATTCGCAGTGATAATGGAGCCGAATTTTCAATGAATAAATTTTATGAAGAGAGAGGAATTTTACATCAAACCACTTGTGTAGAGACACCCCAACAGAACGGAAGGGTTGAGAGAAAACACCAACATATCTTCAATGTAGCTAGAGCACTAAAAATACAAGCCAACCTTCCCACAAAATTCTGGGCAGATTGCATTCTTCATGCAACCCACCTAATAAACAGAATTCCTTCACCTATCCTCTCAAATAAATCTCCGTATTTTAAACTTTTTGGAACTAATCCCGATCTAACCTCTCTTAAAGTCTTCGGATGTCTCTGTTATGCTTCAACTAAAGAAGCTAATCGAGCCAAACTTGAGGCTAGAGCGAGAAAATGTGTGTTTATTGGTTTTTCTGCAGGTACTAAAGGATACAAATTGTATGACTTGCAGTCTAGAGAGACATTTCTCTCAAGGGATGTTTTATTTTATGAAGACCAATTTCCCTTTGCTGTTTCTCAAGATACTTCCACTCCTTCCATGACAAAAACTTCACCAATGGAAGATCTTGTAGCAGACTACGGTTTAAGTCTGAATTCATCAACACAACCATCAACACAACCTTCTTCATCCTCTACATCCTTTTCTTCTCATCATTTAGACCCCAGCTCTTCACCAATTTCACCTCCTCTCCATCGCTCTACAAGGCCTTCTAATCCTCCATCGTTCCTCAAGGATTACGATTGCCCTACTTTGCCTCATACTTCCCCTCATTCTCTTTCTTCTGTCATTTCTTGTAAATATTTATCACCATCACACCGAGCTTTTTCAGTTGCTCTCTTTTCCCTCAAGGAACCAAAGTCTTACCAGGAAGCCATTCAACATCAAGAATGGAAGGATGCAATGAGGGCAGAATTGAATGCTTTAAATGCCAACGAAACATGGGAACTTACTTTCTTACCTGAAGGAAAGGAAGCAATAAATTGCAAATGGGTGCACAAATACAAGTTCAATTCTGATGGTTCTCTTCAGCGTTGTAAAAGCAGACTTGTTGCAAAGGGATATACCCAACAAGAAGGCCTTGATTATACCGAGACATTCTCTCCTGTGGTTAAGCTTACAACTGTTCGAGTTTTACTTTCATTAACAGCAGTAAATGGTTGGCATCTGCATCAATTAGACATCAACAACGCTTTCCTGCATGGAGACTTACACAAAGAGGTCTACATGAAGCCTCCACCAGGATTAGAAGTACCACATCCAGACATGGTTTGTCATCTGAAGAAGAGTATCTATGGGCTCAAGCAGGCTAGTAGACAGTGGCACTCCAAACTTACTTCTTCTCTGCTTTCAGTTGGATTCATTCAGTCACAATCTGATCACTCTATGTTCACAAAGTGCTGTGATGAAGATTTCATAATCTTATTAATCTATGTGGACGATGTTTTGTTAGGAAGCAACAGCCTGGACTTGATTCAATCCA
Organism: Excoecaria agallocha; assembly: GCA_037975025.1. Taxonomy (NCBI): domain Eukaryota; kingdom Viridiplantae; phylum Streptophyta; class Magnoliopsida; order Malpighiales; family Euphorbiaceae; genus Excoecaria; species Excoecaria agallocha. The sequence goes on along the minus strand of CM075817.1, from coordinate 6,674,820 downwards.
CAAAAGGATACTTACATGACACTTTCAAAATCAAAGACTTGGGGATTGCAAAATATTTCTTAGGTCTTGAATTGGCTCGTTCATGCAGAGGCATTAATCTCTCACAAAGGAAGTATACATTAGATCTTCTTCAAGAACGTGGTTTTCTGCATTCCAAACCAGTATCAACACCTATGGTGCCAAACACTCGGTTGCAAGTCGAAGGAGAACCATTTCATGATGTCACTTTCTATCGAGCACTGATTGGGAAACTAATCTACCTCACAACAACAAGGCCTGATATATGCTTCGCTGTACAACAATTATCTCAGTTCATGGACAATCCAACTATTCAGCACATGGAGTCAGCTCACAGAGTTTTACGCTACCTCAAAGGAACTCCTGGTCAAGGAATTCTATTTCGAAAAGATTCACAATTGCAACTCCACGCATTTTCTGACTCTGATTGGGCTGCTTGTCCCCAAACACGAAAATTAGTCACTGGGTATTGCATCTTTCTCGCCTCTTCTTTAATTTCCTGGAAGTCAAAGAAACAAGCAACAATTTCAAGAAGTTCCTCTGAAGCAGAGTATAGAGCACTAGCTTCAACCACTTGTGAGTTACAATGGCTGCTCTACCTGTTAAAAGATCTTCGAATACTCCATTCCCAAGCTTCCTACCTGTACTCTGACAACAAATCTGCCATTCACATTGCAGAGAACCCCATCTTTCATGAACGAACTAAACATATTGAGATTGACTGTCATTTAGTTCATGAAAAAATAAAAGCAGGTGTAGTTTATCTCCTTCCGGTTCCATCAGCTTCTCAATTGGCGGATATATTCACTAAGGCTTTGCCAAAACCAGCTTTTCAAACTTTTTTGATCAAGCTGGGGATCCACAACATACATCCTCCAGCTTGAGGGGGGTTGTCAAAGATGATACTCTGGACCTTGAGCTTTTGAAGCAACTAGGCTCCTCTTAACTGGGCTCTACAAATCAGTATGGGCCGATTGCTAGGAGTCTCAACTCCCTTGTTAATTTCTCTCTTCTGCTTTCTGTTTTTGTTCTCGCTTTTTTCGTTTCTGTTTTGTTTTCTTAGAGTCCCTCGCTTCATTTCCTTCTTCTTAGGGAAATGGTTGTAACAGCTTTATCTTTCTTCGTTTGTAATTGGCCTATTTAATAGGTTCTTCTTCCTTGAAATAAACAACCCGAGTGAGTTTCCTTTATATTTTGTAATAATTTGGAGCCAATTAAGCCATAGCCTTTAAATGACGAAATCATAATACGGTTGACGATTGTCACTTCTAGCTTTTTTATACACAAAATTTATAATATATGTCATGCATATAGATACCTTTGAGTATATACTAGTATATTTGATATATAACATTTATTGGCGAATACATTAGAGGTATCTAATGTATAGAATTATCTCCTTATAGATACGTGACATTGAATATTAATAATATTTTATGCTCACAAATAAAATGCGGTAACACTCACCCACGAAGAGGGAGAATTGGGTTTTTTTTTTTTGAATTTGGAATTAATTTTAAAAGAATTTTGAAAAATGAAGCTACAGTAAACAATATTAACAAAATAGTATGCTGAAAATTGACTCTTTTCAATGTCGGAATTCGACATACGGGACCCACAATGGTGATTGGACAGGATTGCCGAAAATCATCTCTTCTTAGTGCTGGAATTCGACATGCGGGCCCCGCTTTTTGCTTGAAACTGGCTCCTTATTATGCCGGATTCTAGCCTCCTGCTCCCACAATCCCCAACCGCGATTAAATATATATATAAGATGTTTGGAGGATAAATTTTATTCATTTTTTGGAATTGAAAAAGCAATCATTTTTTGATTTCTTAATTGTCAACCATTTTCATTTAATTCTTATATCATTTTTCAATTAAAATTTAAATATATGATAAAATTATATAGAGTTATTTCTCTTTGATTAAATAATTATCAATATTGATAATTATTTTTTAATGTATTAGTATATTTTTACCATATTAATAAATAAAATAAATAACAATATAATAAAAAATTTATAGATTAATCATTATAGATAACACAAATTAATTTTGAGTGAAAATTTTATAAAAATATTTTTATTCAATTTCTTCCCTCATTTTATTGATCAAAAACTTGATAACACAAATTAATTTTGTTTATTACTTCATTTCCTGAAACTTTGATTGATTTGGGTTCACTGAAAAGCAAATTTATGGGTACTGTTCAGTGTATTTCCAGCAGAGGCATGTGAAACAATAGGCAGAGAAGCTTGCTTGGCAGATATAAACCCAGAAGTAAAGCTAGAAAACATGCCCAAAAATGAAGCAAGGATTGCCTCAGAATCCATTGAGAGACAGTACCTTGACTACAATCATAATGCAAAGACGTAACCAATTATCCTTGTTTTTTTTCCTCAATCTTTTTTCGGTGGTTGAATTCTGTTAAATAATATAGTCACTAATATTATAAAAATGATAATGAATTTTGCAGTGTTTTCTGTGCGGAGGCTTGTGATGATCTTGGTGGAGAATTCTGCGGACGAGATTATCAGAGAGGTGTCTACTAGGAATTTACACTTGATCACATATACGACTTCATTTTTATATCAGAATATGATAATAACCAATTATGAAAGTTTAGAATATCCACATACATGATATGTTTCGAAAGGTTTCTATAGTATATTTTTAAATATTCTAAGTTAATATGATTTACTATATTGACATTAATTCATTCAATCACTAAATCCAATATAATTTTTGAATAAAAGGATTTTAATTTTAATAATTTAAAGAGTTAAATATTTTTTATTATTTATTAAGGTATGGATCTAATGATTAAGGATGTAATTGTGGATTTTCTTTGGTGATTAATTAATTAATTATGTATATTTTTTTCAAAAGTATTTGGACATATATTCACTTATCGCATTTTAAATACATGAAATTAGTCTCTAATAATTAATAAGGAATTTAAAAACCGTAACTTATGTAGAAGTGAAAGTAGAATAGATGGAGCAAATGGGAAGCATGGAAAAATGAAATAGTTAGTAATTAAAAAACATAAATAATCGAGATGCAAGAATTGCAAAGAAGTAATTTTATAATCTAAGCTACGAGAAATAACTAGGAAGATAACCATGTGAATGTTTTTATCTCCTCGATCCGTAGATTAAGGTTTCCATGTTTTTCCTTCTACAATTGGAATGTCCACTCAACTTTTTCCAAAAATGGAAATGAATCCATGTTGCCTCCCCCATAAATAATACTTCTGCCTGCTCTTACTTTATCAATCTCCAAGGACTTCAATTCCTCTGCTTCCACATTTAAATTAAAAAATTAATATATACATATCCCAATTTTCGACTCCCCAATCCTCAGCTTTCCTGCATCTTAAAGTAATCAATTCACATGTCGCTAATAGATGATAGACCGTCAATATAACTGTAAACTTTTGTCGCTAAAAAGCTTTCTATCGTCGCTAAAGTTTGGAAACAGCTGTAACACAGTTGCCAAAACATGAAAAATTCGTCGCAATAACTCCGCAAATGCTAGCTAAAAGATGAAAAACTGTCGCTAAAATTCACTCCTCGTCGCTGAAAGTTGTAATTTGTGGTTTAAATAATAAGGCACTGTTGCTAAAAGTTTATACAAGTAGATTAAAACGTAACGGGTGTCTCCTACCCAAAAAAAAAAATGAATAGTCATTCTGTTGCAAAAGGCACGTGTCGTTAATATAACAGCTAGAATCTGGACGAAAAGCAAACGTGTCAACTTCAAACGGCGCAGTATCTAAAGTCCCGCGCAACGGTGCCATAAACGATTCCTTCTTCCGCTCAACTGAACCGTTTTTCCATTTTTTGTTTCTCTCACTAAGGGATTCAAAATCAAAGGTACTCTCCATATATCATTATCCCAGTTTATTGTCTATATCATTAATTTCTTGTTTTTAGTCCTTTTATTTCTGTTTTCTGGTGCTGTACTTTCTCAGAGATATTCAACGATTAATGGCTTCAAGGAATATTACTGCTACATACGGGGATTTGCACCAACCAGATGTTATTATCGGAGGATGCTTTGCTTTGCTAGCTGTAGCTCTCTCCATTTTCCTTATTTTTCAGCATCTCACTTCATACACCAATCCTTGGGTTTGTTCTTTTCCTAATTCACATTCATGGTCTCAATTGATTGGATATTTGATTTTGTTGCTCTTTCTCTCTTGTTGATTAATTGGATAACGAGTAGTTAAATATTCAACTCACTTCTTTCCAGGAACAAAAATGGATCGTTGCAGTTATTTTCATGGTTCCTGTCTATGCTATCGAGTCGGTAATTAAGTTTCAATCTCAAATTTTAAGAGGCATTGTGTTGGATTAATTGAGTTTTATAGTGGTATGCCTTAAAGAGAATGGAGAGTTTAATTATTCATCTCATTGCTCTTTTTAGTGTAAAGCGAGGAACTTCAATGTTTAATTTTGCATTAAGGTTCCTTGTGAGGAAAAAAAAAAGCTAAATGTATTGATAATTTGTTGATGTATAATTAAATGGTGTTCTTGCTGTTGCAGATTATTTCATTGTGGAATTCCAGATTTTCTCTTGCCTGTGACATTTTAAGAAATTGCTATGAAGCCTTCGCCTTATATGCATTTGGTAGCTATTTGGTTGCTTGTCTGGGCAAGAAACATTGCTCATTCTATTTGCTTTCATTGCATACGTTGTTGCCCCTATCTCGGTCTTAATGTCCCTGCAGGAATTCGGCATAATTTCACACTTGCATAAATGGAAGTTAACAAATTCCAGAAACTATTGAATATAAGCTATATGTAACACTTCGTTTAAACCCCCTGCTTCATAAGAGAGATTGACATTCTCAGAAATGTTACATAATTATGTGTTCCTACTTTACTTGGACAAGAATGTCTTATGTGGGCTTGTCTTATGCTGAACTGTTATGTCAGGTGGAGAAAATAGAGTCATTGAACTTCTTGAAAATGAATCAAATAAACGACTAAATCGTCCACTGCTAGAAGGAACAGATGAGAATCAAACTGTGAACAATAGGTCTTTTATCAACTTTTTCTGCCATCCATATATTATTGGAAGGGATCTGCTTACAATAGAAAAATTTGGCCTCGTACAATATGTAAGCTATCGATTTTTTCCAAATATACAATTAATTTTTTGCTTTTTTTTTTCCCTCGCATATCTGGATTCTTATATCTATTAGTTAGTCACATGATTCTGAAGACATTTTGCACATTCTTGGCATTCTTGTTGGAGCTCTTTGGTGTTTATGGTGATGGGGAATTCAAGTGGTATTATGGGTATGTATTCCTGTTCCGTCCATCATAGTTGTGGCATATTGTCCTTAAGCTATTATCTCATTCTTCTACTTTTTGAAAATATCTTGAAGAAAAGGCCAAACTATCAATTATTTATGTACTTATGTTGATGGCAGATTTAGATATGTAACAAAACTATCAGTTATCAATTATTTATTTTGAAGGCAAATGCAGATCTGTGAAAAAGCTATTAATTATTAATGTACTCACGTTGAAAGCTAATGTAGATCTGTGGAAAAAAAAAAAAATAAAATAAGTGTTCATATGAAATGATAGTGGGGCCCTATAGTTTGGAAGGGAGTTCTCTTTTATTCTGCTGGATATCATACAGATACGAGGGTCTCTTGGGAAGATTCGAAAACTTATTGCATATAATTTCTCTGATCCCAACTGATAATTCGGTCTGATCCATTGCAGGTATCCATACATAGCAATAGTATTGAACTTCAGTCAGATGTGGGCATTGTACTGTCTTGTGCAGTTCTATAATGTAATGCATGAAAGACTTAAACCAATAAAGCCACTTGCAAAGTTTGTTAGCTTCAAGGCTATTGTATTTTCAACCTGGTGGCAAGGTGTGGGCATTGCTTTATTGTCTGCCTTTGAAGTTCTGCCAAATGATGGGAAGTTTCAAACAGGATTGCAAGATTTTCTGATTTGTATAGAAGTAAGTCATGTTGGTTTTGGGAGGAAATATATTAAGATTTTACCCATACATTTCATGGGAGTTGAAAAGATAAAAAACACCGAGAACCCAAAGTACTCTAATGCTTAAGGAAGAGTAGATCTTAGTGGTTCTGGACTAATTATGATCATTAAAATTCTTATGGGGCTTCTCCATACTATATTTCATTTTTGTTACTCTCTGAAAGTTGAAACTGCTCATGGGAAATATATAGATGGTCTATAAATGGATGTCAATGAAATGTATAACAGGGATTTGTTTGCTTCCACAAGTGAATGATATCAATTTTCAAGGGATAGAAAGTTGATGCTTATCTTTTTGCACAGAACATTCTGTAAAACCGTGATTGCCCGAGATGCATCATGAAACTCCTATTTTAAACATAATAATGGTATATGTTTCTATGGGTTGACAGATGGCCATTGCAGCTGTCGCCCATGTATTTATATTTTCAGCAGAACCATATCACCTTGTTCCTACTTCAATTTATGGAAGGGTCACAACTTCTGAAACAACTCAGCCAGAATTGAAGTTGGAGAAAGGTGGTAAAGAGATACCTGCCAAGCTTGAAAGGACAGAAACTGACGTTGAGGCTTCTGGAACAAGTGTCAAGGAGAGCGTTCAGGATATTGTTCTTCATGGTGGTCAATGTGTAAGTCTCTCCCCAACAATCATTATCACTCTCTGCATGTGAAAAAAATCAGTTCCTATGGATTTTATTTTCATTATCAACCTTTGGAATCAGGTTGTTAAGGATGTTGTATTGACTATAAATCAGGCAATAGGGCCTGTGGAAAAGGGTGCAACAAAGATTCAGGAAACCCTTCACTGGAAATCTAGTAGTCCTAAAGATGCTGGAGACGAAACTTTTACTCAAAATGAAAGCTGTTACAAGTATTGAAGAAATCGAAAGTAGAAGTGTGAATACGAGATCCCAGATGACAATAGTTGGGACAAGTGCTAGCAATTCGGAGTTGCAATCATTTTTAGTGCGACAATTCAAACTTTCTTTGTTTTCTACGAGTTGCGTGCCATGCCTTCCAAGTCATATGCCAAAAAGATTTAAATTTATTTGTACTTGAATGCGATGCAGCTATTCTGGTCTTTTGTACAGCAAGCGCCTGTTGTTTAGGAGCAAGACTATTTATTGTACATATAGCCTGATCTGGCATAATGAATGATGGAAAACAGAACAACGAAGCATGATTCTTTGATCAATTCTTTTTGGTAATATCGTACAACAAATATACATTGTTCAATCAAACATGTTTTGACATAAAATCTTTAGTTTCCGTCACTCCCAGAACAGCACAGTGAACAGCACTCTAGGCAGCCAAAACATGCAAGAGCAGTGAAGAGCTGTGTTAATACTATTGCACATTGATCATTTATCTTGGAGCAACACTGGATGCAGCACATACAACAGCATCGGTGACACATGTTGCCACAACAATTCGATGCTGCCTTAATGAGGATTTCAGCCGCCTCTGGCAATTTTACTTCTTCAGCCCCGGGAGGAAGGTTTTCTGCAGTTGCAGTTAAATTGCCAAAACCAACACCAAGATTCTGCAGCAGTATTCTTCTTTGCGTTTGAGATTCCAGCTTGGGAGAATCAGTTTTGTGGGATATCTAGCACATTTAATTGTCAAAGTGGAGAAGAAGAAGAGGAAGAAGATTTATGAGGATTGTCCGCAGCTTGTAAAATAAACCAATGTGGAATTGCAATACTTTTGTGTATTACATACCTTACGTGCACCTTTAGGTGATTCTGCGACTTTATTTCCTCTTTCAATTGCAAGTAATGAAAGCCGAGTATATTCAGATGCTACACCAGTTTGTATACTTATTTTGATGACCTGCTCATAAAGCAAAATAGCATCAGCAAGTTCTCTTGCCTAGGAAATGGAAACCTTCGGGCCACAGTTAGAAAGGAGAAGGCAACATTTTTAGCATGCATAACAAAACCAGCAGAGCTAAAAACAAGAGTTTTATAGGATTAATTTTTCCTGAGAGCTAGACCTATGAGAAGCTACTGATGATCAGCATTGTCAATATCAGTTGAAACCATAAATAAATAAATAGCCATTTAGAAATCTAAACGATCAAGAATTACTCTTGCCCTTTCTGTTCCCGTACATTATCTAAGCAAATGAACTGAATAAGAAAAAAGCATGACAACTCAGCAACAAACCTTCTCCTCAAGCTGTTTGGCTTCTGCAAACCATGCCTGGGCTGTGAGTATATCAATTTGCTGTTTTGCAAAAAACTGTTATAGAAGAGAGAGGTTACATCAGAAGCTTAAAAGCTATTGCATATGAATCTATCATCTCACTAAAAGATGAGGTATAAACGATGACTAAACCAGAACCTGTAGCTTATTAATGTAAATCAGGATAAATAGATTTGGTTGCGATTTTTTGTTAGGAACATTGAAACAGACCCTTCACATAGATCAACAACATCGATAACATGAGGATCTATCAGATATTAGTCCATCAGTAAAATGAGGATTAGTCATGGATTACCACCATTAAGCTAGATATAGCGAGCATGAGATAAAAAGAAAAATGTAAAAGCATGCGTCACCAGTCTACAGGCATAAAGAACTGCATTGGGTATGCCGCATGGCTGTATAGTTGAAACAATCTAATGATACCCTATGGTCATAGTGCACAATATGAATTATGTAAATAAGTATTTGAGGCAATTAAAATAAAATGAATGCTCAAGAGTTGTCTTACCCTGTCAAAAGATATGTCCTTTGCCTTATTTATCTTCAAGTCCATAATGAAATTACTCAAATCTCCAAAAACACCTTTAGCTTTAACACCTCTATCAGGGAAGTCTCCCTGGTATCTCCCATATATAATCAATGGGCCTTCTGAGAGGTCTGGAATGCGGGAAGGTAAAACCTACAGAGATGTATGACAATTTATATCAAACACTAAACTCATACTACTAAGTTAAGTCCACCGCAATTGTTCCATATTACTTGATTATCCTAAGTGAAATTCTCTCCAATATTCTTTCTTAAATGCAACTGGCCTTAGCTTAGTTATCACTTGTTTAATCAAACATTCTTATTTCCCTTGGTTTCTTTTCTCTTCACTTGAGCTGCAAACTTACTCAACATTTGATCTAGGCATTTTTCCTTCTTGGGACAGATATCTTCACCCACAAAATTCCCAATATCTTTAGAATTGGATGGGTCTGAAAGAGGCAAACTTGATAATTGTGGGATGACAATTGCTTTAAAATATCTTCAAGTCATTTTGGAGTTAATTCAATCACAATTATGAGCTATTGTTATATTCCTTAAACATCTAATGTGGGATTCCCCTCAACATGAGGCATTACATAATACATAACATTAATTACATTTTTTGAGAACTCGTCCTATAAATGGCAAAAAATTCCATGAATATCATTAGAATAAAAAAAATGCAGAGAAAGTTGTCATGGAATCAACAGAGACTACATTTCAGGCCATGTCATGGAATCAATAGAGACTGTGTTTCAGGCCCTCAAGCACATGAACATATTTCCTATCAGCAAACGTTATAAAAAATGAAAATAGGCATTGAAGAAATCATCAGCCTTTCTTGAAATAATCAAGTCAGACTTTGATGGCTTGCATGCATTATTCATGTTCACCACATGAAAAGATATTTCTCAACACAAAAACATTTGGGTGGAAGGCAACCAGAGTCACACTTCAATTGAAAACTAGTCAAAAAGGCAAGTGGGAAATATTAAATCTTTTAAAGCAAACCTCAATGTCATGAAGATCATCAAATGCATCGATTTTTATGTTGGCAAGAGTAGTAGATAGACCTGCGTGAAATAACTTTTCCATATGGGACTCAACTGACCCTGTAGAAACAAATAAATATTACAAAATCGTGAGCAGTATAATATGTCTTGAATACTTTCTTAACTTGGACTGAAACAAATTTAAAAGTTGAATAACAAATGCAGAAATCCAAGAATACAAAAAGGAATAGTGTGCATGATCACCACTTGTTTAGGTTCAAGATGTTAATTCCAAGACCAAACCAGAGAATTAAGCTCTAAACAGTTATGTTAATCTGATTATATTCTAGTATTATATAGGGGCATGGCTTGTAACCACGATTTAAACTTCAATAGCTTCAATCATTGAGCATACCATGCATCTAGCAACATGCATATCAAAAAGAATGGGATTCTCACCCCAATTATCAGTAGGCCTTATCTCCTGAAAATTCCGCAAGCATCTGCCTGTGCTCATTCACCTTTATAGGCATTTTACAAATATATATTATATGCTCAATAATTGAAGCAATTGAATGTGAGTTTGGTGATTGTATGTTGTGAAAAGTCTCAGTTGAACCGAATGAATGAAAACCCCTCCCCCCGCCCATTCCTTTTTTCTTTTATAAAAAACCAACGTAACACTTATAATTTAGCCCTTATAATTTTTAATTTTTCATTTCAACTTGCCAACCCCACACCTAAATATTTAATCTCCCCAATGCTTAAATTCTGGTCCTCCTCACTTCTCTCTTGCATCTGCCACCGGGAATGGTATTGTTGGCCCAAATATCTGTAGACCTTATCTCAGGAAAATTCCCCAGGCATCTCTAATTATTCAGTTCAACTTAGATGTTTTGCTACATCCAATCACCAAATCGCACATTCAATCATGAAGCAAAACACCATATGGGCACAAAGCTTGGCAACGTCCCATGAGATAGACAAGGGAAGTAAAAGAGAAAAACGACATTGGCAAGCTTCCAGGAAAACAAAAGGGACTTTAACCTAAATTATGAACTAACCTACGTCATATGCACCGGCATATTGCCCTCTGCTCATCATGGCAAGCATCCGCAGGAAATGATGATTACAGTAAGTACCTGTAATATTAGAATGTGACAGATGTAAGACATAATATTCACATTTTACTATTTACTAAGATCCGCTGAAAGCTAATAAATGAAAGAAAAATAGAAAAGAGAAAATGTTTCAAGCAGGCTGAAACATAAAAAAGACCCACCCTCCAGCAACAAAAAAGGAAGAGAAGGTGGGCATGGGTTTCAAAGTGAGTGATCATGTGATACCAGTTCAACCATACACAAAACAAGTAAGCCATTACCTATGCCAAAAGTGTATAAACGTGGAGATATTGATCCTTCTCTAGCTAGATTTTTTTTCACTAAATCACAAATGTGTCTTTCATCTTCAACAGCCCCATCAGTGACAAGGAAAATGAGAGGAAGTGAACCATGAGCATTAGCTACCATCTCCATTGCCTGAAAGCATGTAGCAAGAACAAATTGAATAACTTTTTCCTATATCCTTTCAATTGGGATATACAAGCTGATTTATTAGGTGAGTCAAAAGAGGTAGCCCAAGCGCAGAGGAAAAGAAAATATCTTGTTTCCCACATAATGCTGACATCAAACGGTTATATTTAATGCAGATGCTCCAAAAGAACAAATCCAAAATGCATTAAAGCCTAAATCAGTGCCATCAAAGACAATAACCAGATTCAGACGTCAAACTCCACAATGATGAACAGGATCAGAAAGGTATCAACTATTTTGCTACTCTTGGTCCATCTACATGCTATGGGACAGAATGTTAAACATTTCTTAAGAATGTTAAACATTTTTTCTTTTGCTTTTTTAGTTGTTGACAAGCCACCAATACGTTACACACGCACGCACTTATAGGACATGTAGAAAAATCAGAAAACCATAGGGTTGAGATGACCTGATTTAGGGGACGCAAGATATTTGTACTACCCCCTGCAAGGAAGTTACAATTCATCCACTCAACTGCCCTTTCAACTGTTTCCTTGGTAGCAAGCTCCATCAACGTGGAAAATATGTAAGTCTCGCCATTAAAAGCTACAATATTGAATGAATCTTTTGAATCAAGCTTTGTGAGGACTCCAAGCAATGCATTCTTCGTGCCCTCAAGTGGCTTTCCTTCCATACTTCCACTTATGTCAACAACAAATACTATCTCTTTTCTGAACACCTATCAGATTGATCAAGAATGAGTAAAGGTACCAAAAGGAAAAAAAAAAAAAAGTTGAATTAAAGAACCATATACAAGGTGGAGCATATACTACTAGACCAACCTTCCTGCTTGGCTGATCTCCTGGAAAAAGGTAAAAGCAAAACATCTCTCTTTGATCACCATCATGAACAGACGGGGAGTCCAAAATCACACCACCAAACATATGACTGGAAGAGACCTAATAAGCATATAATACGCTATAATTACAAAGTTGCTGCATACATTGATATAACGGCCATTACCTAAGATGCTTAAGGATCCAAAAAGTTTGCATTTCACATTTTTAAGGTATTTTTGTATAAGAAGAAATGTGCACTGGAAGAAAAAACATAAAATGGCACGGAGCCTTACAGAATATGAAACTGAAAAATCAACATCTGTCCAAGTGAGAACATCTGATTCATACAAGAAACACAATTTCCCTGCTTCACGTTTTAATTGCTGGGAAGTAAAAAAACAAATGTTCGCATCAGATATTGGCACTATAAAATTTTAATTCATAACCAAGGAACTTCTGTAATATATGCACCTTCAAAGGATGACTAGTCGTCTTACACACAATTTCAGTTCCTGTACCAGAGTTGACATTCAATTGTATCTTTTCTTTTTTTGGCCATTTCTTTACTGCTGGAGTTACATAATCTGGAAAACTAAATGGCACATTCAATGAGAACTCCCCGTTGCAGTATAATAATTTCTGAGTCCAACTTACTTTAAGCAAAATATTGGTGCCACCATCAATCTGGACAGATAATAGGAACAAAAAATAGAAAAAGCTTTAGAGGAATATAGTTTTGACAGAAGAATTTCTACTGAACACTTCAGAGCACATAAAGCAATCAATTTTTTCATATTTTATAATTACTCACTTTTGGTATAGTCAGGGTAAAAATACGAGGTGTCAAAAAGCCCCCAGCTTCAGGTCGTGGTTCCTTTTCCATATTCTTTTTGTCGTCCATGGCAATCACTTCAGTTTGATACAACTTTTTAGGAACCTCTACCTCAACACCTAGAATTGAACCCTGTTAGCCAAATAATATATTGTCTGAGAACAAAAAATCAGCATAAAATCAAGTGCCCAACAGAGATAAAAGCAACGATGATTGTAATAATTTATACATAGGCATGACACATGAAAAATGCTCCGAGAGATCGCTTCTGAGTTGGAAGGAGAAGATGAGTGGACAAAATGCTAAGAAATGGGTATTTTCAAGCATAAAAGTTCCAGACTGAGCCTTGTTTAGTTTAGGATTCAGTGATTTGCATGTTACAAACAGTAAAATTAAATTTCTAATAATACTATACCCAATCTACACCAGAGAACGGTCACTCAAATTTCATAAAAGATTAACTAATAAGACTCAAATTTCTGAGTTTTCAATTGAAAATATCATTAATGAAAGAAAAAGCTTTAGAAACTTTCAAAAACTAAACACACCTGCTCTCCCATGGGAATAGCAATTCGGCAATCACAGCTTTTGCTGCCCATGACACAGTGAACCCGCCAGGATCCGCTAACCCGAACAATAGCAGTGTCCAAATAAGAATCAGCCTCAAGTTCGACCCGGTTCATCTGGAGCGGAATGAGCGCGGGAGGGTCACAGCGTCCATGCACGTGGGGCTGATAACTAGGCATATCAGGATTATCCACAATAGCCGGATCCGAAATAACCGCGTACACCATGGGAGCTGTCGGCAGGTAGCCACCGTTCGATTTTTCCATAATCATCAACGGCGGCTTTGGCGGCAGCACGGTCCTGTCTTTGCCGTAGTATAGCCTCTTCGACAGCTTGATTCCATCTTCGACAGATTTTCCAAATTCCTCCGCCATTGATCAGATATTTCCTGACCCAAATGAAAAGGTGAAGCCTTTTTCCCTAATTGTTAATCAGAGCGAAAAAGTTAAAAGGAGGATGAGAAAGAGAGAAGCAGTAAAGACTAAAGAATCACTCTTTAACTGGGTTTTCTTTTCTCCAGAGAATGGCGTCAATGGCACTTTGATTTGAATTTCTGTAGACGTTTTCTTTAAAGCAGAAGTGAGCTTTTCTGTTGTTTATTTTATTCTTTTGCTCGTTTCGTTACGCCCGGGCTGAGTCAGCCGGGTCATTGGCGAATCCGTGGATGACACGCGGCATGCCGGCTCTTGTTTTCTTACAGGCAGTTGGAAGAAGTTAAAAATTGTATGGGAAATGAAGAGATTGTATGCAACGTTAAAGTGACAGGCTGTCTGGTGCGTATGACATATGACATTATTGGTTCTCTGTCAAAAGATCGCCCTCGATGTCGACAAAGTAAGGAATAATATAAGGTTTTCTCTTTTAAGAAGTTTCTTTTATCTTATCCCATATTAACTCAGAAATATGATGTTGACCTTATAGCTTTATAGGTAATCTAGCCCTTTAATCCATATCTGAAAAGGTTAAACATTAATTGAACAATAAACTGTACGTGATGAAGATGATGAGCCTTGGTATGAATTAAGAAAGGGGACCTATCTAATAAGGCAGTATGTGGTCGTAGTCGAACATCAAACAAACTTTCCTCAGGCCTTGTTGTTTGGAAAGAAGGTTGAAGAGGAAGAATTAAATAGAGAAAAAACAAAATAAGGACAAGATTAATAAACTTTAATTTAATTACATTGATGTTGTCGTAAGAGTTGTTAGATTTGGATTTTAAACCACTCCTAATCAAAATTAAAAAGAACAATAAAGAGTTAAAAGAGACCAGAAAAAACAACAGATACGAAAATCTATATATGATTGAAAAGAAATGTTTTGTTTGTTTTTGTCTTCTTGATCTTTCCATGACGTTTATATCTCTATTAAAGACAGGTCTCTTATTATAATTATTAAGAGAATTAATGAAAGAAAAGCTTTGCAAAATTTTAATTTTTGATTAAATTTGATGCTAGCTAATTGTTTCCTTTAATTTTGCGGAAAAACCTAAAGTTTTCATCCTTTTCATGCTTACAAACAATGTCTAAGTTTCCAATGCCAGCAGATGAATCATTATTCTCAGCATGAGTACACCTTTCATCGCTATGGTAACAAACTTAACCCCGCGAGAAATCTAACACAAGAATCACACATCAGCAGCAGCCATCCCATATAACAAGGAAGGCCGGTCTTAGATCTAATTGCCTCGTCTTATGAAAAATCCATTCCAAGAACAGATGGTTACATTTTCTTTTTCACATATGGACGGCTACAAAAGCCAATAATATGTCCATGACAAACTCACCGATCAACTAAAAATTCCATATTGTTGTGTAAATCACCAAAGATTAATGCATAAATAGCATGTGTACACTGCCGCTTTTTGGGGGGATTTGCTCATCTTTTTACAAGTTCCCGCTGTTCTTATAATTTCCTCTACTTTTCCCAACATTTTCTCCAATTTCAGCAATCAAAATTCCCTACCAAGTTCAAGATCTGCATGCAGCAGGGGACTGCTTGGCTTTATTCTGAAAGAAAGTGCAGCATACAACACTGATAATTCCTGGTCAAATTAGCTTGGAGCCCAACAGAATGATGAACACCAAGAGAATCAACTAATGGAGTGTCTTACTCCGTGAATCAAAGTTCAGCATTTAAACTCCAACGTGAAAATTCTGTTAATTGATCACTTACACATATTTTGTCAATATGGATATGACAGTGCTCTTGACTGAACCCATAAAAGAATATAATCCCTCTAGTCATGTATGTTGTAGCTCTTCATTCCGCGTCCATGATTTATCACTAATCTGTGCAAAAAGGATCTCATTCCACGTGTCAGGAACACCAGGTAGACACCAATGCAAGCAATCCTGCACTCCAGGTGAGGCAGTAATGCTATATCTTGATATATGTCCCTCATCTCTGAGCTGTGACAGAGCTGTTATGTCTAAGAGCTTAACCCCTGTCCCCTTCACTGCATTGCCAGCACTATAATCACTAGATTCATCTTGCAATACTTCCTTTCCTATGGACATAGGGGTTGTATTGTCACAACTTCCCCCAGTGTTCCAGTCGCCATTAACAAAATGCCTAGGCGAGATGCTTCTATAGAAGGCTTTTAAATGTTGATGTTTTGGAAGCTGCTCGTTCACCCAACTCACAATGCTATGGATTGTGAAATTTTTGGCATCCCCAATCATTGCCAGCTTCTTGTTGGTGTTAGGCTTACCACCCACATACATGATCCAGCGATTTGTCTGGAGCTTTCCTCGGTTCCAGTGATGCCCAGTGTTGAGAACAAGCACGTCTATTTTGTGAAGAAACTGGCGTAAAAATGCCGGTGGCCGATCAAGATGCATGGCATACTCAGTTGCTGGGTTTTGAGCATCAATAGGCTCTAAGTCACAGAGGCAAGCTGACCAGTAATAAAGGACAGTAGTGTTAGTACTTGGAAACCTATATGCCCATCCATTGGGACGAACGCCACCGCGAGGTTTGACAAGTCCATATTCTGTTCCTACATCAATGACATCAGGCCTCTCCTTTCCACCTGTGATCATGCACATTAAAGACAGGAACTGCTGTCGACCTAGTGAATCTCCAACAAAGGCTAGAGTCTTGCCTTGCATCCTGGGAGGTGAAAAATCCATTATCACATTATCAAACAACAATGCTATATTTTTTTATTCAAGGAAAAATGAAAGAAAGAAAGAAGATCAGTCATAGTAGACAAGCATCACCATCATGCAGGTGAATGTGAGTAAGGTCTTTTATGCAAGTGACTAATAAGCTGGCTTAATATAACAATCTTGCAAAGTTTCAACTTTTGTGTCAATGTCTAAGTAGTTAAGTATTCCTGTTCACTAAATGAACACCAAGGTATTAGCCAAAGCATGTCAAGATACCTCCCACCAGAGTAAGTTATGATAGATTATCAGCCTGCAAAAGATTTTTTTTTTTAGGAGGAAAAAATGCAGCAATATTGTAATCATAACATGTTCAATATCGAAGGCATCGAACTCAAGGCTGGGTCATATGCTCTGCAAAAAAACAGAGCTTCCAGACACTACTCTATGATAAACAAACAAAGATAGGCTCCAAAGTCGCTGGCCAAATAATCCAAGGCAAAGAACTGACATTCCCACACCAGTTGATAGGGCCGCTTAGGATTATATAGATTGTTATTCAGTATGCATTCACTACAAAACATTAAGATCTCAAAACAGCTACCTTTTTTCCTGCTTCGTGTTCACAGAAGATTCATGACATTAGTTTACCAACCTTTCAAACCTCAACCAAGGTCCGATTAATATCAAGCAGGGGTGTGTTTTACAGTTACCAGTACAAGACCAAGTATTGTCAGGTGGAAATTCATAACAAAAAAAATAAATGAAAAAAAAAAGAACAGTTGATTTTAAATATATATCTGCAGATAGGTTTCTTTTGAAAGGAGGAAAAAGGAGAGAGAGAATGAAATTGAACCATCTATATATCTATAGATGGCTTCAACCCAGATGCATGCCTCTGTAAGAACACAAAAGGCAACTTTCTCAGAGTAAAATTGGACCAACTCAACCATGTTAAAAAACATAGAAAGGTCTAGGATATTACATAAATCTGTTTATATAAAAATACAGCAGTACCTTTCAAAGAACTTAGCCCCCTCAAATTCTTCCATTTCACAATCAGTTGGCTGCCACCGAAGATTCTCATAGGAAAAATCTGTGCGTTGCATCAGCCGGCAGGCCCACATTGGTGCTAGCCATTGCTTACAATGAAACCCAGAATACAGAGGCTGGTGATCATCCACTACCCATTTTCCTTTTGCATAGTTACAGGCTGCAGCAATTACCAGGTATATTTAAAATCATAAAAAGTATAAATACACTGTGTATACCTTAATTACATTGAAAACCATAGCTATTAACAAATCAACAGAGAACTAACCAAAAATATCAATGCGAAGTGCACTAAACAAAATATTGGTCAAGTAATAGATCATAGCACAAGAAAATTTGCAACTCCATGATTTATCATATTCACTTTATCAGTGGCAAATAACAAAAATAACACAGCTAATGTGTATACTCAGGACCTCTAACAAGGGATATCGTGGCAAATAACAAAAATAATACAGCTAATGAGTATACTCGGGACCTCTAACAAGGTTAATCATCAAGCAAATAGTCAATCACCAAAACTTTTCTGCTATCAGTTCCACAAAAAACATGGCAATTTGAGTAGATTCCCCTTGCAGTTCCTTAAAACACGAAGCATGAGTGAAACAAAATGCAAGAACATGAATGACTGGCATTGTATGTATCTTACTTTGACCATGCACAAGCATTGTATGATTCTTCCCTTCTTGTTGCCCCATTGAACAGCTTTTATTTGCAGAGCCCCTCCGCAGTGCTAAATCCACAACTTCTTTGCTTTTCAGATCCTTTTCTATGCTCTGGTAATGCTTTTCTTTTGTCTCTGTCAAGTTATAACTCTCTGAACCACCATTCTTTTTGGACTCGCTAACCTGATTGTCTTTTACTATTGGAATTTCGCCTGCTAAATCCTGATTATTATTTACTTCAGTTTCTCCACCGCCATTTGTTTCAACGTCTAGGACCTCTGTACCTGTTGCATCCCCTGCAGCTGCTGAAGTTTCTGCATATTCACATATATATCATAACTTCTAGAATGCACTTACAGAGAAACACTTAATTACCTCAGATCCCAATATCATTAAGTTGCTAAAAAAGATGAGGAATAATAAATCTCCTCATAAAACTTATCTACAAGAAGCATTGATCAACTTGAGTTTTGGGAGTCATGCAAAATCACGATGTACCTAGATTTGGAGTTCTTCTTATATCGACCAAAATAAGAAAATAAATTTTTCCTGAACATGAGTTTCCAGTGATGGCTGCTGCTTTCATTCTGATCAGTAACGTCTCCATCTTTGCTGGCGTGTAAAAGTGGTTCAAAAAGATACTAAATTAACAATAAGAATTCCCTTTTTTTTTTTTTTTGAGGAACAATAAGAATTCCTATTAGTGTCTCTACGTGTTTATTTCATGACATAGAAAAGCCAAAGTAATATCAATTTCAACATTGTCACAGTTAGAACTCAATGAAAAGGATATGAAACCATTAAGCCCTAACCATAGTAGGAAAGAAAAAGCGAGTTAAGAATCTCCCAGCATTGATGAAAATTAGATGTTCATTAACTTGATATAATCAAGAACAATTCAACTTCCCAAATAACTTCTGATATGCATAGTATCAAAACAGATTCGAGCATCTAATAATCTAAAACAGCAATGACAATTAAAAAAAAATACCATGAGAAAGCTGCAACTGCTCTCCAGGCGGAAGCAAAGTAGTAAGAAAAGGAGTCCTGTCCCAAGCCCAGATTAGAATGGTTGTGCCCACCATAACAATAAGAAGAAGAGAGAATTGTTTCCCCTTGTATCCGGAAAGGCCTCCTTTCATCCTGATTTCACACGGAAACAAATCAACATGCAACCATTTCGTTGAGTAGGTTTCAAAGTCGATATTGCATAATAAATCACGTAAAAATAACAAAATAAGCATACAATTCGAAAGGTAAAGTCGATGTTTTAAAAAATAGAAAGTTGAAAGTCGAGACTTCCTAATAAATAATTATAAATCAAAATCTTCCGTAATAACAGATCCAGGAATTTCGATCTAACACAAGCAGCTGCTTGTTTACATAATCAACGGGGAAAAGAAAGAGAGAGAAAGTGATTAATAGAAGTACCTTATATGCAATAATTTACCAACAAATAAATCCAGAAATTTGGGAAGAAAAAAGGGTGAGTACGGACACGAATCCGTGAGGAAGCTTTCCTTTTAGTTGAAGAAGAAAGGAATATCACAAGTTCATAACTGAAGGCGCAGGAAGAGGATGGAGAGAGGGACGAACATGAAAATTACAGAAAATTAAAATAACAATAAAGATTGAGAGATTTTGAAAATCTCTTGGCAGTAGAGGACCGTATATGTAGAACTAGAAAGTACAGACAAAGCAGAAGTCACGGGTCGTTATAAGTAATATTAAAAAAAATACTTAGTTTTTTTATATGTAGTAATTATATGAATGAAAATCGGAATAATTATTCAAAGCCTCAATTAATAATTCTAAAATTGTAAATGTATATCATATAATTGCACGAAACTCTTATTTATCCGGGACTTTTATATAAATAATGTGTTTTGAAAAAATATTTATAAAAATGGGGTGGTTTTTGGAGTATTTATGGGAGGGGGATTTTGCATAGATCCCGTAGGAAGTACCTACGGGATTGGTTAGGTGGGACCCGCTTTTGGGGAAAAGAATCCCCACTGAAACCGCAGGTGGCAGCTACGGGATCAGTAGCTGTCCTCTTCCCCTCGTCTGCCGCGCCACCGTTTGACCCGGATGAAGACTTCGCCTGGGGTAATGTGCATCCGACTGTTCCCGTAGCTGAGGATTACGGGATTGAATATCCCCAACCCCACTCCCATAAATACTCCAAAAACCACCCCATTTTTATAAATATTTTTTCAAAACACATTTTTTATATAAAAGTCCCTAAAATTTTACTTTTCTATTTTTTTAATTTTAAATCAAATTAAGAAAATAAAATACTCTATTTTTATAGTTTTCAACTAAAATAAAATTAGTTTTGCACAAAAATGATATAGATTTCAACATATTACAAATTGAATTTGCTGTAATATCTTAAACTTAATACATTTTTAAATGAAATAAATGCCATAACAATTTAAACATATATTCTAAAAAATTATTTTTAATCGTATCATTTTTCAAACAGTTAACAAAGTATTTTTAAATTTATAAATTATTTTAAATTTTATTTATCAAGCATTTACTTAGTTTTTGAAATATAAATTTTATTAATTGAAAAAATTATCTTCATAAATTTTATCAAACTGATCATAAATATTAAAAAAAAGAATTTTAGCTTTTTCATTTTATATGGGATTAATCTAGTTTGAGTTTCCAGCATTTTCAGATATTTAGAATAGAAAATTATATTTTTTTAATCGTGGGAATGTAAAATTGAATGGATGGAAAGTGATTAAATGGTTATATTTTTATATATAACCATAATTAATTATAAAGAATAGAAGAAATATTAAGTTTTCTTAAATTGGACAGTCAAAAAAAGTGATAGAAAGAAGAAGAAATGTCTTGTAAGAACAGCAGCAACCACAGCAACAAACCAATAAAACAACAAAAATCAAAGAAATGAAAGATTAGAGATCCATTATTCTAATATTATTAATTAATTAATTGATTTTACAGTTGAAAGAATGAGGAATTATATAAATAAAAATGTGATTTAAAATGCTAAAATAACAGTTCATGAGTTCTTGTGGGGTGGCTTTTGTTGGGACTTTTATATAAAAAATGTGTTTTGAAAAAATATTTATAAAAATGGGGTGGTTTTTGGAGTATTTATGGGAGTGGGGTTGGGGATATTCAATCCTGTAATCCTCAGCTACGGGAACAGTCGGATGCACATTACCCCAGGCGAAGTCTTCATCCGGGTCAAACGGTGGCGCGGCAGACGAGGGGAAGAGGATAGCTACTGATCCCGTAGCTGCCACCTGCGGTTTCAGTGGGGATGCTTTTCCCCAAAAGCGGGTCCCACCTAACCAATCCCGTAGGTACTTCCTACGGGATCTATGCAAAACCCCCCTCCCATAAATACTCCAAAAACCACCCCATTTTTATAAATATTTTTCCAAAACACATTATTTATATAAAAGTCCCTATTTATCCACATAATTGCACATTTAATTCATCTAATCTATCTATCTAATAAAAGAAATTAATTAACACTATCTACCTAATAGAAGAAAGGAATTAATATGAAGTTGACAATCTCTCATCTTCCATACAAGAAAAATAAAAACTTCGATTTTTTTAGAAATTCACTTGTGCAGGATAAATGTGTTTTAGAAGCTTAGTGATTAATTTTGAAAATTAAGATGTAATTTTCATAATGATTTTAGAAATGAATGGACAGTAAAGAGATATAATTATAACTAATTAAATTAGGTCCACAAATTAAGATCTATTCATGATATTTTAACTAGTGCAAGCAATGCATGAATTTAGTAAATTAAGATGCTATATGAGCATTATTAAATTAATTATGTTTGGTGGAAAAAATAAGATTTATTCATGAATTTTTAATTAATGAATGCATTGTGCATAAAAAAGCAATAAATGTGGGAAGTTATTCCAGCCTATGATACATTGTATCTACCTCTATTGTGTTTTCTTCTTGTTGTTATCTTTATTATTAATCACACCAACATTATTGTGTATGTATAAATGCTGATTTTGTTTCTTTAATGTGTATTTCTGGGCTTTCTTTTATAGCTCATAATACGGCTGATAAAAAATTCAAAAAATCAATTTTTATAATTAATCGGTCTAATTTAACATGGACACACATTTTTAATTTTACAATTTATAGTTAATAAATTTGAATTTAAATTTTAAAATCTGATTAAATGATTAATTAATGATTATCTAGTCCTTATATATATATATATATATATATATATATATATATATATATATATATATATATATATATATATATATATATATATATATATATATATATATATATATATATATATGGTTCATAAAGATTATTTCTACTTTTTAATCATTATGAGTATATTTTATACTCAAATTACTGAAAATTATTTATTTACTAATATTGATAAGTGATAAATTAGTAGGGAATTATTATTTTCAATTGTATTGTGAATTACTACCTCCATTCTTTTTTATCTATTACCTTTGAGTAAAATCAAAATTCTATTTATCTGTCACTTTTAGACTTTCAATATAATTTAATTTGTTTTTTCAATTTATTTTTCTTTTCCAATAAAGTTAAAACCAATCAGATTTGATAATTTAGTTTTAATCATATAATTTAATACTAACTTTAAGTCTATTTATTATTTTTTAATCCTAATAAAAATAACAAAAGTGACTAATAAAAAAAACGGATGGAGTATTTATTAAGAGCAGTTAATCAATGCTTGAATTTAAATTTTAATTTTGAAAAATTAATATTAATGAGCTATATTTAAGAAATAAGCTGAGGGTTGGTTAATTAGTTTATGCCTGCCCTATCTCATATAATAAATATTTGTTTAACTTCGATTGATTAAAAAAAAAACGACAAAAAAAGAAAAAAACATGTTGAATCATCTTTCTGCTATTGCACTCTATATGCATAATGGAGTTGCTGCATTACATGTATTTTTCTTGCTATCATTTTATTAATTTACCAGTCATCATTTAAACTATACAAACACAATTGTTGAAAAACAGAATATGCAAACTCAATTCACCACTAACGTGTCTTTGGCCTTTGATTTACTTTTGACGTTATATTTTAAATTCTATTGATAATACATAATACTCTACGGGATCCACGGGTCCCAAACACTACTTCAAATAGAAACCCATTCAAGAAAAGTTTTATCAGAGACACGTGAGATTTGTCATATCTAATCTGTAATTAGCCTATAAAGTCATGTTATATCAGTCGTACTGATATATTCAATAAGGTATAGACAATCAAATTACCAGCAGATCATACTTTTTATCTATCAGCTTTCACACCAGTACACGCACCTAATAGACTTTATTTCTTATAAATAATTCAATTTTTTAGAACTTCTGATACGGCACCCTTTCTTTTTATTTTTTATCTCTAAATTATTTATCGACTTAAATATCAAAATATTAACTTTTGAATCAACCGAACTAGCTTTTTTTGTAAGTTTTAAATTGTTTTTAACCCCATCAGCTCATACATATCCTCAATTTTCGATATTCTCAGGATTATCATTTATAATTTTGTTATTACAACTATGTAAACTTTTTTAGAAAAAAAAAATTGATGATTAAGAAGAAAATGAGAGTGGGGTTTTTTTCTTTTCTTTTTACAGTTTTCATATGTGCATATCTTGATTCCAAGTCTAACTAATTTTAGAAAAAGTAAATATATTTTGGGGTTCTATTTTTTCCTTTTATTTATAATAATGTTATTATTATATGTACCGTATATGTATACCGGTGGATCAAATGTTGCGATTCAATTCGACGGTGCATAAGGGTACATAACTCATAGTAATTCGTTTAATGTAGGTCTAAACCAAAATATTATAAATTAAATTGATTTGGTATTTTGTAACATTGTATGATGTATGTTATAAGTTCACCGACTAGTTTGAAATAAAACATTACGGATATTTTCAAACAACAACATCCAACAAACAATAATTACTCTCACCAAATAAAATAAAATATGTGATGTGACAAATTTCAAAATTAAATTTACTTCATGCAAATGTTTTTCTTACTGTTCTCTACAGCAACAATAAAAGAGAATGTTTGTCACTATTTAATTATATTTTTGTAGTGAAAGTATGAGATCTTTCTGTAGTCGGTCACTTTTAGTCGAACGAGATAAATCGGCATGAACGTTTATTTTTTATTTTTTAATATCGTAATTGACTGGATAAAAGCTAACTCTAATCAGTTTTGCGATTTTGATAAATAATTAAATATAATTAGCTGATAAAAAAGTTAAAAAAAATGCTGTGGTAAAATTTTATTGAGCTGGCAATTTTAGTTGAAGTGGCAAAATTTAATTGGCTCGGTCTGTGACTCCACCCTCAGACCCAGGGAAGAATTATAAAAGAGGATGCAAATGAATCTGTTAAATTTATTTTGCATCAAAATTATTTTTATTGTTATATAATTAGTTTATATTTTTCACTAAAAATCGATAATCTTTTATTAAGTAAATAAAAATATGCACGACAGATTAATCGAAATCAGGGGTAACTATTCTCTCTGCGTAGTATAATAATTAAAACTTATAAAGAATATAAAAACATTTGGGATCATAATTATGAATTAATAATTTTAATTATATATAAAGCATTAGTCAAAATGGCGCTTCGCTCAAGATCTTATAAACTATTTATTACAGTAAATAATTATTATATAAATTTAAAATAAATTAAAAAATAATACATAAATTTCCTATAAACTATCTTAATTTATCATATTTAAAAAATAAATACATGACTCAATAAAACAAATCAACTCTAAAATATGAAGTCAGAGGGCAAAATAGCCTTATCCTTTTCTTGACCAATATCTCTGCATTTCAATGGCTTCCTCCACTTCCCTTCCAATTCAATCTCTCTCAAACCCAACTTATCTCAAATATTCAATTCGAAAATCCAAAAATCCATTAAACCTAATGATGCAAAAACAACAAATCCAACGAAAAAAACATTTACTATCCATCAAATGCACTTCAAATTCGTCCCCAGAACCCACCAACGACAAGGGCGATGATATTGGTGAATCTCCGTATTCCACCACCTTGAACAACGCGGACACATTTCCAATTGAAAAGAGAAGGAGATCTCAAATCCTACGCGAAAGGGAGCAAAAACAACAACTTTCAAAAGGTGAGCCTCCAAATTTTGAAATTGGGTGGAAAAGGAGTAAGCAGATTCAAACAGAGAAGCCAAAAGGGTATGTGATAATGGATTTTTTGGGGAAATTGGAGGAATTGATGGGAAAAGAATTTGGTTCTACTGCTCTATTGGCTAAGGCTGGAGAAATTGTCGCAGAAAGAGCAAGAGAAGAGGCTGAGATTTTGAAAGACGAAGGCCAAGTAGAAGAGAAATTGGTGACCGAGTTATTTAGGGTTTTAAAATTGATGGAAATGGATTTGGCCATGGTTAAAGCCGCTGTTAAACAAGACACTTTGGATCAAAGGCTTGAACAAGCCAAAGCTAGATGCCGGCAAGCTATCCTTGTTGCTAATTCTTTCTGAGACCAATTTTGTGGATATAAAAATATTTTCTAAATGTGCATTAGAACCCTTACTCTTTTGGAGATTACGCAGAGACTCTCCTTCAAATTTAAGGATGCATTTATGGAGTCAAGTATCTTAGTTTTCGCACGTCAGTGTTTTAACATGCTAGTGTTGTAATGAAATGGCTGCTGATTCGTTAGTAGCAGAAAGTTTGGCTCTCCGACATGCAGTGTCTTTTGCCTCGTGGAAGGGTCACTCCCATGCTATCTTCGAATCTGACTCCGTCAACCTTGTCCAGGCAATCTACTATCAGGATGCTGCTCCTTGGAAGACTGGCTGTTATGGATGATATAGCCCATCTTATCTAAATCTTCTTCTGCTGTTCGTATTTGTTTTGTTAAAATACTGCCAATAGAGCAGCTGATTTTTTGAGCGAATGGTGTAAACAGGGGATTACTATGTCAACTCTCTGTTTCCTCAAGTTGATCTCGCAACTCTTTTGGACAATAATGTCCCGTAATGAATTTCCTTTTCCAGTTCAAAAAGAAACATGTTAAGTGTATGTGTTAGTGCCAGTGTAAAGGTTGATTTGCTCCAGTTTTGCAATTTAAATAAACATTAAATTGTGCATTAAATAAAAGTTGACTGCTAAATTTGCTTCTTTGGTAATTCAACCATTATGGCACATATTATGGATCAAAATTAACGTGCAGTCTACTTAGGGGTTGATTTACTCAATTCGGTAATTTTACAGGTAAAATCATACTTCTAAGCAAAATATGGGGATAAATTTGCACAATTGATCTGAAAAAACTAGTTTTAAAAAATATGGGCCAAAATGCAATTGGCTCCTTTGTTTCTTGAATACCCAGCAAATACAAGAGTGGCTAAGCCCACAAAAAAGCCCATAACGTAAATAGATAGATAGGTGGCCACCAAACAGCAGAAAGAAAAGAAGTTTGTGGATTGGCAATTCATGGCTCTCAGCATTTCCTCTACCTCATTTTCAAGCCTTCCAACTACTTCCAGGTCTTAATTGTCTATATTACATTGTTTTTCCTTTGTTCTTTTTTTTTTTTTTTAGGTTCTTGCATTATATATACCTTTTTTAATTTGTTGATTTCCATACTTTGGCAAACAGGGATATACCTCGAAAATCTTGTGTAGGGAAAATTGCAGCAAGCAATTTTCAAGCTGGGAGAACAAAGGTGAAAGTGAATGCAACAAAAGGAGTTTCCAGTGTATGCGAACCACTTCCTCCAGATAGACCCTTGTGGTTCCCTGGAAGTTCTCCTCCTGAATGGCTCGATGGAAGGTATTATTTTCTTCTATGATTAAGCAGTATGGCTGATAAAAAATGTCAACTTCATTTCAAATTTCTGCTCTTTTTTTTTTTAGTTTGCAAATGAATTTTGTAAATGGTTGATGTTTGATCACTATTAATATGACTCTTTCTTTCTGTTATAGTCTTCCTGGAGATTTTGGGTTTGACCCGCTTGGACTAGGTATGCCTTTAATTTGGATGGTTGAAAAGATACCAACTTTTCATAAAAATTGCATCTTTGTTCTTGAGATCCATGGATTAATTTTGAACTTTGGGTACTAGTTGATAATGTATTTACGTATCAGGGTCTGATCCAGAATTGCTGAAATGGTTTGCACAAGCTGAGCTAATGCACAGCAGGTGGGCAATGCTTGCTGTTGCAGGAATTCTGATTCCAGAATGGCTTGAAAGCTTAGGTTTCATAGAGAACTACAGCTGGTTCGATGCAGGTGCACGAGAATACTTTGCCGATCCTGTAACATTGTTCGTAGTTCAGCTAGGCTTGATGGGTTGGGTTGAGGGAAGAAGATGGGCAGATATGATTAATCCTGGTTGTGTTGATATTGAACCGACATTACCTCACAAAACCAAACCAAAACCAGACGTTGGTTACCCGGGTGGTTTATGGTTTGATCCGATGATGTGGGGGAGAGGTTCTCCAGAGCCTGTAATGGTGTTGAGGACTAAGGAGATTAAGAATGGCCGTCTTGCTATGTTAGCATTTGTTGGATTCTGCTTTCAGGCAATCTATACCGGTGAAGGCCCCATTGAGAACTTGATGGCTCACCTTGCAGATCCTGGCCATTGCAACATCTTTTCAGTAATTCTCTTTCCTACCCATTAATTATTGCAACGATTGTTTTTTACAACACATATAAATATTCTGTTCCATTGTTGCAGGCTTTCACAAGTCGATGATCAAAGGGATCAACAGACTGTTCTTTTTCCTCCTTTTTTTTTTTTTCTTTCGAGGAAAATGTAAATCTCTTGATTGTACTAAAATGTGAGTGTTTTAACACTGTGCTGCATATAATATAATATATAAAGAAGAATGACATTATTGTACCTTTCCAATCTATCAGTCTTAAAATGTTGGTGCCAGTTAACAGTGTACTGAATGTTTTGATAAGGCAATATATAACCTGGTTTTAAGAAACTAAGTCTAGTTGTAGTCAAATTCCAGCTAAAGAATTATGTGATATGTGATCAGTTTAAGGATGTTGGGAACGGATTTTAACCAGAATTAATGTAGAAATTGGAGATTATAAGTATTTAGCTAAAAAAGATTTGATATTGACAGGGTCAACAGAAGTTACATGCCTCTCCCTTATCTTTTGAATTCCCATAAAATCTCCCTACGCCAATTTCTATTATTAGAAGATCAGATAAATTTGACAGCTCCATCACTAATTTCATCTCTCAAACAATTACACACACGTAACACCAACATGAAACACTCCTCCCTTCTTCCAAAAATAAACAAAATCAAACTAACCTATCCTAAAAACAAAAGGACTTGGAGAACAACAAAAATTTTCTCTGACAGCGGATCGTTCTTCCCCGGAGCTGTCTCCAATTTCCGGCTTGGAGATGACCGTTGTTCAGCTTCTTGTTCTGCTCTTTCTCCTCCAACTGATTTCTCTTTGCAACTTTTCTTTTTCCTTATCAGAAAATGAGGCTCTTCTCAAGCTGAAGCAATCTTTAACAAATGCTGATGGCTTGAACAATTGGGCGTTAGACTCCGATCCTTGCAAAACTAAATGGGTTGGTGTGATTTGCTTCGGTGGCAAAGTTGAGGTTCTTCATCTCTCTGATATAGGTCTCTCAGGAACGATTAATGTGGAAGCATTACAAGAACTGAAAGGTCTAAGAACGCTGAGTTTTGAAAGCAATTCATTCTCAGGTCCAATTCCTGAGTTTAATAAGCTTGGTGCCTTGAAATCTCTGTTTTTATCTTCCAACAAATTCTCTGGAGAAATACCGAAAGACTACTTTGCTCCAATGTCGTCATTGAAGAAAGTCTGGCTCTCTCATAACAACTTCACAGGACAAATACCAGACTCATTGACCCAACTATCACATCTCATGGAATTGCATCTTCAAAATAATCAATTCTCTGGACCAATCCCACCATTGAAAGAATCAAACAAGACGTTAACGTCTTTTGACATTTCACACAATCTTCTCCAAGGAGAAATTCCATCAGAATACTCCTCATTCAATGCCTCTTCCTTCGCAGGAAACGATCTACTCTGTGGAAAACCACTTGATAAACTTTGCTCTAATGCAAGCCCTTCACCACCAAATCTCCCTCAAGTAGCCTCTTCTTTAACAAATGCCAATACCAATAACAACACTAACACCAAAACCATCGTTGGGATAATGCTGCTAGCAGTATTAGCCCTTTTTGTGGCTCTTAGCATATTCTCAGGAAATGGGAACAATCATGAAGATGACGTGTACATGTTAGAGAAAGAAAACCTCGATGAATCAGTGTTGCCTGTGAGGCAACATAGTTCAAGCAAGAAACCATCATCAGTGCATGGGAGTAGAAGAGGAGGTGGGTCCAGCCATAAAAGGGGGTCCCACCACAGCAAGCATGGGATGGGGGATTTGATAATGGTGAATGAGGAGAAGGGTAGCTTTGGGTTGCAAGATTTGATGAAGGCAGCAGCAGAAGTGCTTGGAAGTGGAGGGTTGGGGTCTGCTTATAAGGCAATGATGTCTAATGGATTATCTGTGGTGGTGAAGAGGATGAGGGAAATGAATATGTTGGAGAGAGATTCATTTGATGCAGAGATGAGAAGATTTGGGAGAATTAGACACAAAAACATTTTGACTCCTTTGGCTTACCATTTCAGGAAGCAGGAGAAACTATTAGTCTCCGAGTATATGCCTAAAGGCAGCTTATTATATGTCTTGCATGGTATCACCTTCTCTCCTTTTGTTCCCATTTTCTTTTTTCTTTTACAAATATTTCAAAAATTGAGTTAAAACTTACTGATTTTCGTCTTGACAAGACAATGGTAGTAAGCTGAATTAATTCAAAATTAATATTTCTGGAAAATCAGCACAGTTTTCCAGCCAATTGGCCTATCTGAGCAAAGAAAATGACGGATTGTGTGGTTTATTTACAGGTGATCGTGGAATATGCCATGCAGAACTAAATTGGCCAACCCGATTAAAAATAATAAAAGGAATAGCAAATGGGTTGAAATTTCTACACACGGAATATTCATCGTACAATCTTCCACATGGAAATCTGAAATCCAGCAATGTTCTTTTAAGCGAAACTTACGAGCCATTGTTAGGTGATTATGCACTGGATCCATTAACCAACCCAAACCATTCTGCTCAAACTATGTTCGCCTACAAATCCCCAGAATACCTTCAAAACCACGAACTATCCCCAAAATCAGACGTGTATTGTCTTGGGATTATAATTGTCGAGGTCATGACTGGAAAATTCCCATCTCAGTATCTCTCAAATGGTAAAGGAGGCACCGATGTCATACAATGGGTAATCCGAGCAATTTCTGAAGGGAAAGAGGAAGAATTGATTGATCCTGATATAGCAGAAAAAAACAATTCTGATCAAATGCTGCAATTGCTTCGAATTGGAGCTTCTTGCGCCCAATCTAGTCCTACGCAACGGTTAGAGATGAGTGAAGCCATTAGGAGGATAGAGGAAATCAAGGATTTTTCATCACTAGGTTGCGCTTCGTAAAGTTTGCCAAATCCAAAATTCAAATTTAGAACGAAAAGGGGAAAAGACTGAAACTTTTGATTGCAGATTTGGTGATCAGATCTCAAAAGATGTAAATGTTGAGTGATTATGGAATTCATGCTGAGGAGCCCTAATTGATTAGTCTTCTGTCTCCCTCCAGTAATTTAATTTTAGAATTTTTTCAAGGAATTTTTGTTTATGTTAATACACCTTTTTTTTCCTCGTCATTTGACTTTCTATGATGTAAAAATTTCATAAACGATACTTGTGTACATATGCTCGCCAAATGAAAATGGTGAGGAGTTGAATGGGGTATTTTGTTAATGAATTCCACTTCCTAATCACAAATCTTCTATCTTCTCAATTTTGTATATTTATGTTGATATTTCAATACTCATTTCATCCCATTTTAAAAAATTATTTTTTATTTTACTTTATTTTATTTTAAATATTATTTTTAAAACATAAAAAATAAATTTAAAGTATACTTCTATTTATTATACATATTATTAAATATTTATCTTTTTATCACATTTTACTTTTAATTAAAATTAAATAAAACTCGTAAAAATATTAAAGGATACTTTTGTCAATAATTATAATTTTTTTATGAAATTAAGATATTTTAATCATTTATTTAATTTTCGTAAAAAATAAAAAATTATCTTTTAAAATATGACGGATGGAGTAATAGCTAAATAATTAATCATAATAAATATTAAAATTAAAATTAACCCAAGACGATATACATCATTGGGACAATTTTATATTTAAGAGAGACATAATGCTTTTCGGGAGATTTTTTTTAAATAATGCAATTTAATAAAATATTTGTGAAAATAAGATATATCAGAAATTATTTGCGAATTTGAGATCTTTTACAAAAATACAGTGAGATGTTGAATCATCGGTTCAATGAAAGATACAGTAAGGTATTGCATCATTGGTTCAATGGAAGATGCAGTGAGTTGTTGCATCATCAAACTTGTATCAGATACGTGAATCGCACAGTTTTCCTCAAGATAAATAACAATATTTTGTACACATAGTTAAAGTGAGTTATGTGAACTAATAGTTTTCATCTCCACAATATATAATAAATTGTTCTTGTAATTATATAGATAATAACGATCGAATAATGGCTTACAATATTATATTACAATATTAACATGTAATTCAGTAAATAAAACTTTTATTTTTGCATCTATAAGCTTTTAATTGCAGTATCTAATTATTTTATTTTAGTTTTACTTTTTCTCTTTATCCTTTGCATAAAATCAGTTTATCGGTCAATTGCTTTTGATTTTTGTGATTCAGTTAACAATAAATAATCGATTAAAAATTTTAGTTTATAAGAAATATTAACAAAATTCATAAATTTCATTTTAATTATGCAAATTACATCTAAAAATATAAAATAAAATGTACCAATTAGTTAAACTATAAATAATTATTCAAAATAAAATACAAAATTAATTGTTAAAAATATATAACAAGTCATAATATATTATTCAATCATACTTTTGGATCCAAATATATATAAGAAAATTTTCGAGTCTAAAAAATAAACATGCATCATAAATTGGAACCATAAACATAAACTAAAAATATAAAAAATACAATCCAAAAATGTAATTTATGGATCGGTTTATTACAAATTTCAAATCGGCAAATTAAATCAGTTTTTTATTAACCATTTTATATTTTTATATCTAATAACTCTAATATTATATTAAAAAAATGTAATTAAACCTAACTTAATTTAAAAATACTTAATTTATATTTTGCAACGCATCATGTGAGATACTCTTTAAGAATATTGGTTTTATGCTGAAGATAGAGAGAAAATGTATCACCAAAATGAAATAATTAGATACTACAATTAAAAGCTTATAGATGTAAAAATGAAAGATTTATTTGTTAAATTACATGTTAATATTTAGACCTAACAAAATTGACCTAAATCTATGGATCGATCCAAATTCATCCAAAAAAATTGATTCAAACCCAATTCAATTCATATAAATATCCATTTGATCAACCCAAAATTGATCCATTTTATTTTTCAATCCAATTCAATATCCAATAGATCAACCTAAAATTAACTCATCTCACTTTTTAATCTATTGAATATTAAACTAATAAATATTTTTAAGATTCGAAAATTTTAATTGATTGGGTATTAAACCAATGCTCAGTATACTGCAGCTTCTTCATATTTTAGCTGCAAATTTAAATTAGTTCATATTGCAATGAACATGGCTTGATGTGCAGAGGTCAACTCCACGTTGCACTAATTTAAATTAGTTTTCTGACACACAAAAAAAATAATTAGTTTAAATGCAGAAAAAAATAAAAATAATTATTGCAAAAATCGGTACTATTTGGTGTACCTCCTTCAGTTTCCAGTCCTGCTTTCGCCACGTTGCATCTTCAATTTTGTACAGCTTTATTTGTGCAGGAAAATCATTAAAAATTTTGAAAAGAAAAAGAGGAAAACCTTCAATTTCATTCTTAAAATT
Source organism: Excoecaria agallocha (assembly GCA_037975025.1). NCBI lineage: Eukaryota > Viridiplantae > Streptophyta > Magnoliopsida > Malpighiales > Euphorbiaceae > Excoecaria > Excoecaria agallocha. The sequence goes on along the minus strand of CM075817.1, from coordinate 6,641,311 downwards.
AGGGTCCAAGGACAAGTCAATCCATAAATTCTTTTTTTTTTTTTAAATGCACGACATAGTTATTTATTTGAAAGATCTACTGAGATTTAAAATTAAATTATTGAGAAAAAAAATCAACCAATAAATTATAATTTTCTGTTTAAATTAACTATCACAGAGTACTGACTAATTATGTATATAGAAAATTACAATGTGAAATTATTATTTAATTTGCAAAATAAAAATAAAATGAATATTTATTTGAGTACATATATGTTTTCTTTATTATTATTATTATTATTATTATTATTTGTAATGTGGTATAGTAATTAATATTTTATTGATCAAATTTAATTAATATTTATTATAAATATGATGCTTGACACAATTACAGCTTAAAATAATGTTAAAATGAGTTTTTTTTTTCAAGATGTTAAAATAGGTCAAAATTCTAACATATCAATTTATGGGTCGATCCAAATCAACCCAACTCATTAATGACACAATTCATTAATAACTCATATTTTTGATCTATTAATAACTTAATCCATTAATGACTCATTCATTAATGATCCAATCCAAACTCGTCCAACCCTTACATTTGTCACCTCTATTAATATTATAATATAATATTGTAAGCCATTATTCGATCATTATTATCTATATAATTACAAGAATGATTTATTATATATTATGAGAGAGGAAAACTATTAATCCACAGAACTCAATTTGATTATGTGCAGGAAATATTGTCATTTATTTTGAGGAAAATTATGGAACCTACGCACCTGACACAAGTATGATGACGTAACATTTCACTGCGTTTTTCATTGAATCAATGATACAAAACCTGACTGCACTTTCGTAAAAGATTCCCAACCCATAAATAATTTTTAATATACCCTATTTTCACAAATATTTTATTAAATTGCATTATTTTAAAAAAATCTCCCATCCTTTCCTCTAAAAGATGCGGAAAAAGAAAACAACATTCGAAGGAGAAAACAATGAAGAAATGCTAAAAAAAAATTGTGATTAGGGGCAAGTCCGACAAAGAGAGAAATTACAAATTAGTGGCAATTAAATTGGCACGTCTAGTGATCTTTTCAAATCTACATGGAACTCAGAAAATTTTTAGCATCCTTTCTTTTGTTATCCTCTTCCACACCCAGCAAAGCAGATTTTTAGTCTGCATTAATCAGTTTTGCTTTTTAATCGAATTAAAAGAAAATAATCAAATCAAAATTAAATCCAATTAACATGATCACCGAATGGAATTTGAGTTAAAACATGTTGATTAATTTGATTCAGTTATCTGGGTTAACCGAATTACATGTTTTTTAATAAAAAAAATTAGAAGTCCTAAAAATTGTAGTATTGATACTAGATCCAGCGACTAATTTCAAGGACAAAACCATTTTTTTATAATCATGATATGTGCATAATCTGTTAAATCTGTTCAAAAAAAACTTATGTCATAATTTTATATCGGCTAATGATGTGGTGCTCCAATAGATAGTTACAGGGTGGAGCAGCATCCATCACCTATAGCTACCCTCAGAATCCTCCTGTAAGATGAAATATAAAACCCAACAGAAACAGTTAATGTTGTTCTCTACCGATGATCCGAGTTCCACTCTTAGAGAGCAGCAGGTCTTTCATATCTCTGTAACTTCTGAGCTCTTCAAGTGCATCAGCTGTTTTTCGGGGCATAAAGAACCCAGATGATGTGGGAGCGACTTCTTCATCTAGGTCGGTCCTCAATGAACGGGATGAGTAACAACTTCGATCTTGACGCAGGGGAGGTGCTGTCCTCAGCATGTGCACAAGAACACCAACTGCAGCATCTTGAGATTTTTTGCCCGTTAACAATGATTGTGGACTGCAATCTGAAATCTTTTTCCCATCCAGCTTCTGACTGCACAATGTCAAAAGAAGATGATGGTGATGAAAATCAATAATAACGGAGAAGCAAAAGTATTTGCATAAACTTACAAGAAAAACAGCATTGTCAAAAGGTCAGCTTCAGTATGATGAACAAATGCACAAGGAAACAAAATCACTAGGAGAACGTAATTACAATGGGAGAAGAATTGTGAAAAATAATAATGAGGAAGCAAAAGTATCATTTCACGAAAAATGGCATGGTTGACAGGTGACTTTGAGAATAATATGATCAAATGTATAAAAGTAGATTGCTTAATTGATTGAAGTGAAAAGTGAAGGAAAGAAGAAACTTGAATCCCAGAGTAGCATCCCAAGTCCACAAATGACCAGATGGAAGTGAAAATACAATTCTAGCACCAGAAAGATTCTACTTCATAACCATCTTGAAAATCATTGTCAGAGAACAAGAAAAAAGGGAAGTCAGCTGATAAGGACTTTCCCGTCAATTTCCCTGTGACTCAATCCATTACTAATAGTCATAACAATTATTCATGGCAAAAAACTAGATTAAAAAAGAAAATTAAAAGAGACATATTTAATATTCTTTTAAAAAAATTAAAAATAAGAAGTTTACCCCACCATAATAGTTAGTTTACTTGAGAATGTTTCATTTATAATGTGTCACGTTAAGAAATTAATTATCTTATTTCAGTGAGAAACTTCCTATTCGAGCAAAATTAGAATCTTCTTTTTAAAAATTCAAGAACAGAATTTTCTTTCCTTTTTGTAATTAAGAAATAAATTCAACAACCAATAATGCATATAAGATTGCTAGGTCAGAGATTCATTGGATGCAGGTGGGTGACTTCTGACCGCAACAGGAGTCAGTGATCAATGCTATAAATTATCCACCAATACAAGCATATCCTAGCCACATTCCACCACAATGCTTCATTCAGAGCAATTTTCTTGCAGTTGTAAGAGTCTGTCAGTAGGGAAATAACCGCTGTTGCAAGAAGGTAAGCAAAAAGCAAACCTATGAGTATGAACTAGCATTTTTTGGGAGAAAATAGCATATCAAAAAAAAAAATTAAATGGAGCTTGACCCAAGTTCAAGCCTCAAGTTCTCCATTCATTTAAGTCCAAAATAGCACTATTCTAACTTGGCTTTTTAACTCTATTTACCAGTAGGGATTTGCCAAAGGAATTCATTTCATTGGAAGCAATATGACATAAGGACATTAAGCCAAAAAATGGCTTACCCTCCCTCCTGTAATTTAGATTCCTAAGAAATTGATGTAGCAGATAATTAAAAGCTATTGGAGAGGGAAAAGTTGAAATATGTGCATCATGAAGATTTGAAAGACAACCAAAACATGAGATACAATGCCATAATACAAGTTAACCTGTACTATGAAAGACAGCCATTATCCGATATTTTCATTATTCAAGTTCAGGCATGAGAGTATGAGACAAACAACAGATTGATGAACCAAAAGCGAGGGGGAGAACAAACCAGGGAATTTTGGACATCTATAAAAATAGAAGCTTGAAGGGTATATTATCTTCTATCTCCTCTTCTTTCCACAAGGCTAATTTTATTTCAGCATCATAAATTTTGTCATTGGATTCTAAAATGATAAAACACAATCAATATACAGATTTTTACAGCTTTAGAAACAGAACTAACCCGCACAGCAACTTCAATATTGGAAAACAGATGTTACAATAGAGAAAAAGTAATTCAACACAGATATTGAAAGAAGACTCAAAAAAAAAGGAGCTGATAAGTCAAAGACACTAATATAATTTTGCAATTTTAAGTAGTCACTGCGTACGGTTGGATGAAGGAAGAAAGCAATCTGATCTGTATGTCCTCTTTATTGTATATGATTAGATAGATTCCATACAACATACACTCAATTTTTATCAAATTTAACAAGTATTTCTCCATTATGGTATAAATATCATAAATCTGAATCCCTATCCTATTCTACATCAAGTTTAACAAGGATGAAAATTCCTTAACTAAAAATGTTGATTTTTATATATTGATATGATATTTTTTTTCCAACAAATAGAAGTAATTTGATGAAAATACTAGGCAAAATTCATTCAGAAATATTCGCAGAGCAGAAGATAAAAGGTTTGCAATAAAAGTCAGTGGAAAACAGCAAGACAAGTTTAGAAATTGGAATCACGGAATTACCAACATGAAGTCCAGACATGAATAAATCAATGATTTCTGAGAAAATTAACAAGTAAAAGCTTTTGTGAAATGCTTGAATCTGTAAAAAATCATTTCAAGTACATTGTAGAAAATCCTTGATAATGTAAGAAGGAAATGGCAAATGGATTCTGACAACTTTTTCCTTAAGTTCACAGCTATGATCCAAGAGAAATCTTCCATGCAGTCTTGCCTTTGTTTTTCTTTTTTTTTTTTCCATTTTGTGCAGGAGCATAATATTATTGTTTATTTGAGCTAAACCTATGTGGTATAAATTTTTCATGTACTCAATAAAGCAAGGACAAGCTCATGAGCATTAAACAAAAGGGCATGGGCATATGCAATCAAAGCAGAGATGATCCCTCAGGAAACATTTTTACTAGAAGAATACACTGACAGCAGAACAAAAACAGGCACCTGTTAAACTAATGTGTGCATATATGATTAGACATACAACTTACATCTGCATCGACAGAGAGAAAAATGAGGGAAACTGAACTACCTATTAGGTGAATCAGCTGTATCAACATCATCAACATCAAAAGGACATGAGAAATCACCATCATCCAAGTCATCCTGTAAAGATAATCTACTAGAACTTCTAGAAAACCCAATACGAGGTGAGCTGCTGGAGGATAACAATCCCGAGAAGCGCCCTGAATCATCCCGACTATCTTTGAGAATCTGCAAATAATTAAAAGAAAATGGCCTTATAAAAAAATTACAAAGATTAAGATTATCAAGTTTGAGCAGAAATATTAACAATCTAAGAGTAAACTGAAAAAGTACAGCCTACCTTATGACCAGAAAACTGATTTGCTATGGACGAGTTCAACTCTCCAGCCCTTAAAGCTTCTAATTTCTTGATTGACCTGATGCTTGAGGGAGACTCCTGGGATGAAGGATCATACCTTGTACTTCTAGGAGATAAAGGTGGAAGTGAACTTTTACTTGGGTCAGAAAAATTTGGAGAAACGTATCTTAAACTTCTTCCTGTCAGTGGAAGAGGGATCGTTACAGGAATGGTTTCTGAAGAAATATGAGCTTGTACAGGATTACTATTGGCAAAGTATGTTGGCATGGAAGGTGACATAGATGGTGAAAATGGAGGTGAAAGCTGATAATCATCATAACTGGCAGTTTTTTGATGACTTGGTGGTCTAAAGCTTTGAATTCTGTGGCCAGAAGTATCTGGTGGAGGAGAAGAAAAATCATATGGCACGGGAGATGTGCGACGGTAAGGAGGAGAACCACTAAATGGTTGGTTCACCATAAAATGAGCAGCTCTGTGGAAGCCACTTGTCCAACTATGTGGACGTTGATGAGGAGCAGCATTAGGTGGACGTATTCCCCTCAATGGAAAGGATGTAGCACAAATACCCTTCTCTGAAGATGGAAAAGACCTGAGAGGGTCAGTGCTAGGGCTACCAACATAATCTGTTATAATATTTGGTGGGAATGTTGTCAAAGGCTCAAGGTTAAAGTCAGATAGTGATGGATGATAAGTCACAGATACACAAAGGTGACCAGGAAGGGCCTCTACAGGGACAAAACTGTATTCTTTCATTATTGCCTCATCTGACCTAGAAAATGGTTCGCAAAATGAAGAAACCTTGTAAATGATATCAAAATTATATGTTTGACTAGATGAGCTTAATTGCCGAAAGATCCGATATGCTGGCAGAAGCCTCATTTGTGAATAAAGAGAGCGTAAAAGTATGATTGACTTCTTATATGTCTTCTTGTAAGAGGTAGAAGCTTCCCCAATTTGGAGGCCCATAACCCGTAGATTCTTACACTGAACTACCCACCTTTCTATAACTGTCTCAACAGGTCTACCTTCAGTTGAAGAAGCATACAAATTATCCCCCGATGATGATGCAGTCTGCTGACATACTAATATTATGTCAATTATCATAGGGTCCATTATATTTCTTTGCCAGAAGTTCAAGTTCTCTAATGCTGCCGGGCGATCTCCTAGAACTAAATTAAACCATTTGTCACTCTTTCTCACCCGAGAAATGGACTGAAACTCGCCACTGCGATCATGAGGGTGAAGAGAAGGAATTCTTGAGTCCAAAATAATGTGCAAACTCTTCAAGAGAAACTGTGAAACTATCATTTGTTCCAGTTTTCCAGATTCAGGATGAGAATTGCCATGCAAATCCATAGTTCTAAGTTCTAACACAGGGAAGACTTCTGAAGCTACATATCCTAATCCATCGAATGATGATCAATCCATCCCAGATAAAACTACTCTTTTCTTAGACTAGCCATAGCCCACATGAGGAAATCAATTGAATCGTATGCATAAAAGAGAAAATATATAGATGCCAGAGCTGATGAGAAAGTAATCAAACCATGAACATGTACATAACAGAAGCTTGCTTCAGTCAGTCTATGATTGGAGATTGAGTAGCACAGAAGCCTTGAGAAAGGCAGCCCTACATATAGATGTAAAATCAGAGACAAAAATAAAAAAAATTCACAAATCAAAAAAGAAGAAGCAGAGAAACAAATCAAAATTGAGATGCATAATATGGTTCAGAACAAAGGAACCCACATTGTGAATTGTAAAACTAATGTTAATAATTAAGATACACGAGTCAAAATGACAGAGGACACAATTCAAGACTTCCATACTTCTTAAGAGAAACTAAACTACCAGTATAACAGAAAAAACTCGCAATCTCCATACTTCATCAGTCGAAATTTACAGAAAATTTATGCAAGAAAATATAATTTTACAACCAAAACTCAAGACAAGAAGGTGGCTTAAATAAAACTCAAGCTTCGTCAATCAACATTCAACGGGTTCTTCAATTTACAACAACTAAAAGAAAAAATAAATAAATTACTTCAAAAATCGAAATCGGCGATGCACAAAGTAGACCAAGACCAGCGCTATTCGAACAGCGACCACCGACTACCGAACTCGAACGGCGATGTTCAGGCGATGAGGAAATGAACGGACATTAGGTATTTGGGATTATTTTGAGAGAGAGGGATCGAAATGAGGAAGGGAGAGAAGCTGCTAGCCGTAACTTTATAATAATAATAAGAATAATAATATCAGAATATTTTACACTTTTACCGAAAACTTGTTCCGTTCGGGTTTGGCTTGCTTTTCACCCGACCCGACAAAACGCTCCTCTCCTCCTATTTTCAAGGGCTTTTTGCGAGGAATTTCATTTTTCCTTATTAAAAAACTCTTAAGAAAGTCTAAATGCCTAAATTTCCTTTCGTTTCTCTGCATCCAATTCACACCGCCGTCTTTTCTTCTTCTCTTCTTCACTTCGTCTTTACTGGAGCTCTTTTCAATTTGAGGTGTGGCCTTTGTTTCTTCACCGGATCTCTCTGCATCCAGGTTTGTTTCTTCTTCACTTCTTCTTCTTCATTTCTTCTTCACCTGGAGCTGTTTTCAATTTGACTTTTGTTTCTTTAGATGTGACCTTTGTTTCTTCACTAGAGCTCTCTGCATCCAGGTTTGTTTCTTCAATTCTATATACGAACTAGCAAAAAAAATATGCATGCTATGTTTGATTTCGATGATGCATTTGATGCCTTTTTTGCTTATCTTGATTTTTCTTTTCATAAATTGGGTATATATAAATGATGGAATTATTGAAGAATTTGGTGGTTAAATTAGACGGTGCTTCTTGGCAAAACAGGGTGCCTACCAAAACTCTGATAAATTTAGATTTCAAGCAATAGAAAATTAACTCAAAAAGTAACAGAAAAATTAATTAATTTTTACAGAGAAAAGGCAGTAGGCTCATCTTTTCTTTTTCATCTACGAGTTCCTTACATGTTAAATGAAAATTTGGGTTTGGAATTTCCTGTAAATTCCTAAATTACTAAATAAATTTGTAGAAGAACATGCATGTGAACTCCTCAATTTCTATAAAAAAAACCTAGCCTATGGCAGCACACTGAAAATTAAGAATAATTACCTTCAAGCTAATCAAAGTTGCCACTTCATAATTTACTATCATGGCAGATAATAAAAAGCTTGTGCGAAGTTCTACTGGATTAGATGCAGCGGATAATTATGTGCTGATAGGAATGTAAGTTCACAACTATTAGAAATCAATAATCTTTACATGTTGGACTCAGGAACGATTCCATAATACTGAATCATACACAAAGACCACTTTAGCAGTTAGCATATTTTACTAGAGCAGATTGTACTGGGGAAACTGTATATGGAAATGCAGGTTTCCAAGATTCATTCAACTACAAAAATTGATTATTGATAATGCTCTCAAAAAATATAAAGCCCAAAACAAAAGCCCATAAAGACCCCAGCAATAGGATAGTTAGACACAGTAATCAAGATTATCCGATCATATAAGATCTTTCCCTGACAGACGGAAGTTGTTTAACACATGCCACCATCCCATCGTCGTTACCTACAAAAGTAGGCCATACCTGCTGTAGAGTAGGCTAATTATTACATAATATTTCTCAAGCCTCCATAGCTCTATAAATAGCAAATTTCATAGTAGGTTCCATTCTGAGAAATATATATTTTCTCTCTTTAAATAACATTCATTCTCTCTTTCTAAAAGTTCACACCTATTGCTAATTTAAGTATCAGAGTGTTCTTATTCGGGATCACCGGGTAAGCTCCTCTTTTTTGTAGGTTATTTTTGCCCTCAATCCGATCAAAATCTACCCCTAAAGCCATCATGTCTCTCATTATAAAATACCACAAAGAGAAAGGTGAAATGTGTGAGTTTCATGAAAGTCTCCGAGACTACGTGAGAACTTGAGCAAACAAAAGTAAAATCCTAGACTAAAAGAGAGCAAAAATCCACGTGCCAGGGCCAAAAGAGAGCGAAGTGTCCCCCTTTCGATCCGTAGCGCAAGCGGAGCAAGAGACTCCCAGAACCAGCCTACTGGAAAACATTTTAGGAGGGATGAACTGATGGCCTCCCTCCTTATCTCTAGTCAAACCAGGCAAAACCTGGCACTAGAGCCAAAAGACTATCTTGCAAGCACCTTCCCTTTGGAATAATGGGGGTGCAACGGCACTCCTTTTGCAAACCCTGCTGGTTCAAAAGGCACTAAGAGGAGGAAGTTGAATCAAAAAAGAAAACTCCAAAAAGGCACCATATGCATCATCCTATGGATGAGGACAATTGGAGGGACATCAGGCAAGAAAGAAGAAAAAGATGCAAAAAAGCTCTTTAAAACTCCTTCTGATGATCGAGCCCAGAAAGCATAAAAGCCAAGTTACATCCATCAGGCGAAGATCCTTGGTTGACAAAACCTAGACTAGTTCTAGAGAGTGGAGAAGGCTTTAAAAGGACACCTCCTTACTAAACTGAAAACAGCCAGATAAGAAAAATTTAAAAGAATGATGTTATCCCGATCAAAAGATTAACGAAATCGATGAAGTTTGCCATCTCAGATGAAAAGATCGAGGGGTACGCTTATTGCTTAATTAATACTCTTTCGATCAATCTGGTACATATTGATGTACACATTTTGAATAAAAAGCAATAAAATAGGAAGTTTATTGAAAGCATTACATGTGAAATATGCAACCCCTATGGCTACTCTTCATTGCTACTTTTTCCACCATCCTCATGATGTTGCAAACATCTTTTACGTACGGTGCGTCGAAATCTGGAAAAAAGTAGAAGCCCTACCACGACCTGAGAAAATGAGGATTAAGAAAGCAGCAAAAGGAGAAAAATGCATCAACCCATATAATGGGTGATGACATGGTGGAGAATTGATAAACCGTTCATTCATCTTCCAGAAATAGCAACATCAAAATAAGGAAAAAGATAATTAGGAGGTTTAATGGGAGAAGTGGAAACAAGCGACATAAGAGAAAATAGGAAAAAAGAGCAACGAAGAAATAATGGATAGGCAAGAATGCCAAAAGATCGACTCTATTACATGGGCATACGTACCTTCACAAATGAAGGGGTTAAAAGGAATAAATGATTATAATAAAGACTAAAGAAATCGAAGAAGTTATATAGGGCAATTAATTGTCACTAATTCCCAAAGGGTACTGGCAAAAGGTGACTCCTAACAAGATCTAAGTATCTTTGGGCTTGAGTAGGCCTCAGCCCAAAACCTAAAAATCATTTATAAAAGGGGCTGATGCAAACCAACGTTGGAAGGCAATCGAACGTTGTCGGATCAGATTGACAGGACCTTCAATCTCATCAATCCATTGACACGCTGAAGAATCCCACGCCCATAACCTACTCTATGTCACATTGACCACTCACCTGCTCCGATACCCTAGTAGCCATACTGCAAGCACTCAAGTGCACCTTTATATCTTTTACTCAATGGCTCCAGGGCTCACGAATCAATTCGATTGGGCAGAACCTTAGGCTAGTAGCTATTAGACAACCGGATAGTGCAGCCATTAACTCATCCTAAGATCTCAATAAATCAAACTTCATCAATTCAAAGAGCACGATCATAGGCGACCCTAGAAGGAGCAGCCCACTATAACCATTGAAAGTCAAAATTGGATACCTGAAATAATCGGAATAGTTTGACATCTCTACAAAGATAAGTGCAACTCAAATTACACTATTTCTTTCATAAGTTTTTGGCAATATATTTTTTCTTGGTCTTTTAAATATATTTATAAAAAGAAAAATACAAGATATTCAAAGAAGAAAATTCATTCAAAAGTTTAAAGTACAAAGTACATGGGAAAAGAACTTTCTGTTTGAGGAAGATGCATGGATAAAGTGTTTTCTGCTCGAAAAAAAAGAGAAGGGAGAGGTGAGAAATTAGGGAGAAAAAAGGACAAGAGCCGCCCCACCGCTTCTCAACTCTTGAAGCTCCCCTGTTAAATCGAGCGCTGGGAGAAGAGAGAAGAAAGAGCGCTCCTACAGCCATTATTTGTCGCCTACAGACCCTCTCTCGTCGTAGCAAATATCTCCCGCTTGCGACACCTCAAAGCTGTGAAAGCGAAAGAAGAATAACCTTATTTTGAAAAAATGAGGTCTAAAGAAAGCAAGGTTGAGCCCATATCACCCACCGTGACAATGGATGCAAGTCTGGTGAAAGCCTAGAAATTCATTCATTTTCCTAAAACGAGAAAACCATAAAATAATCATGAAAAAGAAATCAAGTCTCATGGCAGGAAAACAAAGGACAAACCACAAAAGCAGATATACGAATAAATGCAAAGAAAAAGTTTATTTATAAGGCTCTCAACGCGTCTCAAAAATATTAATGAAATTGCCAGGTGGCAAAGCCCATTAATGATGGATCATGAATCAAAGCATCGAAAAAGAAAACAAGCATCAAGTGTCGGCTATCAGGAACGGTTGACCAATTGACCTCCATAAAATAAAGGTACTTGGGCAAATTAAAGCTTGGATCAAATAAAGGCGGGTGCAAAATTGTGCCCCGATCGATGCACCCGCCAGTCGATTAAAGGATAATAAATAAATAATTATCAAGCAAAAGGAATGGCCAATAAATGCCATCAGGTAGCCTCGCTCCTTCTTCTCTATAAAATGATTAATATACTCCCTTGCAGAAACTGTCAAGCCAAAAGAATGGCCAACAAACACCATCAGAAACTATTAGCACATCAGAGATAAAAGGCACCGAAAAAATTCAATAATAGGTCCAAGATAGACCAAGATGTGTACAAAGTATGTAGCATTAGCTATAATTAGGCACGGGTGCACTCCGTCAGTCGGTTAAAGGACAATAAACAAGTAATTATCAAGTAAAAGGAATGGCTAACAAACACCATCAGGTAGCCTCGCTCCTCCTTCTCTATAAAATGATGAATGTACTCCCTTGCAGAAATTGTCAACCTAAAAGAATGGCCAACAAACACCATAAAAAACTGTCAGTGTATAAGAGAGAAAAGATGTCGAAAAAATTCATTAATAAGCACAAGATAGACCAAGACGTGTACAAAAAGCGTGTAGCATTAGCTATAATTAGGCATGGGTGCACTTTTACTTTTATCGAACATGAAGCAAATAGAAGTATTTATACATACTTGAATCAAGATGTGAAATCGATATGTAGGAATACAACAAAAATATATTGTTTAAAACTACATTAGAGGGAATAAGATATTCTTAAGAATATTTTGGCTGAAGTACCCGGTAGGATATGCTTAACTTGTGATGTATGGATCTAGGGGTGTATACGGATCTGAATCTTTCTGTACCAAATCGAAGTATTGAAGAAAAAGATCCAGAACCGAATTGTACAATTGACTTTTTGACTAAAATCGAACCGAATTGTACTGTTAACTTTATTTGGAACGAATCTGGATATTTTATCTAGAACCGACCAAAAATCGTATTGAACTGTACTATTTATACCGAATTGTATCGAAAGAACCGATATTTATTAATTATTATATATAATAAAATTCTACCAATTAATATAATTATGAGTATGTAATTATCTTATCAATTAACTTTATTTACTTTTATATCATGAATGATTGAATATATTTATATGAATACATAATCATCTTAACAATTAATTTTATTTATTTTTAGTATCACTCAAATTCTATTCATTTATTTTGTGCTCTAATTTTTTTGAAATATTTATCTTCATAAATAATGATTTATCTAATGAATAATTAATTTTAGTTGCTTTTATGTCCCATGCTTCAAAAAAAATTATTTCACGAAAATAACTTAACTTTTAAATATTAATGAGGTGTCACAACACTAGCAGTGGAAATAAAATATGCCATAATAGAGATATAATTAAAACCTTCAATTCATCATATCCAATAAATATTTATCCTCATAAACCTAATCTCATATTTAGCTTGATTGTGGCTTCTGAATCAACTTTTAGCACCGAAAGAAGGATTTTAGATAAATTTAGAAGTTCTTTAACTTCGATTATAGTCAAGTTTCTCATTTATTGTCAAAATTGGTTGAAATCGACTATACTTTTGGCTTCAAATGCATCGATCAAAGAATTTGAAAAATTTAAATCGGGTAATTATAATTTTTTTTTAATTTCTATTTAGTGTTTATATTTTTTGGTGATCTAATTATTTAAAATTTATATTTTTTTATATATTGCTCAAGATTTTGAAATCAGTGTCAGCATAATGCAAAGAAAGACTATTGAATATTGATTTTTAAGTAATGTATTTTGATTTAAATTTTAATTATACTTCTTGAGATATTTTAATTGTATTTATATTTATTATTGTGTGAATTTATTTTGTAAAATTTTAAAAATATTGAATTATCCGAAGTACTGAATTGTACTGTACTGTATTGTTTAGTACCGAAAGAACCGAATAATTGTATCCAATTATTTCGAACTTTTATAGAACTGTACCGAATTGTCCCGAATTTTCAAAACAATACCAATACTTGATTTTTAAAATATCCGAAATTTCAAGACAATACGAAAATTTGTAAATCTCCGAATTATACCAAATCGTGTACACCTTTATATGGATCTCATGTATTTTTGAAGGTTATCTTTGCTTAATTGCTCATTATGTGAACAAAGATTGAAAGTTATGTTGTAAGATATTGAACTTTTATCATTTTTCTCCTCCACACACTTTCTTTATTGTATGAAAAAGTATATGAAAAGTTAAAATTTTGGAAAATAGAGAAGAAAATATTTACTATTACTTTAGATAATGCACGGAATAATGACATGTAAGAATTATTGAAAGATCAACTTAGTTTACATGGTTATTTGCATTGTAATTGTAACACCCTTATCACACCCAATGTTATTAAAACCGGATCGGATAGAGAACCGACAAGGTTGGGGGTTCGTGGTTCGATCGGTTCAACCGGGTTTTTTTCTATTTTTAAAATATTATAATTATTATAATTTTTTGAATACTATTGTATAAAAATTAAAAAAATATTCATCAAATTTTAAATATATATCACAAATATTTTAATAATAAGTTACGAAAATAATTTTAATTTTATTATTACAAGTGATTAATTATGGATTATTGAATATCATATGCTAGAAACATAAAAATACAATCATATCATGAAAATAATTTCATGTTTAGATGGAGTATTAATAAAGTGAACACAAAAAATATTAACCTTGCATATATGAGTATAATTATATTTAATTACAATAAATTCAAATAGATAATAAGTATATTAAATTATTAAGTGACATTTTTAGAATTTAAAATACTAATTTTTCAATAAATAAATAATAAAATTTTAATATATATATATATATATATATTTTAAATTTTCATTATTTATTTATTTAAAAAAATTAGTATTTTAAATTCTAAAGATATTATTTAATAATTTAATATACTATTACAATAATTCAAATAGATAATAAGTATATTAAATTATTAAGTGACATATTTAGAATTTAAAATATTAATTTTTTCAAATAAATAAATAATAAAAATTTAATATATATATATATATATATATATATATATATATTATAATGAATCAAAAATATAATAAATATATTAAATTATTAAGTGATATACTTAAAATTTAAAATACTAAGTTTTTCAAATAAATAAATAAATAATATATATATATATATATGTGTGTGTGTGTGTGTGTGTGGGTGGGTGAAAAAATTCAAAAAAAAAATTGATTTTTTACATTTTTAGCAAAAAATCTGGTTTTGTCCGGTTCGTCGGTTTTTCGGTTCTATCCGATTTTTTCGGTTCAATTCGGTTTTTTATCAATTCGGTTTTCAGTAGTCAAACCAATCGATTGGACTGTCGGTTCGCGATTAAATCGATTCAACCGGCCGGTCCGATCCAGTTTTAATAACATTGATCACACCTATCACTATTCCGATAAGTCAAAGGTTGAAAAAAAAATTTTTCAACTATATTCCTTATAACTCATTTTTTTTCTTACAATAAACTCTTATATATGAATAGCTTACTTTCAATAGTTCAATAAAGGTTTGTCGACGACCTATAACTGTTCAATTTATTATATATTTAATAAAATTTTTGCAATATAACGGCTATATATGATACTAGCCTCCTGAAACGCAGATAATTCATACAACCTCTCAGAGGCACAATAAAATATTATACCAATCATATTCATTCATTTTCATATCATACATATATCCAAAATATAGTTCATCCATCTTAATTCTTTACTAATACAATTCCTATTAACGAATTACATATCCAAAATATTAACTTTATATATATGTCAATCTATTAATAACAAAAATATCTAAAAGAAATCTTGCAAAGTGTATTCTTGTTCCTGCTCCTGAGTGCATGCATGCAGTAACAATTACGTGTTGAGCACTAAACATGCTCAGTGATAACTAGTAATCCATACATTTCCTATAAATCATCAAATTTGATATAATAATATTTAATCATTATGCAAAACTTTTTAAAGCCAAACTTTTGCAAAAACATCAATAACTTTTCGGGTTAAACCATCCATTTAGTTTTATCACATTATTATCCATTTTATGCTTATCTTTTACTAAAATTTCATTTTAGCTCAAAACTTTTAATTGTATTCACATTTACCATCTTTATCGCATAATTACAAATTTGCCATTGATAAGCTTATTTTTGGTTTTTAATTTAATAATTGGGTTAATTTTCATTAATATACACTTATTTTGACACATTTGTGTAAAATTATATTTTAGTCCCTGTTAACTATAAAATTTCATTTTTAAGCAATTTAACTATTAACTGACTATTTTACTCTTATTTAAGTAATTCTTACTTAATTTACTAAATTTCTACACTTTTAGAAAAAATTACTATTTTGCCTCTAAACTTTCATTTCTTTTCATTTTAGTCCTTTTTCACTTATAATTGACATTTTTCATTATTTTTTTACATTTTTAGCAATTTACTTTCATTATGCACCTAATACAGACCTGACAGAAAATCTCAGATCTAATACATTTTTAGCAATTTACTTTCAATTACTTTTTCAGTCCAAAATTACAGGCATTCAGTATTTTCAATACTTTTACACAGTTTGTGAATTATTTCTCGATAATTCACAATTCTTCACTTATTTTATGAATTATTTCTCAATAATTCACTATTTTCACACATTACATAATCAAATATTTTCTAAAAAATATTCAAATAATTTTTATAAATTTCATAAAAATTCATGGATATATTTTATCATCTCTAGATTCATTTAATGGGATAATTTATCAAAAATATACTTTAGTTTTCTTTAAGTACCAATTCAGCCACCAAAAGAATGTTACCTTACATAATCATTTAAATCAATTTAAGCTTTCTATTAGGCATATTTAAGGTCCTATTTCATTATTCTAAAGTCAATTTCAATTATTCATGCGTTTTCTAAATTTTTCTTAAATTACATAAAGGAAAATCATGCTTAATCAAGGAAAATAATAAGATTTTGAAGCCACTAACCTTTCTCCTTATCTTAAGCTTGCCTAGACTTCATTTTCTTTCTCTTTTGCCTTGGAAGTTTATCGTTTTTCTTGTGAACCTACCATGATCGAAATTTTCATCAATCAAAGCCTTAATTTTTTATTTCAAATACTCAAAATAGCACCATAAATGGACTATAGACACCTTAAAATACTTGTAGGTACCTTAAAATTAAATTAAAATCATAATTTTCTCTTACCTCGAATTGACACCTTAAGATTTATAACTTGATTTCTCTTACTTTTTTCATATAATCAAAGGATAGAGGCTTAAATAAACATCCAGAGGGGCAAAACTTTATTTTGTATGCTTGGATTGTGAGAGAAAACTTGAAGAAATGATGGTTTTAGCATTGAAGGGGGAAGAAGAGGGTTGATGAGATGAGATTAGCTACCCCAAAATATCTTCTCCCATTTGTTTATATAGTGGCTAAATTGGGTTGGATTTTGGTTCAACCTACGCCCACTAATTATAAGTCCAATAACCAAAAATCAAGCTCATTTTACCACTTTCCTACAATTCTCTCACTTGCTAGATCCAAATTACTCTAAAATTTATTTCATCACTCTTATCATGCCAAAAATAAGTTGTGCATAAAATTTCAGCCCAATCGGAATCAGTTAGGCTCGATTCAATCAGATCGATCCGATTCAACCATTACTGGTCTTACCGAAAAATTAAATTTTTACAGCAAAAATATTCTACACATTATTTTAGACATGTATATAAATTTTGGCAATTTTTAGACTTTAATTTTTAAAGGTTCAATCAAACTTAGGTCAACCTAGCTAACTTATAAATCGAACTGCTTCGTTTTTCGTATTTTTAGCTTTTGAAAGTCTATTTGATCTCAATTTCGCTTTAAATTTTAATTCCGGACTAACAATGATTAATATTTTTCGATGACCAAATAAAATATTTTTCACCTCCGAATGTATTTTTCAGTCCGGAAGCATTATTTACTATTAAAAAAATACTATTTACAGCTGATCCGCATTCAGATCATTACATATAGTGTTATTTTGTCTTTTGTTGTTATTGTGGATCCTCATTATAATTTGGATTTTGTAATATTTTTTTTTATAAAAAGTTATTCGGAGATAAGAGTGTGGTTATATATGAATGTAATGAAATTAAGGATAAGTTTTATGATCTTTTTGCATTATATGCAAGTTATAATATAACTTCATATGCATCAACAGAAAGGAGACCAAACGTGGATGATGATCTCATAAAAATGCATCTCTTTTTTTTTACAATATGTGATTTGTAATGATAGTTTCATATTTTTATTATTAAGGTCATCTTTATTATTTGTAGGAATTTGATTGCCTTGTCAATAGTTTTAGAGATAAATCCAAATTAGATATATATTTGAATGATGCAAGATTAAGTAGAATTTCACAATTTGATATGCTATCTTGGTGGAAAGACAGTGAAACGAAATATCTCGTTCTTTCACTAGTGGCTAGAGATATTCTGATAATGTTTATTATTACAGTTGTTTCAGAATCAGCATTTAGTATGAGATAAAAAATTCTCAACAAATTGTGGGCATTTATGTTACTTGAAAATATAGAGACTTTAATTACCACTTGTAGTTGGTTATTTGGGTTTGAAGGTAAAATTAATATACTTTTTTATTTATGTGTGTGTGTATGTATAATATTTTTACTAAATATTAATATTTATTGCAGCCAATGAGGAGTCTCAATATAACATGGGTAAAGATATTAAATTTTCAAGATCAAATCAAAGTGTAGGCTTATTGTAATGGCCTCAACACCGGTCTGGCCGTGAACAGTAAATTTCGATGGTGAATAGTGCACCCAGACCGTAAAACGGATCCGAAAGTGAAAAATATTTTATTTGACCATTGGAAAGTATTGGTCATGGTGAGTCCTGAGTTGAAATTTGAAATGAAATCGAGGTCAAATAAGCCTCCGAAAGTCAAAAATACGAAAAAGGTAGCGAGTCAATTTCCCTGTAGCGAAGGTGACTTGATTTTGCATAAATTTTTAAAAATAGCAAATGAACTCCAAAAATTGCTATATTTTGCAGATTTTCATGAAATTTCATGGAGAATATTTTTATATAAAGAAATGAATTTTTCGGCGATGTCGACAGTTGTCGAATCGAACCAGTTTGGTTGAATCAGACCAGTAACGGACTTTGATTGAGCCGAAATTTTGTGTACCACCTAATTTTGGTATGATAAGAATTATGGAATCAAATTTGAAGTGATTTGGAGTGAGGAAATGAGAGAAATAATTTTGGGCTTTAAATTAGGTTGTTAATGGGCTTTAACTGATTAATTAAGCTCATTAACCTAATCCAAGCCCATAAGCCCTTAAGCCATCATATATAAGATGAATTTTCTGGAAGAGACCAGCAGCTACCTCTCCCTCTCCACCTCTTCTTCTTGGCCGAACCCCTCTCACCATTGTTGCTTGAGTTTTTCTTCTTTTCTCTCTCCATTTCACACTAAATTAAGCCACCCAATAGT
Source organism: Excoecaria agallocha (assembly GCA_037975025.1). NCBI lineage: Eukaryota > Viridiplantae > Streptophyta > Magnoliopsida > Malpighiales > Euphorbiaceae > Excoecaria > Excoecaria agallocha. Next base: position 6,622,291 of record CM075817.1, on the reverse strand, counting down.
AATTTCTGCCTCTCTAGTTAAGTTTTATGACCTCCTCTCTTCAAATCAAGGAAAATTAGGAGAGAGGGTTTAGGGTTTCATTTGAGGTAAGTGAAACCAATGGGTTTAAATTCTTTCTAAGATGCCTACTTATGTTTTTGGGTGCCTAGACTTCATTTATGATGTTATTTTTAGCATTGGAGGTTGAAAAACTAAGGTTTTAATGGGTTGAAATTTCGGTTTCTATAGGGAATCAAGGAGAAGTTCAAGCTTCTAAGGCTAAAGGCAAGGAAAAGGAAGCTTAGGCATCCTAGAGCAAGAAAGGAAGGTTAGTGACTAATAAATCTTAGTAATTTCTTTGATTCCAATTAAGTAACATTTATGTAAGTTAGGGTTAAAGTGATAAAATGGTGAGTAAATGGAAATTGATGATGAAATAGTGTAACTAGACCTTGAATAAGTATGTTTAAATGCCTAAATGATTTATTGAATAATTGTATGGCATACTTACCTTGATGGCTGAATTGCACCATAAGGTAAACCTAAGTGTATTTTGTGAATTATGATGAATTTAAGCTTTTAAATGATATTAGAAATGAAATAACATGCTTAGAAATTTTTATGAAATTTATTGAAATTAAATGAATATTTTAGAGAATAATTTCAATTATGTAAGTGATGGAAATATGGAATTAATATGAAATGATGTGCAATTTGATGAGAGAATGAATAATTTTGGTGAATTATAGTAGAATAATTCACAATCTATGTAAAAGAATGGAAAGAAATAAATACGAGTATTTTTAAGTAATGAAATAATGAAAAAATTAAAGTTTGATTGCAATTTTTATGAAATTATGCCCTTAGAATTAGCCTGGCAGTAAAAGCCTAGCTCAGGATATAATTGGCTAGCCATAGGGACATCTGTACCGCGGTGCAAGTCACGGCGACTTGCTTAGTTATGGTAGGATCACTGATCGCCATAGCTTCTGTTTGTACCTGGTATCTGCTACGTGAAAAAATAGTCGTTGAGATCATTTTTCAGTTTATGTGTGGCCCATGGGGATCCACGTCTCGAGTATCCAGTATGAGAATTTCTGTCGGTACTGTGCTAGGGGCATGAAATGAAATGAAAGTGATAATAAGTTAAAAGAAATGAAAAAATGATAAAAATGAAGTTTAAAGTGGAAAAATGGCTTAAACGAAAGAAAATGAAAGTTTAGGGGCAAAATGGTAATTTTGCCAAAATGGATAATTAATAAGTAAACATAAGTGAGAAATGGTTAATAAGGGCAAAATAGTAATTTTGGAGACCTAACAGTGTCAATAAGATAAAATTTTATGGTACAGGGACTAAACTGTAATTTTACCCAAAAGTAGTAAAGTAAATAATAAATGATGAATAATGGAGGAACTTGTGTAATGAAAATGAAAATAAATGACTATAATGGCAAAATCGTAAACATTAAGACAAAAAGGACATTTTTGGAATTTAGCACAATTTTGAGGACTAAAAGGGAAAATTTGTCAACAGTTTTGTAATAAATGAGAAAAAGTGTAAATAATGTGAAAAACAATTGTTTCCGCTTAAATTTGATGTAAAAATGCTTAATTGTACTTATTTAGAATTTAATTGATTAGGTAAATTATATTAAAGAAATAAATATTGCAAAGAAAGTATTAGGATTGTTAGTCACCGCTGGGCATAATTTATGCTCAGCATGTAGTTTTTACTGCATGCAGGTACAGAGCTGGAGGAGCGGTGATGCACGGATGGAAGGAAAATAAATTATGTTGTTAAGTAAATTATGTAGGTTTTGGCATGTATATAAATGACTGATATGTATAAGTATTTGGATATGTAAAAATATGTAAATAGATATGTGTGTGACTGTTATTATGATTTGTTTTGAATTATGAGATGTTTGATGGAAATTTGGAGAAATGAAATGATTGCTTTAGAAATGTTTGAGAGGCTGTGTTTTGTTTGGTTTTTTAGGAGGCTAGTTAAAATATCACTGTTATATTGCCGAAATTTTATTATGTAAATAGTAATCCGGGACAGTTATAGGTCATCGATCACCTAAGTATACTGGTAGTATTGAATTTTGGTGCTATTTAAAAGTTAATAAAAAGAAAAAAAATTCGGTTTGCGTGCACTGTTCCGTATGATCGGAGTGATAAGGATGTTACACTTATCATCAGTTGAAGATGGAAAATAGTTTAATATATTATTTTTATTTTGTTAGACTAATTTTTATTATTTATATATTCAATATTTGTACATATTTTTATTTTTGGAGTAAAATTAAATTATTAATGAAATTTTTATTATTTTTATATTATTTATATTATGTTTTCAATTGAATATTATTATTATAGGATCCATTAATTAATTAATTAAAAAATTTATAATAATTTATATTAAATTCATTGATCGATCCAAGTCTGTCCAATTTATATTTTTTGATCCATTTATAATCCGTCCATTAATAATCAAACTCAAATCCATCCATTTGCCACCTGTATTTAGAATTGTTCCCCTTAAATAAAATTTTAAATTTAAATCTTATGAATGACGAAAATTAATATTGAAAGAATTTTATTTTTATAGTGGACCAATTCAATTCAAACTGAATAATACGAGTAATTATAAGAAAATAAAGAATGACCTTCTTCTTTACCGCCTAGATCCACCATTAAAATTTTAGAAATATAAATAAATTATTTTATATTAACTTGCCCTCCTTCATTTTTATTTTATTTTAATTTAGATTGCAAATATTATAATAACATAATTTATTTATCAATGAATCACCGTCTACATCAAAACAAAAAATAAGATAATCTCAAAAACAAGCGAATTAATTACATCCGTAATGATTGAATTTTAAAATTTATAATCAAATAATTATAATAAAATAATTTATAATATAAAAAATATTAAAATTTTATTTTGTTTCAACTAAACTGAAGATAACCTCAAATCAAATTTATTTATTATCAAAATTATAATCAAATATGATAATATTTTATTTTAAAACCAATTAACTTTATAAGTGGATTTTAATCACTTATTTATTTTTTTATTTTTTATCTATTATCTTTTTATATTTATACGATAAAGTAACATTTTTTATATTTGGTAATTAAATTTATAAAATTAATTGGTTAAAATATAACATAGTAATTATAAGTTCAAATAAAATTTTATGTTATAAATTATTTTATCGTAATGATTGAGTTATTAATCCCAAAATTTAATCAAGGCGAACTTAATTAACCCTTCAAAACAGACATTAGGGCTAGAATCAAGCCGCTTAGTGGGTCCGTGGGCGGCCTTTGAGCTCATTTACAGGACGAGAAAGGGGAAGCGAACTAGAGCTCAGAAAAATCAACTTCTTATGTTTTCCTTGGCTGCTGTCTGCTAAACAGCAATATAAAGTTTCTGATTTTAGGTTCCAATTAATATGGAGGGGAATTCGAACTCCATATCTGGTCTTGAAGCTGACAACACTCTCCGTTCTATCTGCTACAAGCGTGGCTCACTTCAGCTCCTCGATCAGGTCTATTCTCTCTCTCTGTCTCTCTCTTTCTCCCTCTCTAAAGCATTGCCATGGGAAACTAAATTATTTTGTTAAATCGAAAATTTGTTTGTTGTTGAACAGAGAAAGCTTCCTCTTGAGACTTTATATCTTGATATCAAGGATTCATCTGATGGAAGGTATCATTTCTTAAACCCCTTTTTTAATCTTTAATTTGATTTTCTGTTTGCGGATGTCCAATTTATTTAAATAAAATTTTGGTATCCGTTGAAACGTGCAAAGTGAGCGTGTATGGCAATCCATACATGTAAGCAATTTATAATGGTCCAGGTCTGGCATACGGGAGATGGTGGTCCGTGGGGCGCCTGCTATTGCTATTGCTGCAGCCCTTTCTCTTGCAGTGGAAGTGTTTAAGTTGAATGATTTTAATGGGACTCCAGATGATGCTGCCTCTTTTCTCTTCAAGAAATTGGAATATCTAGTTTCGAGGTAATTCGCGTGGTTGACTCTTGACAGTTGATACAAACCTTTAATCTTGCTTGTTGGTTATTGCCTTAACGGTTTTGAATTGCAATCAATTGAGACAATCTCCTGTGGGGATATTGTCAATGATTTCACTTGACTTGTTGTTTTCCAAATTTGCATAGCTGTTTAAATTGTACTTAATTTAATTGTTTTTAGTGGAGTAGCTGATTAAAGATTTGTGTTTCATCTTTCCTCAGCCGGCCAACTGCTGTGAATCTCTCAGATGCTGCAGCAAAACTTAAAGAAGTTATATCACAGGCTCGGGCTACTACTTCTGAGTCAAAAAGTGTTTTTCAGGTGCTACTTGGCCTTAAAATCAAGTTAAGCTTTACCAGATACATGAAAAAAACTGACTACACTTGGCACAAAATTCAAATAGGCTGTTCTAGGTAGATGAAGTAGTTATACTTAGTATTTGTTTGCATACTCCAATTTCAATTATGAGCATACGTTATCCAAGATTATTGTATCTAATATCTTGTTCCATTTCTTTCACATTCTAATAGGCTTACATTGAAGCTGCGGAAATTATGCTCAAAGATGATGTTGCTTCCAATAAAGCTATTGGATCACATGGAGCAAATTTTATATGGAATGGGCTGAAAGACTCCAATAAGCTCTCCGTTCTGACCCATTGCAACACTGGCAGGTCTTGCTCTTATCATGTCTGTGTTTTCTAATGTTAATCCTCTTATTCTTGTTTTTAGCAGAGAAAAGTAAGGAGATGTTTATTGTTCCAATCTTGCCTTATTTTTTTCTTTTACCAGTTTGGCAACAGCTGGATATGGTACTGCCCTAGGTGTTATTCGTGCGCTTCATGCTGAAGGAGTGTTAGAGAGGGCCTATTGCACAGAAACTCGTCCATTCAATCAGGTGAATTTCAATTTTCATTATTTTTGTATCAATTATCAAAACTGGATGATGATAAAGATTGCAACTTTCCCACCATGTATCTGTAAATTTCAATTCTGACTGCAGGGATCTAGACTCACGGCCTTTGAATTGGTGCATGATAAAATACCTGCTACTCTTATAACAGATTCTGCTGCAGCTGCTTTAATGAAAGACGACCGAATGAGTGCTGTACTTGTTGGAGCAGATCGAGTGGCTGCAAATGGTACACAATTGAAGAAATTATTCATATGATCTACATCTTAGTTCTGAAGCATTATTTACCAATGTGTACAATAAAATTGCAGGTGATACAGCTAACAAGATTGGGACCTATAGCCTTGCTTTATGTGCAGCTCATCACAACATTCCATTTTTTGTTGCTGCACCATTGACCTCCATTGATTTATCCCTGTCCTCTGGCAAACAAATTGTAATAGAGGAAAGATCACCTAAAGAACTGTTAAATTCATGCGGTGGACTTGGAGAGCAGGTTGCTGCATCGGGGATCTCTGTATGGAACCCTGCTTTTGACGTTACACCTGCGCAGTTGATTACCGGTATCATAACAGAAAAGGTTGCTCTTTCTTGCTCTCTTTTAGATTTGGAAACTTCAAAATCAGAATATGTTGTGGATATATGTCTAATTATTTGTGTTGTACAAGCAGGGTGTCATCAATAAGATGGGTAATGATGTTTTTGACATAAAGAATTTCGTGAAAAGGACAGCCGGACAGTCTGCTGCATAGGAGAGGCATATACTACTGGAGCAGAGTGCATTATAATTTTTAAGGACTATCCTATTTGTAAAAGAAAGCTGGACCAGCCTTGCGTAATGTATTCTTGAAATAATTGTGACGTTCTTATGGAGCCAATCATCAAGGAAACATGAACAAATGATTGATAGTTTATTTTTTTAAGTTTTTCCACGGCATGCCATTGTAACAAGAAGTTTAAACCATCATTGGCCAATAAGTCATTAATCCATAAGCCGCGGAACTTGGAAATTAATTCTTCAATTGAAACGACAAGACAGTTTTAACAAGAACAACATCATTAGTTAAGTGGGCTGTTGATTCGTCGTTTCAAGTCCAGAGAACTAAATCTCAGTAGGAAAAACACTTTAATCATTTGCCCAACCCAAACGTCTTGTCCTTGACAACCACCAAGAAAAACCACAGTGGAAACGACATTGCCTCAATAAAACAAAACGACACTGCATATAAACGCAATTGAAATAATTGAAAAAATGGGAGGGTATTTTGGAGACAGTGAGCTCTCAGTTTTCTTGCTCAGCGAGTCAGTTGCTAATGAAAATCAAATCAGACTTGAGTTCCCCCTTTGAAAAGCTTTGCACTTGGAAATCTAAAGAAAAATAACCCAATAATCTGAGTTCAAAGATAAAGAAACACGAAGCATGAGTAGAGGAAGTGGAGGTGGCTACGATCGTCACATCACCATCTTCTCCCCTGAAGGTCGTCTTTTCCAAGTTGGTATGCTTCTCAATATCTTCTCTTTATTTCTCGTCAAATCATTTTCATTTTCTTGGCTTCTTTTCTTAGCTTCTTTTCTTAGCTTTCGAGGAAATCTTTGCAGAATATGCGTTTAAGGCTGTGAAGGCCGCTGCCATTACCTCAATTGGAGTTCGTGGGAAGGACTCTGTCTGCATTGTCACACAGAAGAAGGTTCCGGTCGGTGATCTTTTTCTTCTAAAATAACAAAATTGAAAAATAAAAAGTTTCTCATTTATCGAAATTGATTTTATTGCTTAAATTGGGTGATCAACGATTTGAAAAATGAGCAGGACAAGCTTCTGGATCAGACTAGTGTCACCCACCTTTTCCCTATTACCAAGTTCCTTGGATTGCTGGCCACCGGCATGACAGGTCAGCTTCTTCTTCCCTCTTGTAGAATGGCATCCAAGTAATAAGTGAACTCTTGGTGTTTATGATGAGATGCAGTTTAAGTTTACTGATTACTGATTTTAATACTTTTTAAAAAAGTTTTGTCTCTGATGACACATTGCGAAGAATAATTGATTTCCTGGCAGGAAAAGTTAAAAAATAAAGATAGGTGATAACAGGAATGTAAGAACTGTTATGTAAAGATCTCATTTTCTCTGCATCGTTTATATTGAGATGAGGTAGTATTGGTTCTTGGAAATATCACCGGGTTTTTGAGGCCATTATTCTCATCATGACGAGTGATTTAAACTAATTCGGAGAATGCCAAAGTGTATAAATAATATAATGAAACCCTTAGTGCTGTAACTCTTCCTATTTCTATTTTCTTTTCTAGACTTACCCGGAAGGAAGTATCTTCACGTATGTACATTCACACACATCAATGGATGCTTTCCTCCTACGATTAATACAAAATTGAAGTCAAATGTAATCTTGCAAACTAGGACTGGATTGAACTGGCCCCGTTGAGCTATTCACAAATAGATGTGAATCAAGATTTGGAACTCTTCTTTGCTTCACTTTTTACAAATTGTTCTGGTTTATACTTGAGACTTTCTTTTGTTTGATTTCCAATTAACAATTTGCAGCTGATGCAAGGACTTTGGTCCAACAAGCTCGGAATGAGGCAGCAGAGTTTCGTTTCAGATATGGTTACGAAATGCCTGTGGATGTATTGGCCAAATGGTATGGCATTGTTATTGCATTCTTATGATTTTCTTTGATGCTGAATTTGTAGTCATGTGGATTGAATTTTTGAGCTTATGTTAATTTCAACTAATAAACTTATGAGATTATAAGCATTTCTATGGTGCATATAGGATTGCAGACAAATCGCAGGTTTATACTCAGCATGCTTACATGAGACCCCTTGGAGTAGGTACACCATCTATTCTTTATAATTTCTGCTCTCTCTCTCTCTCTCTCACATGCACACACACACTCAAAGTTTAATGCTCTATATGGTTGAGCTTTGTGTGGTAGCTCTTAAAATGCTTGGATTCAAGAATATATATAGATGTCTATTTATTTATATTATTATATATGGATAGATAGATGCATATCCACATAGCCAACTCCAAGTAGTTGCTAATATTTGTTCTAACATCTTTCTTGTATTTGCATTGAAGTTGCTATGGTTTTGGGTATTGATGAAGAGAATGGACCTCAACTCTACAAGTGTGATCCAGCTGGCCACTTTTATGGCCACAAGGTTGATAGCTAGCTGATTCTTTCACCAACATGCACTTTTTTATTGAGTTCTTTTTGTATGTATGTTGTCTCTGAATTGCATGCAAATACACAAAAACCTGATTCCTGGTGATCTTTAGCATATTTTGCATGGGTTTGAGGTAAACATTCATCTTGTGAGCTGCTTGTAGACTATAATCAGAGGAGCAAAATGATATAGTGCTATTAATTTGCTTTTGAATTTCCACCCACAAACACTATGGAATTTGCTTCAAATGGGTTTTTATCAACTATCAGTTTTGTAGTTAGAAATTGATGCTGATTTAGCTGAGGGAGATTCCATATTGTAGGATATTCTAAATCAAACTGTATGCACCTTTAGTATAACTAAAAGAAAACATATTCCTTGGAGCTATTTTAAAAAAGAGCTGTAAGATATTGAAGAAATGTTCAACAATGTACTAATTGCGCCACTTATCAGTATAAAAGTTGATTATTGTAAATTTATAATACTTCTTTTCACGGGGGAAAAATAATTCATTAATTTATGTGTGTTGGTTTTTCCTTTTCAGCTACCTTTTTGAATTGAGACCTTCTGTGCTTCTGGAACTTGCTTTTATATATATTGCAGGCTACAAGTGCTGGATTGAAAGAACAGGAGGCTATCAATTTCCTGGAGAAGAAAATGAAAAATGACCCTGCTTTCTCTTATGAGGAAACTGTGCAGGTATGTCTTTTCCCATTTCTTAAAAAGGAAGTTGGTGAGAAGTGCACATATTATGATTTCTGATAGCTAAGCTCAAAAAAAAAAAGGTGGAGGGGAAGAGAGGAAGTTATCTTTGGACATTTTTCCTAAAAGTGTCAATTGGAAATTGTATTTGTACCTTTGGAATATGAAGTATGGTTGAGAACTTATACTGCATATGCATTCTTCTCGTCATCTCTTTCATATATTCTGCCTATGAAGTTTTTTTCTTTTTATTCTCTAGCTATTATACCTGTCAGTTAATTCATTATTGTCTGAGAGGAAATTTGGCCTTTTAAGCTAGGTTCTTCCATTTTCTTTGTTTCGAGATTCAAATGAAAAATTACCCTGCTTTCTCTTATGAGGAAACTGTGCAGGTATGTCTTTTCCCATTTCTTAAAAAGGAAGTTGGTGAGAAGTGCACATATTATGATTTCTGATAGCTAAGCTCAAAAAAAAGGTGGAGGGGAAGAGAGGAACTTTGGACATTTTTCCTAAAAGTGTCAATTGGAAATTGTGTTTGCACCTTTGGAATATGAAGTATGGTTGAGAACTTATACTGCATATGCATTCTTCTCATCATCTCTTTCATATATTCTGCCTATGAAGTTTTTTCTTTTTATTCTCTAGCTATTATACCTGTCAGTTAATTCATTATTGTCTGAGAGGAAATTTGGCCTTTTAAGCTAGGTTCTTCCATTTTCTTTGTTTTGAGATTCACATGGGAATCAATGATGCATTTTCAACGTGTCTTAATTGGATTTAATAAAATATTCTTGAAGTATTCCATGGGAAAAAGTCTATAGAGAGATCATCGGTTATCTGTTCATTTGGGTGGAATAATGAATTTATGCTTAGAAATAGAAACATTCTGGATTATCAGATTAACATTATAGATTCTTGGTTGCTTATTTGATTATTTTACGAATCAGTGGAAACGCTTGTAGATGATTTTTACAATATCTTGCTTGTTCCGTCATCATTGACCTTATATTTTTAAGGGCCCTAATTGTGCATGCTGCTGCTGTCATGCAGACTGCTATTTCTGCTTTGCAATCTGTTCTTCAAGAGGACTTCAAGGCAACTGAGATTGAGGTATTAGACTTCATTCTCCTCTTTTCTTCTTCTTCCTCTTCTTCTTCTTCTTCTTTTAATTTTTTTTTTAATTTTTTTATGCTAAATTGTTCAGTGATGATAAAATTGGATGACCAAAGATGAAAGATTTTAATGTGTTCACAATGAAAGTAACGGAAGGTCATTAATAGAACTTTTCTAGTGTAAGTTTGTTTTCTTTCCAATGGGCACTGTGCGTTACATATGTTCTGATCCAAAAAAGGTCCTATTTCCGATACGATTTGGATTATTGGGATTATGTTTCTGGTTTTGCTGGCAAGAATAGAAGGCATTTGTTCTAAGCAGAAAGTAATATGCAGTTTTAGGTTTAGGCAATGGCTTTTGACAACGTCAGTTTTGCATGACTACATGCTTGTGTCAATCAAATAAATCCGTTGCGTTTTGCAGGTAGGAGTTGTAAGAGCAGAAAATCAAAATTTCAGAGTGTTGTCAACTGAGGAGATTGATGAACACTTGACTGCCATTAGTGAACGTGACTAATTTTCTGAACCAAATACAAGTTAAGGAATGGGTAGGAGAGGGAGAGACTATTTCGAATTATATTCCCATTTCACTTGTGAAATTCATAAACTGTGCTCTTTTTAATACGATCTGTGGATTTGTTTTATCCATGTTCTTTTCTCTATTAACAAATGAAAATTAACTAAATAATTTGCATTAAGAAAATATCTTTTCTTGCCAACACCATGGCACTGGCGAATGTTATGGCTGGTTAGTGGAAAATGTCTTCATGGAGAAGGTTGACATGCTTATGCCTAAAAGAAAAATTTGTTGCCAAAGAATGGTTAATAGTTACGTGGTGATTGATGGTCATATCGTCCTTTTTCAATCATGGAGCCATTTAGTGGGCAAGGGAATGCTGGAACTATGCTCATCTTGGATTTTCCTGCTGCGCTTTAATATATGTATAGTTTATCAAACAAAATAATTTCCCAATGATCCAAAACTATGCAGCATTCAGTGGCAATCTTCCGACGAAGTTGGTGTTCAGACTTCCCAAGTAGAGATGACCCTCGTACTCCAAAGCTGAAGTCACAAAGTCATCACTTTTCCATCAGGATCATCAAATTTCCTGATAATCTTCCCATCAGTTGCTACATTTATGACTGATGCTTTCTTATAAACGCCAGCGACTCTCTTGACCAGTTGCGGAAAAGATGATACCAAGTGCTTTATTTGCTTTGAGGAGTGCACAAACTCAAGCCCATCAGCTGCCAACTGCAGCAAAATACATCATTGCTTTCAGCACAAAACTTATTTATACTTGATCACGCACGTTAATAGAATTTAAGTACCTGCAACAACCCGATCCAGAAAGATCCATCTGGAGCTAGATTGATATTATCGGGTGCGCCGGGCAGGTTCTCAAGAAGAATCTCTGTTTTTCCTTTGTTCTTGCCCTGCAGCCAATACTTTTGGCACCTAAATCTGATAAGAAAGAAAGAAGCAATATCATATGCTGAAAGTAAGGATTGATTTGGATAGTAATAGGGTAGCAGATAATGAAAAGTGTGATTCCATTCACTGTGTAGCAAGAAGGCGAGATTACTTCCAAGACTCGCAGAAAACTAGATAATCTTCATGTGGAGAGAGAGCAACACCATTAGTAAAGCATAACCCTTCAAGCAGAACTGAAGTCTCATTTGATGAAGGATCATACTTGAGTAACTGGCCATGAGGTTTAGCCTCAAGAACGTCTAGATACCATTCGAGGAATCCAAATTTGGTGCTTGCTAAGCTGAAATAGATGTTACCATCTGATGCTTCAATCACTGCATCCGCGAACCTAGTTGAATTACAGATATCAACAAAGGCCATATGCTTAAACTAACGAGAATGGAATCATTAAGAAACTGAGGTCTAATAAATAAATTGGCATACTGGCATTTTCCTTATAACTCATTATTAATATCCAAACAGTTGCAGAAGGGAACAATAGTTTGACAGGAAGGACAATGCATTCTCATCATATAATTCCAAACCATGATATCTAATAGAGATAAGGCAGAGGCTGCTAATTTGACACCTCCTCAGTCACATGTCCAAATAAGCTATGTTGCATCAGACCAAATGGCATTAGTTGTCCCGAGAAACTTAAGGAATTTAATATTGATTCACTTACATTACAAGATACATACTCGATCATTAGTGCCACAACCTAGACAGTATTTAAACACACAAAATTTACCTTATTTTTGAGCCATTAATTTCTGATGCAAGAACTGTTATTCCATCTTCTGTAACTTTTAGCAAACCCTGTGATCATACAAATCTTTGGTAATGAGGTGAATGAGCATCAAAGATGAATTAAAGTAGAGTTTGAGAATAATAATATACCAATTCAGCATCACAAACAATAAGACAGCCATGAATGGAGGTTGTGATACCAAGTAAAGCATTACTGTCAATTTTCTTCCAATTCTCCCAGGATTCATTTTTATGCATTCTTTTAATCCACCCATCCCTAACTGCTGTATACAGTACACCTTCTTTGTCCACACAAATATCCTCAGGACCTTCTAAAATCCCTTCTCCAAGTTTAATCACTTCCTGTAACAGCAAAATAGATAGATAAATATTGATATATGAACAGGCCAAATTGAAGCTCTTTAATAAATACCTGTAACTTGGTATTTGTGGGAAGAGAAGAAGGTGGGGGGAGATGAAGCAAGGCAGGAGATATGGGTGAAAAGTAGAAGATTTGAAGTGTAAAAGCAAGCAAGCTGCCTAGCAGAAAGGTTAAACATGCTGATAAAAGATTCATGCTCAAGAGAAATGGCCAGTTATTGGTGCATAAGAGATAACTCCGTTGTTATTTTTTACTAAAATGGTTCCAGATGATACTTTTAAATCCAAATACTGTTATGAATGGTTAAGGTGTGGACGGCAACATTTTGTTGTCGTCTGCCAATTATAGATTAAGTTATCTCTCGCTCTTTTTCGAAAACGAAAAGAAAAAAAATCTAATGAACACTACTCTGATTTTTGGTATATTTAAACATAGCACAGCGCAGTTGTCACTTTCCAATATTTAAACACTCGAACGTGTTACTCTCTCAATTCCACAAATATAGATTTATTTCTTCTTCCCATGCATAGATTAAGAAAATTAGTTAGTTTAATTTAAAAACAAAATTTTACCAATAGTTTTCCTAGTATATATGTCACCGATTCATATGTAATTTTTCATTAATATATATTATATAAATCAAGATAATTATTTTTTTAATTTGAAAACTTTTTTTAAAAAATGATATTATGATTTACATAAATTTAAAATATTTAATAAATAAAAATAGAAAATATAAAAAATTTAATAAGGTTGTTGATTACAAAGCAAGTAAATAAGAACATATTAAACAATTCATATATTAACTATGACCTAAAAGGAAAAAAATATATTATGAAATAAACTAAAATGAAAAATAAACTTATATTCGGAGTGAGTATTTTTTTAATTAACTCCAACATACATGTATTCTTATTTTTGGTATGTTGACTATAAATTTTTGGGGTCATTTTGCATTCCTTTTAGCACAAAATTAACTTCATAGTTATTATAACAGTAACTATAATTCATGAACTGGGTCTAACAAGCATTTTGTGTATATAAGAAAGGCTAGTTGATTGATTTAAATACCTATACCAAAAATATTTGTTTCCCTTTGATTTTGTCCTAAATATGATTCAAAAGAAAAGAAGCACCATCACATATATCATTACAATATAATACATCTATTGCAACACATTTTTACTAGCGGATATAAGCTTGTTAATGTTTTTCTTATAACATATTTGCAATATTTTTAAACTGTAATTGAAATGAAAAAAAAAAATATTAAATCAAAATGTTTCAAACTTTTATAATAATTTAAGACAATGAAACCGAACTATAGTTATAGAATAATTGCAATATTGTTACTATATTTAATAACAGTTTCCATCTCTAACATTTACCATGTTTTGGTAATATATGCTGAAAAGAAGGATTGCTTAGACATAGAAATGGCAGAGGGAGAAAATGAGAAATATGTTTCCCATTTCAACAAGAAAGTTCTTCATATGTGTGAACTATTTCTCCAAAATGGTAAGGAGTAAGAAGTAAGGACACCCATTTTATTTTTTGGATGAAATGCAACCAATTTTCAAAATCTTACAAAATTTAATTATTTTATATAGTAAAATGAAAACTATCCAAAACTTTCCGATAGAATTGTAAACCTAAGACTCCTCAGTTCAGGCCTATCAGCATAAATATCTGTGGGAAATTTATGGTCTCTTTGAAACTTTTAATTAAGTGCTGGATGTGAAGCCAAAATTACTGTATATAAGCAATAAATCCAGGAGGTGAAGCAGTTAAAATACAATGGTTGGAGAAGTACAATGCTTGAGTTGCGTATTCATCTAAACCTGATAGAATTCGTGGTCCTCAATTTTTAGTTCCTTTCAACAACATTTTGTACAGTAGTATGGGACCATAGCCGTTTTGGCTAATACCAATAAACACAAGAGTATATATTAAAGCACGTTGCTTCTGATGGAGACAACTGCATCAAAGAGAAATCTTGGACCAGTTGTCCTAATCGAAACACGAAGAGAAAGAACAAGAACTCGATTATGCATCATTTTAAGCACCTGTTATAAGGTTCCATCTTATAAAACTACTATGCTTTCTAGGGTTCATACACCAGTTATCTGTATCTGAAAACTAAATAAAGTCTCGAGTTCAAGAAATCCGGGCCGGTTGAACCGCGAACCGATAGGTCAATCGGTTGGTTTAACTGTATAAAATCGAATTGGACCGAAAAATCAGAAAACCGAATTTTTGGCTAAAAATTGCAAAAATTGTAATTTTTTTTGTATTTGTTCACCCCCTATATATATATATATATATGGAAAAATTAGTATTTTAAATTTTAAATATGTCACTTAATAATTTAATATACTTATTATATATTTGGTTCATTGTAATCAAATATATGTGTGTGTATATATATATTAAATTTTTATTTTTTATTTATTTAAAAAAATTAGTATTTTAAAGTCTAAAGATATCACTTAATAATTTAATATACTTATTATCTATTTGGTTCATTATATATATATATATATATATATATATATATATATATATATATATATATATATATATATATATATATATATATATATATATATATATATATATATATATATATATAATTTTCATGATTTATTTCTTTAAAAAATGTAATATTTTAAATTTTAAAAATGCCATTTAATAATTTATTATATTTATTATCTATTTGAATTTATTGTAATTAAATATAATTATACTCATATATATAAAGTTAATATTTTTTGTATTTACTTTATTAATATTTTATTTAAATAAAATTTTTTTTATGATATAATTATATTTTTATATTTTTAATATATGATATCTATAAGGGAGATAGCTTTTACTGGAATGCATGGGAATGGCCAACATATAAAGGTTGCCTTATGAAAAAGAACATGACTTGGCACATGGCTGACAATATAGCAAGTCTTTTCGAAAATTAATTGCACTAAAAAGTTATTAAATTTATGCTCTAATTGTTACAAGGTGACAAAAGAATTCTAATTGCTAATATAAATAATTCTATATATTAATTGAAGGTTCATTTAAAAAATTAGGACTCGGTTTAATATATAGCTAATTAATCCCAACAGTGGTATAAGTTATACATGTATGATCCATATACAATCTTTGACTATTCCATATTCCCGTCAAAGTTAACTGATAAATAAGAGGAAAATAAAATAATGAAAATAGGGGTAAATTTTATAGCATGCACCGATGTCCAAACAACTTTAATTATTTTGGTATATATTAGATGTCAGCCTTATTAGGGATGATCACGGAGCGGGACGGGATCGGAGAATTCTCTCCCACTTCCTCCCCTGCCAGTGGCGGAGATTCTCCGCCCCGCCACCAATCTCGGGGGGGGGGGGGGCCGCGGGGATCCCCATCCCCCGTTTTTTTTTAATTTTAAAATATAATATTTTATAAATAATTAAAATTAAAATATAATATTTAACAAATAAAAAAATTTAAAATTAAGTATAATTTAAAATTTAATAATTATAAAATTAAATTATTTTATAAATAATTAAAATTAAAATATAATAGTTAATAAATAAAAAATTTAAAATCAATAATAATTTAAAATTAAGTATAATTTAAAATTTAATAATTATAAAATTAAATTATATTTTAATTTTAATTATTTATAAAATATTATATTTTAATATATATATATATATATTTTTTTCTGGGCGGATACCCCATTTCCCGTCCCTGTCCCCGATTCTAGGACGGAAAATTTTTTTCCTCCGCTCCCGTCTCCACGGGAGAAAATTTCGGGGATTCCCCACCCCAAACGGGGCGGATCCCTACCGAGGCCGAGGAATCCCCGCCCCATGATCATCCCTAAGCCTTATGCTATCTCCTCAAGCTTCCCTTCCACCGCCGCTCATCCCTTGTCCCATCCATATTCTTTTATAAAAAATCATTCAAAAAATATTATGTTATGATCAATTTCGGTTATTTTATATATATATATATATGGGTTTAATTTTATAATTTATTTTCACATTTAAATTTTAATAATAAATTACTAAATATTTATATTTACCAATTTTGTAAATAATAAATATAAATTTACATAATTTATAAAAATTAGAGAATGTAATATTCAACTGTAATAATGTTGCATTTCACAATATAAAAATCAAGAAGATATTCATGAAATAAATAAAAAGTCAACTTATCCCAGAACATCCAAGTTCGCTCCAATAGTTCAAATTTTGCATCAGCACTATAGTTGAGTGTCACATATTTTAATTTTTAAAAATTAGTATGAATTTGCATTTATTATTTATAATATTGACAAGCATAGACAGTTAATAGGCCATTATTAAAATTTATTTTTTTAAATAAATTATAAAATCAAATTTAGGTTTTTGTAAGAGTATTAAATCTTTTTTTAACTTTTTATCATGTCCTATTTTTTATATAGTTATTGATTCTGTCCAATTCGAAAACATGTAAATTTACTACAAAAATAAAATACTTTCATCATTAATTTTTGTTATTCATAAAATTTAAATTTAAAACTTTACTTAAACAAAACAAGTATCGAACTATTTAAACCAACTAATTAGCCAAATATTCTATTTAAATTAATGGTTCTTATTATTTCTTTTTTCAAAATTAAAAATTATTTTTGGAGAAGAAATATTAATTACCACGACAATTTTTTTACGGATAAAAAGAGAGAAGCCTCCAACTCCAAATATATATGACATACATATAAAATAGTGCAACACAAATATATAATACCATTACCATGACATAATAATATATATAATTTGGTGCAATTTTTACTTTACAATTTTGCCCATATATATATAGTCAAAGGAAAATTCTTACCATATGGAAAATGGATTGAATGGGATGATAACGGATTTGAATTAAATCAAGTTATACTATATCATTAATTAGTTTATAAAATTTTCAGAATAAATAACTTTTTTTTTTCCTCAAGAAAGTGTTTTTCATCTTCGTTAATTGGAATAAGCACCGAGCAAGAATATAGGAGAAAAGGTGACCCGTGCTCTTCACTCCTCCAAGCGATCATCGGCAACATTAGCCCCAAACTCCATAATCCTCAATTCCTACTGAAAACCTCAATCATTGGGGACTTTTATAGCTACATTGCAAACAACCATTACGACCAAATCATCCCTGTCCAACATACCAAACATAAATTTTTGTGGGACTTTCTTGTTAGATATGATAAATTGGCTTTTGTTCATGACAAGAGGATATGGCATATTCAGATCTGATAGTGCATGTAAGAGCCATTTTTTAAATTCCTTTTTTTTTCTTCAACTTACACGGCCAATTTAGGAAAGAAAATTAAATGCGTATTTTCAGTTTAAAAAGAAATTAGTAAAAAAATTTCAATTACAAATGCAAAAGATTTCGAATTTAATTTTCTTAATATAAATATATTTTTTATATTTTTTTTCCGCAGCAGATTGGCACCCACTGCCTCTATGTAAACATTTTTCAATTATAAGGCGAAGACAAAAAACAGAGATACCCCACATATAAAACCTCCGTTTCTGCTCTGCCTCTTCCTATCGCATAAAATACCAAAAACAGGTACGCATTTCTGGAGACGCTTCATTTCCATCTTCAATGTTCTTCTTCATCAAGGAATGGCGATTTCAGGTTCAGATTCTCAATCAACCCCAATAACCACAAAACCCGGCCCTCTAATCGAAGTAGAGTCAGTGAAATGCCACTCTTGTGGCTTCACAGAGGAGTGCACCCCTGCTTACATTTCTCGCGTCCGTGACCGTCACCAAGGGCGGTGGCTTTGCGGGCTCTGTGTGGAAGCGGTTAAAGACGAGGTTTTGAGATCTGATAGGCTCATCTCATCCGAAGAAGCCTTGAATAGGCACATCAGTTTTTGCAAGAAGTTTCGATCTTCAACTACTTTGAACCAAACAGAGCATCCTATCTCTGTTTTGGGCAGAATTCTTCGGCGGAGTTTGGATTCTCCTCGAGCTATTCGCTCCAATTCCAGCAGTGTTTTGCCTGCCGTTGAAAAGATTAATGGGTCCCAGTTAATTCGATCGGAGAGTTGTTTCTCTGCTTTATCTCGTTGAATTATTGTTGCTTGTTCAAAAGGTACATATAAAAGACTATGGAACTCTGTGTTAGTTTGAGTATTATCAACTAAGTATTTGTTTTTTTTAATAAAACCTTCTTCAGGAAATTGGGGGAGGATGAAACAGAATTTAGTTTACAAGAGTTTATGTGCATAAATTTGTATAGAAATTATTACGTTATATACTGATTTTTAATATCCTGTATGATATAAAAAGATGATATCTTTGAGCAGAGTATTGGTGGTACTTCTTATTTCCTAGTTAGATACTGCATATCCTGAAACTTAAAATTGAAAATGGCAAACATGTGGGGTGCAATACATTAGCATTTGTTTGTCAGCATATATGGAAAAGAGGGGTGGCAGAGGAAATGAATATTACAGCTAATGTAACGTTGAGAATGAAACTGGTCTTAAATCTGTGGTCTATTCTTTTAAAAAAAAAAAACATTGGCCAGCTTAGCAGAAAATGGCTTGTTTTGGAAGGTAATGCTCCAAACTAGGAAAATGATGGCAAAAAGCAACAAAGAAGATGACAGAGAAGAAATTGCTAGGAAAATTCATACAAAGAAAGAAGACGACTTTTTGAAGAAGAAGCTAAGCCATACATACATACAGACAGACAGACAGAGACAGACGGACATGGAGAGTATGTATAATAGTAGCAGTGGCTTGAGGCTCTGCTTGGTTTCTAGCCTTAGCCATATTGACTGGATATTGTTGTCAATCTTTGAAAAGAAAAAGTGAAAATAGGCAAAGGGAATTGGAAAGACTGGTCGGTGTTTGGATCCTCTTGACCACAAAAGCTAGGAAAAGATTGTCTGCTTAAATGTGAAATCTTTGAAAAATATCCTAACAACCGGCAGAACGGAACATAATAGACATCCTTTTCATTTGGGTACCTGGTTTGGTATGGTTGGAGGGTGCTTGTTTCAGTCAGAAGGTGAGCCGGTAATGAGAAATGACCCAGCAAGAAAGTGAGATTAACTTTCTTCTGATAGATAATTAACATGGGTTAGAGATTTAGGGAAGCAGACAAGGGTAGGATTAAGACTAGCCTAACCCCGTATGTCCACAAAGTCGGTGATGCAAAGAGAGTTTATTAAATCATTACAACAACGTTAATTTTGTTACAATAATATTGAAGTGTCATATTCAGTATTGGTCAATAGTTAGTTTTATCAAACTCACATAATATCTTTCAAATTGAACTGTTGACGTCAGTCTACGGTTTAATTAGGGTTGGAATATGTTTAAAACTGAAGATCTTATCACTCTAGTCACCATATCAGTATACTGCTTTATAATGATTCAGAACATAGGATTTGAGTTAAATTGTAAAGTAATTTTATGAATTTCAAGAATTGTGATTTAAATTTAAGGCTTAATGCATGTATATTTCCTTGAATTTTCTCATTTTTTTCACTTACTCTTCCCTTTTTTCTTAAAAGAATTATTCTTTCTATTTTTTTTACTCTCTACAAGTTAAATTTAGTTCTATCCGATCTGTTTTATGGGTATATTTTTTTAATTAATATGTTTTTAAAAAATATTTACAAAAATGGAATATATCAGAAAGTATTTACGAATTTAGGATGAAGTACAAAATCGCTGCATCAGGTAATAATTTCAGACATGAAATCCATAAAAGAATTTTAACATTTTTTTTGAAACTGCTGCAATCTGTAGCGATTTCAACAGTGTCAAATTTATCGTTTTTATTATTAAATTAATAAATAATAATAAAAATTAATATTGGCTATAACTTATAGTTCAACTGGTATGTACCATTTTTGAATTTACCGGAGGTTGTGGATTCAAATCCCACTGCAAAATTTTATATATTCACTTCAATAAATTTTAAATATTATTAAATATTAAAAACAATTATCAAATTATAATATTATTCCAATGGCAAAAGTAAAATTCAAAATATAAGGATGTCATAGGTTGAAATCCTATTATTTACCATACTTTTTCTTTATATTTTTTATTTATTCTAGATAAATTTACTATAATAAATATTTAAAATAATAAATATTATTTTTTTATTTTTTAAAAAATCAGATGGCTTCATGAATCGGATGATATATATATATATATGTTTGCGTGTAGGGTTAAGCATAGAATTGCACCAATTTTATTCCTACATGAGCAATATTGCATCAAAGTAAATTATAAAAATAATATTGTATCTTTTTATGAAAGTGTTTAATTGTAATAGTTGTAAAGAAAAGTCCAATCAATTGATTTCTAAGTCGGTGCATTCAATTATGGTCGAATGAGTAATAAAAAAGGCTTTATTTAATTTTCAACATTTAATTTTTCTTATATTTATTGACAAAAAATTCGAGCCGTTTCATATTCTTGACATCAGAGGAGATGGAAGAAATAATATGCTAACTAGACTCTAATTGTGTCAACAAAATTAAATGAAATCATCATTACTGTCAGTTAACAGGAGAAAACCACTGGAAATCAACTAATCAAAATAAAATACTTACAAATTGAAATTAATTGATTTTAATGTTAAAAATCATAAGTTGAACAAACTATTGTGCAAATTACATTGAGTTTACTAGGGGACCGAAAAAGTTGGGATAATTTTTTAAATAATGTAATTTAAATAATTAATTATTAAATTGGGGTATATAGGAAAAATTTTATTAAAATGGGATTGTCAGACGCGGCAGGGGGGACAAAAATTCTGTCAAAGCTGAAACCGCTGGTCAGACCAGCAGTTTCAGGTCTGAAACCGCTGGTCAGACCAGCAGTTTCAGGTCTGAAACACTGGTCCGACCAGTGGTTTCAGCTTTGACAGAATTTCTGTCCCCTCTTGTCTTGTCTTGTCGATTGTATCCGACAGTTTTAATTTTTTTAAGGACAAATGCCCTATAAGTTAAGGGAGTGCCGGATTTGTGGTCCTCCCACTCCCATTTTCTTTTCCTTGCTCCTAAATCTCCTTCAAAAATTTGGTAAGTTTCCTTTCTTTATTTCATCTTTTTTTTTAATTTATTTTATATTTCATAATAAGCATGTTATATTATGTGTTATTTTATATTTAATAAAATAATTATAATTACAAAAAATGAAATAATAATTATTTATAAATAATTAAATAAATAATATTAAGTAGATAATTAAAAAAATATAATTAAAGTTATTTTGTAATATTATGATTTTAGTTATTTTGTAATGTTAGGATTAAGTATGCAAATAAAAAAATTAATAATAATTATTAAATGTGAAAATTTTATTTGGTTATTATTTTAATATGGTTTAAAAAATTTATTTTGTTAGTATTTTAGCATGTATTTAGTAATTTATATTAATATGATTTAATTTAATTAATATAGCATGTATTTAGTTATTTATTTGAGTATTAATTTGATATTATTTGAATGTAATAGACATTTATTTAATTGGTTATTAATTTAATATGTTATTAATTATTTGTTTAATATGATTTTTAAAATGATTATAGAGTTAAATAAGTTAGAGTTAATGAATATGAATTAAGTTAATTAATTTGTTAATATTTTATACTTTTATAAAAGATAATATGTTTTATTTAGTTCAACAATTGATGTAAAAAATGATGACGAATAAATTAATTGTTAATTTTAGTAATTTGTGGTATGAATAAATTTAAAAATATTGATAATGGTGTTAAATAATTTTTGACAGGTGATATATATTACGCAGTTGTATTTTGATAAATATTTTTGCGACGAACGGAGAAAAAAAGGTAAGATTTGTATATAAGTTAAATATTGAAAATAAATTAAAAAAAATAAATTTATGTATATGTGGAAAAAAATAATTATCTATATTGTTCTAAAAAATTTAGGTAATTAATTTATGCGTATGTGGGAAAAAGTAATTATCTATATAATTGTAATTGTTATACCAATAGTCAATTATGAAATATTAATTTGTTACATGCAATATTAATATATTGTTATATTATAGATAATTATTGAAGGAGATTTAGGAGCAAGGAGAAGAGAATGGGAGTGGGAAGACCAAAAATCCGGCACTCCCTTAACTTATAGGGCATTTGCCCCTTAAAAAAAATTAAAACTGTCGGGTCCAATCGACAAGACAAGACAAGAGAGGACAGAAATTCTGCCAAAGCTGAAACCGCTGGTCGGACTGGCAGTTTCAGACCTGAAACCGCTGGTCTGACCAGCGGTTTTAGCTTTGACAGAATTTCTATCTCTCCTGCCACGTCTGACAACCCCATTTTGATAAAATTTTTTCCATACATCCCAATTTAATAATTAATTATTTAAATTACATTATTTAAAAAATTATCCCAAAAAAGTTTGGATCCTAATTTACATAAATTCTTTTGATTTCTTTTTTTTTTAGTTTTGCCTTCAATGTTTTTTATTTTCATATATATTATATTTTGGGTTTTTTTTCTCTTCATTTTTTCTTTTTTTTTTAGTCTTAAAATATTTTCTCCCACTTGATATTTTTTTATTTAGTAACTAATTTTAAAATAAAAAACCTCGAGTTTGTTATTAACTAATTTTGTAAAAATTGATTAGAATTTTCCCAATTACTATGTGGATTCAGGATTTTTTTTTTTTTTTAGGATGATATTGCCTGTTCGGCGTGGTGAGCATACATAGCATATTTTTAAAATCCAAATAATAACTTTTGATTTTTTTAAAAATGGATTGATAATATTTATTATTTTTAATTTTTATTATCATATTTATTATTTTAAATGTTTATTTTAATAAACTTACCTAAAATAAATTTATTAGAGTAAAGAAAAAATATAATAGGATATAGGATTTAAACTTATGATCTCCTTATACTTTGAATTTACTTTTTTCATTGAGATAGCACGTATAATTTGATAATTATTTTTAATATTTAATAATATGTAAAATCTATTAAAGGATTTGACCCCACAACCTCCTCCAAGTTCAAACAGAGTGCAAACCAATTGGATTACAAGTGACAACTAATATTATTTTTCATTATAATTTATTAATTTAATAATAAAAACGATAAATACTGATATTTTTAAAATCGCTACAGGCTGCAGCAGTTTCAAATTTTGTAAACTGTAATGATTTCAGAAGAAAATGTAAAAATTTTTCTGTGAATTTCACATTTGAAATCGCTACCTAATGTAACGGTTTTGTACTTTACGGCAAATTCATAAATATTTTCTGATATATCATATTTTTGTAAATATTTTTTAAAAATACATTAATTAAAAAAATGTCTCTGATTTATGCTAATATGATGGTTAAAGATTGTGATGGAATTAATTTATACCGATATGACAGCAAAATATTGAGATAGAGCTAATAATGAATTAATTGGAATGGTTGTAGGAAGAAAATAATTGTTTATCAAGGATGAAAAATAGGAGTGAGTATGGATCGATTAATTAACTTTTAATTTGATTTTTTGGATCAGTTTATCGGTTAACCACTAAAAAATTTTAATATATAAATTTAATAAATTATATAATTTGTAATATTATTTTTAATAGTTAAAAATAATTTAAAAATAAAAAATAAATTAAATACAATATCCATTAAAAGAATCAAAATAATAATAAAATTTTCATAATTAATTATAAAAATTAAATATATTCAATATAAAACTAACAACAAAGTGCTAATTATGCACATATAATTAATAAATAATAATAATAAAATAATTTCAATATTTATTTACTAAAAATATGTATTATAATAACATTTTAGAAAGTGTTATATCATAATATTTATAAATTATATAAATATTAAAAAATAAGCTTAAAATTTAAATATATATATATATATATCGGTTGATTTTTAAAATTAAAAATTGTAGACTTAAATTTTTGGTTCGATTAACCTAAAAATCGATTTGATTTTGAATCAATTTTTCGGTAAACCTAAATTTCATTTTTTTACTCACCCCTAGTGGAAAACTTGTTATCATTCATCAATGTATTCTTTAATTAATTTATTTTTCACGTTTATAAGTTAAAAATCAAGAATATATGGTGATGATGGATGATGGTGGGTTTGTTCATTTGAGCATTTGGTTTATTCTTGGGAAATGGTAATTATCTTTTCTTTTTTTTCCTTGATTGATATTTATGTAAGTTCATTCCGTGCAAGATTATTATTATTATATATCAAATATTTGGTATCCGATACAGAAATGAGAAATCCACTTTTTTTTTTTTTCTTTATAGCTAGTTTTACTGAGTGGTTGCAACATCAATTTCAACCCAAAACGCTCCTCATTCTTATCATAACCAAAGATGGAATTTTCCAAAAAGCAACGATGGAATTGAATTATTGGGCTGTAACTGAATAATAGAGGCCCATACCTGGGATCTGATATAATTTTATTGACCTTGTTGATGAAAGTAACGGTAGAATGTATTGACATTGCAAGGGTATGTTTTTCTAAACTGTTTTTTATTAGAAATGAGCACTTACCTATCAATCAATCTATTAATAAAAAAATTAATCAGTATATTAATATTAATTTTTTAAAATTATTAATTATTAATCAATTTATTATATTCAATTAACCAATTCATTTATTTTATTTTTTTTATTTAATTAATCATTAAAATTTATAACATAAAATTATAAAAAAGTAGATAAATTTCAATTCAATTTTAAATGTATAAAATAATTTAATATAAAAATTAAGAAATAAATATAATTTATTAACTAAAATTCATTTTATATAAATTAGTAGCTAATATTATAAAATAAATTTGATATTTGTTGAAAATTATAATATGCTTGATTGTAAGTCAAATATAATTTTGGATAATATTAAAAGTTATAACATAAACTCTAAAATATAAAAAAATATAATTAAATACTGTTAAGTAAAATATAAATACCAATATATGATAAATATATATATATATATATAAGTTAATCGAATACTATATATAAATATTAGTATATAATTAAAGAGAATGACATAATATAAATTTAATTTAAAATATTATATAAATTTTATAAAAAAATATAAATAATTAAAGTATAAAAATAAAAATATAATTTAAATATTTTTAAAATATTATTTTATGTAAATTTTATAGAAAAATAAAAAAAATTGAAGATATATATATATGAATTGGTTAATCGCAAATTAACGATTAATCGATACTTAAAAATTTAAATCATAATTATTAATAAAAAATATAAAAATTAAAAATTATAATCAAATCAATCGAATCGATTAATCATAAAAATTAATTTAATTTTAAATTAATATTAAAATTAATTATATTTTCAAATTTTTTTTTTATCGTTTAGAATCTAATTCAATCGCTTGGAAAATAATAAATGTCAACAGCTGCAATGTAATATTTGACTTTTTTTATTTTATTTATCGACAACTACAAAGGTGTTTCTTTGATTCTCCTTACCCTTCTATCGTCTTCTTCCATTCTCACCCACACCTCACTATTCATCGTCTCCAAAACCTCTCAAACGACACCGTTTTTCTCTACTTTTCGTCAACCCAAGATGATGCACATGACCTTATACTGGGGCATAAAGGTAACCCTCCTCTTCGATTCTTGGAAGACCGATTCATGGCCCAGTTACCTCCTCTCCTTGCTAGCTTGCTTCCTCTTCTCCGCTTTTTACCAATATATGGAGGATAGACGCATCCGATTCAAAGCGCTTGCCGCCGTTCCATCGCAGCCGTCGTCGATGGGCGTTCCTCTTTTGCGCTCCAGGATCCGATATGGTCCCGCGAAATTTTCTGCGGCCGTTCTATTCGGATTGAATTCGGCGATCGGGTATCTATTAATGTTGGCCATCATGTCTTTCAACGGCGGCGTTTTCTTGGCTATTGTAGCGGGGTTGTCGGTTGGATATCTATTGTTTAGAAGCGAGGATGGTGAGGTAGTAGTGGTGGATGATCCATGTGCTTGTGCCTGAGTAATTTCAGTTCATTCTCAATCTCTCTGCTTTGATTTGTGAAAATTGCTGCTTGTTTTATAAATTAATTATAGAATCTGCTGTATCTGGTTTTCTAGATCTAGATCATTATCTGGCAGGTTCCCCAATTTTTTTTCTACGATCACTTATTTCACCATTGATTTCGCTATCCACTATCTTCTTCTACAATTTACAATTCACACTTTTTGTTTGTTAAAGAGAAAAAAAAGAGTAAAAAGCGACTCCACTGTCCTTACGACGAGGGATTCTACGGTGGACGGCAGTGCGCGCGCACTTGAACAATCTCTTGCGAAAGCTTGTCTGCGCACTGGCCTTGCTACCCTTTCGGTGAATTGTCATTGCTTAAGCAATTTCCTGGATTCGTGTTCTTGGCATTTAATCCCTATGAATGGAAATAAAGTAGCATATTGCTTCCCAAAATGCTGTCCAATTTCTTCGTCGCAATCCTTTTGGGTGGAGGTTGCTTCCTCTTGTATTGCCCATTTGTTATCTGCTGATTTTGAGGTTTTCTATAAAAATAATAATAATGAAATTTTCCATTAGTTAAATAAATTTGTATGTTAATTCACAGTAACATTTTTGTGTAAAATGGATTAGTTATATAAATATATTTAAATTTTTTTAATCAAAATTGGTTTTTTATTAACTATATAATGAACATTGGTTGATTTGTTTTACTATATAGAAGATTACATAATAATAATAATAATAATAATAATAATAATAATAATAATTGATAAATTGTAAAATGTCAAAACTAAAACAAAATGGTTGTAAGGTGAAATAAGCAGGCGTCGATCCTCAGTAAACATCGGTTTATTTATAAAACAAGTGAAAACTAATTCTTAGCGCATAAAGAATTAGTACTTCGAAATTTAAATGAGAGAGAGTTTTTTTTTTTTTTATGCGAAATGCACGGGGTATCCTGGATGGGCTCCAACTATGGAAGGCACCTTTAAGCCCGTACCACACCCAGACTAATCCTCGTTCGCACCGTGTCGGCCCAATTAAGGGGTAGTGTGCTGGCCAATGTGTTGCTCCGTACGTGAGGGGGATCGAACCCCTGACCTCACTTAAGGGATGAGAGTGCCTTACCACTCACACCAACCACAATTGGTTAATGAGAGAGAGTTTAAATAGACAAGAAATGCTTATGAGATAATTTTTTAACAAGTCTCTTTCTATATTTATAAGATATCTAGATAATTGTTGCATTTGAATACCAAATCTTCTATTATTTGCAGTTTGCAATAAATTGTAAGTCATAGTTTGCGGATATGATAGGTTTAATTGATTTTGGATAGATCGGCACTAAGGTCCAACCGATCCAACAATATTTAGCCTGGGCAAATAGTCAATAGGCTTTTTAAGTTTGAATTGGACCTAAATAATAATGAACATGTAACTATTAGGTTGGATTTAAGTATGATAATGTTAGGCATTATTAATAATAATAACAATAATAATAATAATAATAATAATAATAATAATAATAATAATAATAATAATAATTGTTGTTGCTGCTGCTGCGGTGGTTATTATGATTCTTTTTTGTATACATTATTGTTGTTAGTATTACTCCCTTGATTCCAAATAGATAGGCATACTCTTGATCCAAATTATAGCTCACTTTTCTTTTATATTATAATTAATTGTTTAATTATTTAATTTATTCTTATTTAGTGTTCATTGTCATCCATAAATATTAAAAATTATCTCATAATTCTCACATATGTAGAAATAAAATAATAAAAGTATAAATAAAGTATATTATTTTAAAAAACATTAATTATATTTTCTTAATTTTTGTAAAATAAAAAATGTGATATCTATAAGGAATGAATTGAGTTTTATTTATATAAAAATATTATTGATGTAAATAAATGAGAAATTTATAATTATAAAAAGATATTACAGTTTAAATAAAAATTAGATGCTAATCAAACATCAATGGATGATAATATGCTTTAAAATGAAGTAATTGAAATTGCAATTAATTGCGAAAGGGATGTAAGCTAGTTTGAAAAACTAAATCAAATGTGTTGGTAACTGATTGGTGGCTAATATTATTAAATGTTAGTAAAATTGAAAAGGCATTTATTTCAATTCTAAATAGGCTTATGTTTGAAATAGTTAACCAAAAGCTGAAGAGCAACCTAATACGACCAAACGCACCACTCGGAGCTTATTCAAACAGTTTAACATAACAATAATTTAATTGGTTAAACTCTAAGGCTTATTTATTCTCCGTTCTTCATTTTAATAATTGTGTTTTTTTTTTTCTATTTCAAAAAATTATTCTTAAAAAAGAACTTTTTTTTTTCGAAAAGAAAAAGTAGATAAAATCATTACCATCAAATTAATTCACTGGAAAAAGGAAAAACAGTCAATAAAGAACTTCAAATATTTATTTACAACAGGTTGTTTTAAACAAATAAAATATATAACAAAAACACCAATTTCCCTGAAATCAGCACCTTGTAGATTCACCGTAGATATAATCTAGGACGGAAATAACTCCAATAACGAAAGCTTGATCAATGCCTGGTTTCACCACTACATGGTACACATCCTTGCTTCTCATCACTTCCTTTACTTCCTTCCTCGTACCAATCTTACATATATTTCATCAAATTACAAATTCACTATTATATAATCATCATAATCTTTTTATCATGTCAGAAGTTAATTAAGAAATATTCCTCAAGTGTTTAAGTAACTAAATACCTGAGCAATAATGTTGCCTAAGTAGTCAACAATGCTGCAATCTCTATCAGGGAAATAACCTCTGATCTCAAAATCCCACTCTTTGTTGCTTATTCTTGGCTCAATGCAGATTCTGATTGGAGTGTTCCTTACCAAATAACAATTTGGTTCCTTTAATCGGAAAATCAGCTTTTGCGATCCTTCATAATCCATACCGTAACCTCTCCACTTCCTGTAAATGTTGAGTGCCTCAACCATTCCTCCCTGTTCAAATTTTGGAATTTCATATATATAATATTTCTGTCCAACAATTGATCTTCTAGGCTTAAAAAAAACTTATTTTCTAATTATAATTCTTTTGTCATTCACTCATTTGTGTTGGGATTAACTTGCAAGGATAGTCTAGTAAAATTATTTTATATAAATCTAAAATCATTATCATCTTAATAATGAATTCCAACTGTAGTAAAGTTGAGTAAAGGAGTTGTTCTCTTAACTTTTACTTTTCTTCTAATAAAAGATCTCTTCATGCATGTCTCGTATATGCTGGCCTTCCTTTTCATGGAAGTAAATCTTTCTCATGCAATTAGGTTAGAGGGGAATCATTTTTTCCATAATTCGTATTCGTGTACTCTGAATATTATATGCTAGCATGTTATGATGCCAACATCATAATAACCACCCAATTTAAAATTAAATTTGGACCTTGTGATACGTTCATGTATTCGCCCATGAATCGTGGTAAACTGCTAATGCAAGAAAACATACCTTTCGACAAATGAGAAGCAAAGGAAGAGCATTAGTATCACGAAGAATAAGCTCTCCTGGTTTGCCAACGACTCCACATCCATCAACTCTAAAAACAACATTTTGGCTACAATCTGTAACCACAAAACCACCCCCATTCACCACATGAGGCCTTCCCCTAATTACAAGAACTACTTCACTGCTTCCACAATACAACTTGCTCACAACTGCCCTACTTCCTGCATTTATTGTACCCATCTTCTTATTGCTTACCTTCTAAATTCAAGTTATATGTATATTTATACAAATGAAGATGCTAAACAGAGGTAGTTTCCCCGGCGTTACAATTCAAAGGTTTGGTTTAGCTTTATTGACAATATGAGACATCCACCTAAGTTTTCTTGTTGAAGATGAATAATGGTATACTCACATATGCTTCGCATAATTTATCCATGATTAGGTTGAAGAATCAATTAGGTGGCTTTCTAGCTATCCCCAACGTTAAGTTATTTTCAGAAAAAGGGTTTGTTTGCTTTTTTGAAAGTTTCATTAGATTATTGACTTCATTGCGAATCTTTCTACCATTAGCCTATTATTTGCATTCGCCCTTCTTTATATAAAACACTTGCACTACAATTTTTATTAATCCAGTCACTAATAAAATCTCATTCTAGATAAATTAATTATCACATGCGTGGCACTTAGCTGCCTATTTGTTTTTTTTTTTCTTTTTCCAGCTAACTACATTTGTTGTCTTAGATAGGAAGGCCCAGCCCGGCCCATAGCATTGTAGCAGGCCTTATTTCCTCACAAAAAATTAATAGGCTTTGATTTGGGTTAGCCTGAAGCGCATACAAATAAAATAGGGGTTTTTACAAGGGACTTTCACAAAAATACCCGAAAATAGGAAGTCAATTTTAAAAATGCCACTTCTTTTTTTCTCTTTCAAATTTACCTTTTTTTAAATTTACACTTTTAAAAATACCCCTTTCTCTATTTAACTAAAACCCTCTTTTATTCATTCTTTTTCATCGTCTTCTTCCCTTCTTCTGCGTTTTTTTTTTCAACTTCTTTTCTTCATGTGATAGTTTTCTTTGGTTTCTCCTATTTCATCGTCTTCATTTAACGACTTTGGTAGTTTCCGTCTCCCTGCATTTTCCTCTCCTGTTTCATCGTTTTGTATTAGAATAATTGTTAGAATAATCGTTTATTTTTTCAACTTCTTTTCTTCATGTGATAGTTTTTTTTTTGGTTTCTCCTGTTTCATCTTCCTTTTAACTTCATGGAATTCCCTTAGCTCATGTTGCTCAAGTCTAATAGCTGAAAATTTCCCACCAGCTGCAAACACAAGATTAAAGGTTTCTTCTCTTGATGCTAATGAGTAAAGATCCTAATTTTAAACCCCGAAAATAAAATGTGAAAGTCATAGTCATCAAAATCTTAGAATAAAAGAAGGCGAAAGCTAGTAAACTTACCCAAAGGTATCATTTTGCCAGGCTGATGAACACGAAGAATATAAAAATATTTCTCAGGGAAATTCTCAAATGCCCATAATAAATTCAACTTGTTTTCTTCAACATATGTACCCACAGCAACGTATACATATTCATCTGCCACTCGAGATCTTGAGGAGGATGAGGAGACCCCAGCATCCCTTCTTGCCATTGAGAAGCCTTAACTAAAACTACCAATTGGAGAAATCGCCAGAAATAATCCGGTTTATATAGCAGCTCCAATTTTTGAATATACTCTATTTTTATCCAAGTCAAGAAAGAGAGAAAAAAAAAATGAAAAGCAGAGCTTCCTATAAATTCATTGGCTGTCGTGAAATATCACAATTATTGAAATATGATTCTTGTAAAAACTTGCGGACGAAGTATTGCATAATGTTCAATTAAACCCTTTAATACTTTAAAATTGGGTCAAGGTCAATTTGTTTTCTTTGGGTTAATGAATTAATCTTCATGAAATTTTCTCACATTACACCAAAATAAAAATTATGTTTGCATATTGTATGTACCAATAAATATTTTGAAACTCATATCGAATCGATCGGTTTCAACTCGAAAAAATCGAAAATCGATCGTCATATTGATTCGAGTAAAAATATATTAGAAATGATAAAATCTAAATATTTGACTCTGCTAGTTAAACAATGAGACAATAAACTGAGTAATAATTTCGTCAATTTTTTATTCACTAGAGTATATCATATTTATATGCAAATCTTTTTTTTTCCTTACATTTTTGTAGGTCTCTCATTGTTCTATATACTAATTTTAGTTGTTACACTTTTATTTTAAATATTATTATATTTGTTATTTTTTTATGTTCATAATTGGTATACCAAAAAATAGAATAGGAATTCAATTCTATTAAACATATGAAATTTGTTCATGCAAATTACTCTTATGTTACATAAAATGTTAAAGTACTCAATTGAAATATATATCAATCTTAGAAAATAAAAAAATTATCTCTTTTTGTATTTATTTATCTTAAATCTCTACCTCTTTTTTAAATAATAATTAAACAATCCCTATTAATAATCAATTTAATATTTTTAAAAATTTATAATTCATAATAATTTTTTTTGAAATTGGTATACCATACCGGTATAAAAAATTATCTCTTTTTGTATTTATTTATCTTAAATCTCTACCTCTTTTTTAAATAATAATTAAACAATCCCTATTAATAATCAATTTAATATTTTTAAAAATTTATAATTCATAATAATTTTTTTTGAAATTGGTATACCAGATGGTATACCGGTATACCAAATTTCACAACTAAAATTGTATTCTAGAATTTGGTATACCAGACGGTATACTACCTGGTATACCAAATTCCAGAACTAAAATTATATTCTGAAATTTGGTATACCAAACGGTATACAAGTATACCACCTGGTATACCAAATTTCAGAACTAAAATTGTATTATGAAATTTGGTATACCAAACGTCATATTATTGGTATACCATATATACCAGATGGTATACCATTGGTATACCGGATGAACCATGTGGTATATCATGTATAATAGGTGGTATACCATGATATACCAGGTATACCATTGGTATACCCGATGCACCATGTTGTATACCATGTATACTGGATGGTATACCAATAATAAAACATATTTTCACTATGTAATATGGTATACCAGCTCGTATACCAAAAAATAAAATATGTTTGCACCTGACATACAAAAAAATAGAAAATGTTTACATTATGAAATTTGATATACCAGCTGGTATACCGCCTGGTATATGAAAAAATAGAATATATTTGCACTATATAATGTGGTAGATCGGATGGTATACCTGATATACAAAAAAAAATGTTTACACTATATAATATGGTATACCAACCGGTATACTCAGTATACCTGGTATACCTAAATTCAATTCTGGATTTAGGTTTACCGGTTGTATATCTGGTATACCACCATACCCCGGTATACCGGTGGTATACCTGGTATACCAGAAGGTATACCTGGTATACCGGTGGTATACCTTCAATTCTGGATTTAGGTATACTGATGATATACCTGGTATACCGGTAGTATACCAAAATCTAGAATATTATTTTCAATTTTGGATTTTGATATACCACCGGTATACCTGGTATATCATTGGTATACCAAAATCCAGAATACAATCTGAATTCTGAATTTTAGTATACCGGTGGTATACCAAAATCAAGAATAAAATTTAATTTTGATTATCATTCATAAAAAGTAAAAATAACAAATAAAAATGAACATTTCTTTAATTATTTATTTACCAAATGAACATTTCTTTTATAAAGTTTAAATTTCATTTAAAGTAAATAATAAAAATGAAATTAAATAAAAAAAATACCTATATACGCCAGCTTTGATTAAAAATTCAAAATATATGTTTATCTTTTGCAACAAAACAAAATATTTTATACATGGAGAATATTATTTTTCTCCCCATTATTCATGCTTTTATTTTCTTCTCTGACGATTATTTAAAGTTTAAATCGTTGATGAGCAGGCTAATGATTTTAAGTTGCAGAGCCATCAACGCCAAGCCATTGACCAACAAAGAGCTTGCTACAATTGAGATTGGGATTAATGGAATCAAAGAACTTTGTGGTCAAGTTGAACAATCTGTGCAACACTTAAGCAAGTTTCTCCATCTCCCACTCCATACACCGAGTCACATTCTGCTCTGCCTTTCTTCCCAAACAATCCATCTAATAAAAAATACAAACTTCATCCTCAAAATTATATGTTAAATAGAGTAAACAAAATGTTAATTAATAAACTGTAAAATTTCGAATTTAAATCTTAATCAATCACCATATATGAAAAAAAAAGAAAATATATTAAATGAAGTAACAAAAAGTTCGAGTTTCGGTAAAACCCTTTATAGAAGAAAAGGTAATTAAATAGAAACATTTCAATTAAATTTGAAGACTTACTGCCAGGAAATGGTACACTTTCAGCAATGAAAAGGAAAGAGAGGATTACAACCAAGTAGAAAGCTATGGCTGATTTGGTGCTTCCTTTTTACCGTTATTATCAACAAAAAAAAAAATATTTTTTTCCTCCATTTGCAAGTGACTGGCTAGCAATTAATGCTGCATTGTTTATCACAGATCCAAAAAGAGTCGGACCCGCTAAAGAGAAATTGAAGAGAGCACTAGCATATGCCATCATAATTCCTTGAACTGCTTCAACCCGAGAGATATAGATCCTTTTTTTAAAAAAAAAACACAATTTGATAGGTTTTTATGAGAAAATAATGAAGCAGAAACTACTATTAACAATGTGCTCACTTTGCCTTGGCTCAGAAATGAAGTATCTCACCTGCAACTGAAAGTATGTTGTATCAAAGCCTGCTGCAATTGACAATATCTGCTTCTTATTGTAGCAATGCAATCCCATTCAATGATGTTAAAGGGAGTGATGTTCCTGTTAGTGATTTTTTCTTTCACCATTCAATACCTCATTGTGTCCATTTATCTATTAAACAATATTAAAAGGATGAGTAGGTTTGTTGGTCTGTAAACATCCACATTACAATATCACAGTAATACTAACATTCAAACACTAAAATGTAAGAAAAACTATCCATAGAATAAGACCAGTACCCATGAACCATAAAACGTAAGACTTCAAGTTAATCATCAAATTTTATGCAACACAATTCTTAAACAAATCCTAAACTCATACATTTATGCCTAAGCTGGACTCAACTCTATTAATGGTTTAAGTTGTGATTGAGCTTGGATTTTGCGGCTTATCTATAAGTTTGGATTTACAACTAGCACAAGACAACTATCTCAGTGCACGATCAAGTCTTCTACCAATTAATGAAATCTCATTATAACAAGAAAACAAACAAACAAACAAAAACTTTATTCTAACATTCAAAAATGCAAATATTATTTTGATGCAAACAAAAAAGAAGCATACATTTTCAACCTGATTTCATCAATTATCACTTAAAATAAATACTGATATAAATATGATTTCTTACGTTATAAGCTGCACAACTCGAGCAGGAGTTATTTGTTTCGACCATTTAAACAAAGTTTTTATGGC
The DNA here is from genome assembly GCA_037975025.1 of Excoecaria agallocha. NCBI lineage: Eukaryota > Viridiplantae > Streptophyta > Magnoliopsida > Malpighiales > Euphorbiaceae > Excoecaria > Excoecaria agallocha. The sequence goes on along the minus strand of CM075817.1, from coordinate 6,586,619 downwards.
CATTATAAATGCTCCCCCTGCCTTTCTGCACATTACTTTTGTGCACTTAAGTCCTAAAAAGCATGATATTTATAAACACCAATGCGATTCCGATAGTACTATTAAGAACAGGGCCAAGATCTATTAAGTACAAAACTCAACATAAGGCGAAATATTATTTTCTCTCTTGTCTTAAGCATTTCATCGAACAAAGGGAGGGCAAGTGATGAAACGTTTCCAAAGTAATTTCTTGAGCTGGTGAGAGAAAATAGACCTGGCAATGGCTTTAAAAACACCGGGCCTTCGATATATAAAAAGAAGAAGCACGGGTCTAACTTTCTGTTCTTGTGCCTGGTTTGCAGGAGTGAAAGGACTAGGTGATTTATGAAGTTGGCAGTCTCCGGCATGTGGCAGAGAAGTAACGTTATTCAGGCCTAAAAATAAAAAGGGGTATTTTTAAAAACAAAACATTAAAAAAGGGTAATTTTAAACTCGAAAAATAAATGGCTGCATATTTAAAAATTAGGGTAGAAAAAGGGGTATTTTGTGTAATTTCCTTTTTTTACAAAACTAAACATAAAAAAATAATGACAAATACAACTTTTACATAATTTTTTCATTAATAAAATTTTTAATATCAAAAATACAATTTTTATTTTCAAAAATTACTATTCTCATCTTCAAGTTCTCTAAATTCTCACTCTCCTAATTTTTCACTCTTGTCTTTTCGATAACTGCTACCTTCATCCTCTTCGATCATCAGCGACTTCAGTCTCCATTATTTTCGAGACCAAATATCAATTTTCTCTATCTTATTTTTCTTAAGATAATTTTATATGTTTTCTTTTTAATTTTCAATTCATTTTTTTAAATCTGGAGTTTAATATATTCTTCTCTTTCTTTCTTTTTTCCTTGATCTATTTGTTTTTTTTAGATCTGAAGTTTAATCTATTATTTTCTTTCTATTTTTATGACTTTGAATTATGTGTTTGGCACCAATTTCTGTTGAGATTTCAACGATTTTAGCCGTTTCTCTACTTGTTTATTTGACCGGTTGCTTATGGTCTCTGTTACTCTGACTTGTCATTTTGCCCTGCCATACCAATGTCGACACGACACGACACAAGATTTGTGTCCGACACAAACCTAAGAAGCTGGACACGGTAGCTCCCATAGCTTTGAAAGATTAGAGAGAAGCAGAGAAATCCAAAAAAAAATTACTTACCGTAAGAGCAACTGATGATGCAAACGAATCCCAGCAAGAGGATGGTGAACCACGGCAGGAGATTTTATCCCACACCATCTCTCTCTCTGTTAAGACGGTTCACAGTGAATCCCGTTCGCCCTGCAGAAGGTCACGCTCATCATTAGCCTTTGAACACTCGGCAGCCAAACGCGTGCACTCCTTCCTCAATCTGGTTGCTTTTTCTTCAAATTTTCTGCCCTAATGCATTTTCGGCAGTCAAACAACCTACGTTCCCTTTAAGGTGGTTAACCTCTCTCTGTCGAGCTTTCAGGTCTTGAGAAAGATGAGCAACCTCCTTTTTTAATTTTTTAACTTCTGACTGGGCATGAAGGGACTCTTTTCCAGCGACATCGTACTTAGCTTTCGCTTTTTTCCTGACCCGATGAGCGTCTTCCCATCTCCCTCGGTAGAAAAACAGCCACACCATGCAAATGCAAACCCCTCTTTATTAAATGAAAAACAAAAGAGGAAAGAAAAAGATTGGTTAGCTGAGGAGATAATGGATAGATGAAAGAGCAAGGCAAAATCATTAGAAAGAAATCTTTCAGAATGAAAATTTTGAATAATACCTCCAGACTCTGCTGCTGAAAAGGGCTACACTCTCGGGCTAGTATACTGGGATCTCTCATTGCCTTGAAATCACTCTGTTGAAGCATACCCTTGCATAAATAACTCGATACCACCTTACTATCAATAGACTAGCTGTCGCCAAATTGATTTTTCAAAATCTCTCCTAGCGATGTGGCCCGCCTCTCAGAAACTCTTATGGCGACACTCCGAACGGGCTCGTCCCGAATGGGTTCCTTACCTCTCGTGACAATCCTTGCGTCCACTATGGCTATCAGGTTGGCAGCTTTCTTCTTGGCATCCTCTTCGGTCCTTCTTTGGGCAGCTTTTTCCACTAGGGGTGCGTTTGCTTGAATTAATCTCCTCCGATGATGAGCTGGTCGCTCTTCCTCGAAATCAATTTCATCCCTCAAACAGAAACACTTAAGGGGATGTTGACCCTTCGTCGAGGGTAGATCAACAGCGGATCCTAAAAGGGCTTGAGGAGGACGAGCAAAAGGAGCCACTACAGCACCAGAGGAAGAAGTAGGAGCAGTTGCAGAAGGATCGAAAGCTTGAGCTTCTAAGGAAGATGCGAGTCTTCTTTCTTTAGATCTCCTCTCCTTCTTAGCAGCACGTTCTGCTTCGATTCTCGCCTTAGCCCGATCGACTAATTGTTTGGCGATACCGTCTCCCTTAGCCATCATAACCGCAGCTGCATCACAAAAATAAAAGATAAGTATTTTTTACAGCTGATATATATATATATATATATATATATATATATATATATATATATATATATTTCGTGAACATACAATGCATGATTATCTATATAAGCACTTTTTCCCTTTCATCAATTATGATGCTCACGTTCTACGCTAATGGCAGCATCGGAGTTTGAGGGCCCGACCGGAGTCCTCAAAAGATAATTGGAGTCGTAGGATCTCCCTTGCCTTGCCACGACACTCAATAGCTTTTCAATATCGATCTCATAGGTAGACCGACCGGCAGCTTGATCTTTCAAAGCAATAGCTACATCCGATTGGATCAACGATGCTCCAAATCCACCAGCCATCCCTGCTAAAAAAAAATTTTTTTTAAAACCTTTTAGGGATGATGGTATATTGAACAGCTTCCTCTGCGGTCGGCTAGTAAAAAAATATTATGTGCCATCACTCTAGCCTGAGATATAGAAAAAATGAGTGAACAAATCCAGAGTTGGCATCACTCCCTCCATCTGGCAAAGGATCTTGAAATAGATCACTGTTCTCCATTCGTTCGGATGCAGTTGGTTAGGAGCAATCCTATAGCTTTTCAGAATCGCTAGTTCAAAGGCTCCGAAAGGAAGCCTCAACCCAGCATCCAAGCTCCACAAATGGCAAATGAACCACTCATTATCCTCATGCCTAAAAGGTCCTTCGTTCATCTCCATGAAATTTGGGCAAGCCATCACAGAAATCTATTCGAAAAGATTGTATCGCAAAGAGATCTCAGCCACTTCCTCCTCCATGAATTTTGAAGGGTAAGCCACGGGCTCATGATCTTTATAAACTTCGAGAAAAATTCTATCTATAAACTGGCTACTGCTTGAAGCCATCTTTGATGAAGGAGGAGAAGTAAAAAATAGTATTATGAATAAGGAGAAAAATCAAAGGCAAGGATTGTTTACTTACTTGGGTAATCTTACAGAAACTCTGAAGTCGTTGAAATGACAAAATTTGCAAAGAAAATTTGGCAGAATTTTGCTAAGAATCGCTAAAAAATAAAGAAAAATTGCCTTAAATATGCCTATTTATAAGCAAAATGCTTCTAGAATTCTCCAACCGACTCTCCATTAGATGATCTCTACGTGTCTCGAATCCATTATGGCGGTTACAGAAAATGAAGTGTAGCTCTCGGCACGCACACAGACATTAAATGCAAAACAGCTGTCTAAGCTGAACGGACGAATCTCTTCAGATGGACGCCTTTCAAAATTCAAAAATCCCGTAAAAAAGCCATCATCGCCCGATCGGACTGTTCGGATGGGGGATAAGTGATAACTATGAAAAAAATATCTTCAAATGCCCAATCAAGTCTAGGGATGATCACGGGGCGGGGATTCCCCGGCCCCGGCGGGGATCTGCCTCGTTCGGGGCGGGGAATCCCCGAAATTTTCCCCCGCGGGGACGGGGGCGGGGACGGGGAATGGGGTATCCGCCCCGCGGGGATCCCCGCCCCGCAAAAAAAAAATATATGTATATATATATATATATATATATATATATATATATATATATATATATATATATATATATATATATATATATATATATATATATATTTAAAATATAATATTTTATAAATAATTAAAATATAATTTAATTTTATAATTATTAAGTTTTAAATTATATTTAATTTTAAATTATTATTGATTTTAAATTTTTTATTTATTAAATATTATATTTTAATTTTAATTATTAATAAAATATTATATTTAAAAAAAAAACGGGGGACGGGGATCCCCGTTGGGTGGGGACGGGGGGAATTCTTCCCCCGACATTGGTGGCGGGGGCGGGGCGGGAATCCCCGCCACTGGCGGGGGAGGGAGTGGGGGAGCATTCCCCGGCCCCGCCCCGCCCCATGATCATCCCTAATCAAGTCAGCCCAACAACACTTGGCATGGCCCAAGCCTATTAACAAAAAGGCAAGAGCATGAGCTGGAAAGACAAAACATGAAGGCGATGTATGATCGGACTGATGGGACAGCACGTCCTGTCAATCCACTGACACAAGCCAATGTCCATATGCTCCATTGGCTCCCTGTCATATCGCTGCTAATCTGCTCTTACTGTCGATTATCACTCCTCGAGGTACTCAAGTACCCCTCCTTTATCTCCTATAAATAGCTAAAATATAAAGGTTTCAAGTATTGATAATCTAAAATTCTCTCTCTCTAAGCATTATTTCTCTAAAAGCTACTAATTTAAGCTTTGGAGTGCTAAAACTTGGTTCGATCGGACACTCTTTTTTCCAGGTCCGGCCATTCGACCGGATACTTTCAACTGCTAACTTTTTTTCTTAAAGATAAAGACAAATCCTGTTTTATCACTTACCATAGCAATTGATTTTTTAGCCTATGAACACAATTTTAGAAACTGTATACTAAATTAATGTATTTTTAATCAAAGTTAAGATCTAAATGGCGTTTTCATAAGTTTATAGGTTTCACTGTGCTACATCGTCTAGCCGACAGAATGGCCTATGAAATTTAATATTATATGGCGAGTTTGTCAAAATCATCAATTTAAATCTCACATAACATGAAAACGCCATCAGTATATAAGATCTCATGCCATATTACTTTGATAAAAAAGCCCATAAAACCGTTAAAAAAAATCCTATCCGATAATGAGTTTTTTCATATACATAAGATATCGTTGAACATATTTTTAATTTTTATTAATGGATTAATTTATCAATTTATAATACATTTAACATATCAAAATCACTTTTGAAAAATAGAAATACTGAATAAAGCAGCAAAATTAATAAAAAAAAGGGTAATTAACACTTTATTCTCCTAATATCATGTCAAATCAATCGATCAAAATGATAGCGAATCAATAGAATTAGCGGCTGAACCTTATGGAAACATTTAGAGGTCATGCCTTCTATATTTTTTTTTGTTGACTATTTATACATGATATATCGTGTCTCGTCCATGCAAAAATATTCCATATATATAATCCTACTTTAATTGATTGGACCATTATATATTTTAGTCAATCTTTCACTCTAGATCAATTAAAATAAATAAATAAAAAAAGCCTTCTATAAGGTGTATTGTTAATATATATTTTTTCTGTAAAACTTGAAGTGAATTTATTTAATTAATAAGAAATTGAGTTATGTTCGATCTGAGATCTCGAACTCTTAAGCGGACGACTGTTTTGGCAGGGAAAATAGTATCTAAATTCCATTAGAAACCTCAATATACATAGAGAGAAAGAAAGAGAGAGATAGATTGCAGTCGTTGAGATTGATTGGGTGTATGAAATTTACCATATTATTCTTTGAATCTATATGATCTGATGCAAAGAAAACATCAAATTCAATAGATTCCAAGTTGTGACATAAGATCTGGTAAAAAAGTAAGTTCAGATTCCCAGTTGATATCTAAGATTTTACCCATTGTGGTTATTCTCTCAAAATCAGAGCTTGATTCAACACCCCTTTCCTCTCTCTCTCTCTCTCTCTCTCTCCTACGCACCCATCACGTGTCCATCTCAGGTACTACATCGTGCTTTTCGCTTCTCTTCTGAAATCCACCACCCCACCAGCGAGACACTCACTCAGAAAATTATGCAAATTCTTGCAGAAGAAAGAGAGAAATTTTCCAATCTACTAACCAAAAAATTCGATCAATTTTCTTTGTTTTTTGCAAAAATGGGTTCGTACTCAGAGCTGCAGGCTTTTCCACAGCCGTCTTTACCATTATTACCATTATCAATATTACCATGCACAAAGGTTTTGTCTCCAGAAATTTCAGATTTTTCCTCTCTCCACGCACTCTCTGTGACAATAATCACTCTCTTTTTATCCTTATTATCACTCTCTTTTTTACTCGGTCTTAATTCCCCCGTTAATCTTCCTTCTGTTCCTTTCAAAATTCAATCTTTTTTCTTTCCTCGTCTGCTCTTTCTTTAGTTTTCCTTCTATTTTCCTTTCTGGGTCTGAATTATCCTTGTCAGGCTATGTAATTACTGCGTCTGCCACACTCTTAAAACTTTTGGCATACCTAACATTACTTGTTTGTCCCTTGCCATTTGCTCCATCCCTGTTTCTGGTGGTTTTCTTACTTCTTCTAGTACTACTCGTTTTGGTCTCATTTCTCTGCTTCTCGTTCTTTGTGCTGGGTTTGTTTCTTCGAGAATTTATGGCCGCCGAAACTTTTAAACTTAAGGGTGGTTCCTCCACCGTTCAGTCATTGCCGCCGCCTTGTCCCAAGTCTCCGCCGCAGTACCCGGATTTGTACGGCAAGCGCAGGGAGATGGCTAAGGTGCAAATGCTTGAAAGAGAGATTGGTTTTCTTGAGGTCGGTGTCTTTATTTCTTTTTTTTTTTTCTTTCACTGATCCCTTGTCCTTCTATTTTCTACTTCACCGAAACTAAGAAATGCTAACTATCGATGGGATAATGAAGATAGAAAATTTTAAGCAAATGGTTTATTGAGTTATAATGAGATGAAAATTTTTTCTTTCTTTTTCTCTTTTTTCCATGAGCAGTATTTCATGTTCAAGCCTGTAACTTATTAGCAGTCTCTTGTAAAGGTTCAAACTTTATTGCTCTGAACATTGAATTTAAGCATATTAAAGAACATTTATTGGATATGCAAAATCAATTGCTTCTGTTTGATTAAAGAGAGCTTAGAATTACTTTTATTAGTGTTTGTGGTTGCTCGCTGTTCAAGAAATAAATTTTGTGGGATTTGAGTCATTGCAATCAAGTTTTGGTTGGAGTTTTACATCTCTTTGGTTACTGGAAAAGGAAAACAAAAAGTTAATTGGTGATTTCACTTCGAGCAGGAGGAACTAAAATCTGTGGAACGTCTTCAGCCTGCATCCAAATTATGCAAAGAGTATGTCTTCTTTGCATTAGCATTTCATATCTTCTAATTTATGGTATCTTTTTTTGTAGGGATAGTTCAATTGATTGCTGCACTTTCATTATTGATTATATTTTGATAAATCTACAGTCATGGTTCATCTTTGTTTTAATAGCTTCAATCGATTGAATTAACATTCTGCAGGGTCACTGATTTTGTGGTGGCAAATTCTGATCCTTTAATGCCTGCGTAAGAGTTCGCTTACCAATCTTTACAACTTTCTCTGTAAAGAAAGAGGAATATTAACCATATAATTTTTCCATACTTCTTTTGAAGCAGAAACCGGAAGAAACGAAGGTCCTGTCGATTCTGGAGGTGGCTATGGTATTGCTGACCTGTCCTGTTGTCTTATGATGTAATTGTGTTAATCCATGTGTTTTTTGCTCTTAATCTTCTTACATTGTTGGCCAGCAGTCGAATACCCTGTTTCAGTTTGTCATGGATTTGTTGTTGCTGCTATTCGGGATGCTCTCTTCGACTAAAATGTCCACGCTGCTTGGTCTGCGACTGCAATCCATGTAGCTTCTGTTCATGTATCCGCTGCCCAACACTGAAGTGGCCGCATTGCTCGTGCTCGTGCTCGTGCTCATGTTCTTGTCCGAGGTCAAATTGCTGTGAAAAACCTTCATGCGGCTGTAATTGCTGCAAATGTGGAACTCCACCGTGCCCGGATTGCTCTTGCTGCAAATGTTCATGGCCGGAATGCAATTGCTTCACATGGTTATGCTGCTGTCCAAGATTGAGATGCTCAACACCTAAATGTCTTAAATGCACTGATTGCCCCAAATGCTTCAAGGTATGTCTTTGTTCTAATTGTACAAAAAACTGTTGCAACTGTAATCCATGCTGCTCATTATTTTAATGCACAATTACTCGAGCATTATGTGATATACCCATTCAATTCCTTGGACTATTGGGTTTTTTGGTTTTTAGCTGCAAGTGATACAGATAGATTTTAGAAAAAAAAGTAGGCAGCAAACAATTCTGTATTTATCTGAAATGCATATGAAATTAAAAGCAAGAGGACCTACAACTAATTAAACATTAGTGGGGAGAAATGAAATAATTGAAATGGGGAGGGCCATGTTATTGTGGGATGGGTGGATACTGATTACTGATCCATTAAATCTGCAAAAGAACTGTGAAACTACAGGGAACTGTCTTTTCCTTGAGTTGTCTGAGTTATGGCTAATGAAAGATAAAAGCTATGGAGTGTGGACAGGCTTTCTCTTTGTCAACAATACAACTAAACTAGGGCAACAAAGCTGCAATAGTTGTAAAAGGGATACCAACCCAATAGCCAATAATTTCAAAGAATGGCCTTTGTTTACAGCATTGACTTTTTCTACTTACCGACTAGCTTTGGAAATAGTGTCAGACACTAATTAGTTGCTCAAAATTAAATTTATAGCTACCGTAGATTAGCAGTCTCTTGAAATTGAAAATCCATATAAACCCAGGCCCATGAAGAGGGTCTACTTCACTGTCCATGCCCAACATTTTCTTCCCAGCTTAACCCAAAGAGATTTCGGGCTTTAGAATTCAACAGATTTATGAACTCAACTTTTGATTCCACCGCTCAATGCTATTTGAATTTCATCAAAAAAGATTATCTGATAATTTTTAATTATTTTAAAAAAATTTCAAGGTCCGAAAGTAATTATGACACGGATTGTGTTAGTCCAAGTCAAAAGTATTATTAGGAAATCGCCTAACAAAACCTAACGTCAACTGATGCTACAAAATTTAATAACGTTAATGTATGGGAAAGGAACAACCTTGGATTCTCATCTTTAAAGTTTTGCCACAATTTAAAGCAAAAATCAGAGCAAAAAGTCGCCATATAAATCCTACGTTCATCGACTTCCGTCTGCTGAAAATGATATTTTTTCAAAAAAAAAAAAATCTTAATTAATTTCTAAATCTGATCTTTTTTCTTTAAAGTCTCAAAGATGAAATTAAAGCAAGTGTTGCAATTTAATTTTGATATAAAAAGAACTCCACACACCTCAATTAATAATATTCTGGCACTAAAAAAAAAAAAAATTATCCATTATCACTTAAGACTGTTTTTAATGCTATAATAACCAAAATCAAAACTTAAATGCTAATAATGCTATTTCAGGTGCATACTATGAGAATTGAGATTGAATTGGGGTAAGAGCAATCCACAATGCCATTCAATTACATTAGCTTCGAAATCACATAATTAACGCAGCCTCAACTTAATGCGGCTGCCTGGTGTTTCTTCTAATGCCAATACACCGAGCCCCCGAATTATGGTGTTCCCCCCAACAGATCAACAAACCCCTTTATGCACCCATTTGTTCTTTTCTGGACAAAAAGGCCAGTAAGGAAAACCCCACAACAACAACAACCCTCACATCAACTCAGTCCAAGCAAAGGAAATAGGGCTCCTAACTTGGTGTTCACCATTTCTCCAAACTAATGACCCAAATCCATATCTTTCACTGTGATGTTGGGCTCTCTTTGCCACAAAAGTCACTGTGTATCTCAGCTTGTCCCCTACATTCTTGAAAACAAGCTTGTTAGGGTTCACGGTAACCCCCACCGTAGACGGAGCAGTAACGACCACTTCATAAACCGAACCAGCCTCTCCGACATTTGTCAATACTCGGGTGTATCTCACAACCCTTTTGGTCGCAAAACTGACCGAGAACGATGGGTAGTTGAGGTTACCAGGGTCAGTGAATTTCCTAGAACAAGTAACATTAGGCCTTTTGACAATCATCTGAACATGATCAATGGAGTAGCCGAGGGAGCACATGAATGCTACATATTCCTGAGTTGAGATATCATATACAAGGCCTGGAAAGAGGGCTTTATGTGGGTCGACATGACCAGACCCATGAACCCATGGGTTCGACAATGCACCGGTTACACTACCAGCATCACGCAGAGGGGAATTTGTGTTATCAACAACGTAGGCGGTAGTCATTAGAGCTGATTTTATAGCACTTGGGCTCCAGCTTGGGTGGGCTGCCTTTAGCAATGCAGCAACCCCACTAATATGCGGGCAAGACATGGATGTTCCTGTCATTATGAATAAATGTCAGCAATTTCGGCACGACAAACCTAATACACTTATTTTATCACTGTTGCCTTTGGATTTATCACTATCCCTAACTAGTAGCATTTGCAATTGCAATTTTTTTTTTCGTTATACTTAAATAAATGATAAGTAAATAAAAAATAAAAAGGAGATGACCGTTGGAAAATACCAGACAGGATGTTGAATTCAGTCTTTCTAGTGTCCTTCTCAAGGCCAGTGGGTCCTACAGCTCCTGACCAGGCAGCCAAAATGTTTACTCCCGGTCCAATCAGATCTGGCTTCAATATTTGCGGAGTAACCAGGTTGGGCCCTCTGGAACTGAAAGCCGCTACTACCGGCGATGGTCTTATGTTCAAAACCGTCCCACCGAAACTCAACACAGCGCTTGGATTTGGAGTGTTCTTCACATACTCCCTTATCATATCACCTGCCTTTCTCCCCAGCGCCACTGCCGGTAACAAGTGACTGTCCGCCACCAATTCCTCTCCACTCTCTGCCGTGTTTGCTATTATCATTCCAATTCCACCGGCGTCCCTCACAACTGCTCCCTTCTCTACACGCGCATTGATTCCTCTATCGCATAGCACCACTTTCCCACGGACCAAATCGGATCGGAGAGAACCAGGCAAGCACAAATTGCTTGAGTTTGCCTCTGTGTAAACTACGCCTACTGGTTTGTCACCCATACCGGGCCCGGAATAAAGCGAAACGCCGGTGAACCGGTTTTTATTACCCAACACTGCATAAGCTGGGAAATCCCGGTCCAAAGTTCCGGCCCCGACGGTCATTATCCACGGAGCCACATTCGCCAAGGTAGCTCTAGAAGGTCCGCTGTTACCGGCTGAGCAAGCGACGAAAATGCCCCTCTCCATCGCTGCAAATGCTCCAATAGCTATGGTGTCCCTATAATAAGGACCCGATCCGCCACCGAGAGAGAGTGAGAGAACATCAACACCATCAGCAATAGCCCGATCCATACCCGCGAGAATATCGGACCCAAAACACCCAGTAGACCAACACACCTTATAACTCGCAACACGCGCGTGCGTGGCCATACCTCGAGCATTCCCACGAGCATAACCGAGTAAACTGGCGTTGGCCACCTGAGACCCTGCGGCGGTGGTTGCAGTGTGGGTCCCATGTCCTTCCCGGTCACGAGGAGACTCGATCTCTCTGCTCTTCCTAAAATAACCACCGCCAGAAGCCATGCGGTAGCCCTTTGCAAAAAAACGAGCCCCGATTAACTTTTTGTTGCAAAGTTTCAGGCTAAAATCCGGACCCGACACGCACTCCCCATTCCATCTACTCGGAATCTCTGGCATGCCGGAGTCGCCGAAACTCTTTGATTCCGGCCACACTCCGGTGTCAAGCACACCGATTATAACATCATGAGAAGCTTGATCAACATCTAAAGTGTGATGCCCATCGAACAAGCCCAAATCAGCGTTAAGCCCGAGAAATTCAGGAGACCGAGTAGTGTGGAGAGTGTAGACTGTATCTTCATAGACATCAAGAACGGCGTCCAAGTTTCTAAGCGACTCGGCTTCCTCCGGCTCCAGGGAGGCGGCGAAGCCAGGAAATGCGGTGGTGTAACTGTAAAGAAGGGAGTCATCGGATTTGGTTGTGATGGATTGGAGACTATCAGAGTACCAATCATGGTGGGTGGCGAAAAATTGGGGCTTGGCGTGGTGTTTCATGTGGACAATGTAGGTTTGTTTGGCGGTGGCGGAGCATGATAGGCTAATTAGGAGGAGGAGGAGGAGGAGAGACAGGGTGGATGTAGAAGAAGCCATGAAAGCAATGGCTTTTGTAGTTCTGTGAAAGCAAGAAATGAGAATGATGAAATTTGGTTCTTAATGGTTAAATAGATTCGAAAGAGTTTGTAAAACAGTCGCCAGTAACTGCGACTGTCAGAAATATTAGAAAACGGAAGAGCGACCCATGTCGGTCTTTTAAACTGCCATGGTCACTAAAATGGTCTAGAATTTTGCCTTTTTTACTACAATGCCATTTTGTCAAGTATTTATTTTCTTAAATAAATATCTTAAAATATCTAAATCACTCCTCGATTCTAAACTTTTTTTTTTATTTGCTTCAATTATTAATATCACTATGCAATTTTACATTAAACAACCAAATGCATTACAAGGAAACCAGATAACATGGAATTATGGGTTTTTTATGTATAAAAAATATGCAATATCTAATTGGAGAGATATCGTTAAAAATAATAGAAATTGAAATTTGGCACATTTTATATTGAGCCACTGGGGGTGTGCATCGATCAGATTCGGGTAAATTCGATCCAAATCCAAAATTTACATATTTTTTTTATTCGATCTTACTCTACATAAATATCAGGTTCCTACCCGAATAACCTAATATTTTTTGAATCCCAATCTGAACAACCCGATTTACCCAAATTTAATTTCTTTAATTTACATATTTAAATTAAAATGCTAAATTAATACAAATAAATAATATTAGATATCATAAAAAATATTTTAAAAATACAACAAACTAACAATTTTAAAATTATATTAAATATATATTATATATTAATTAATATTTTAGAAAAAAATTATATTTTTTATTTATATATTAAAAATTTCGGGTTAGTCGGTTCATCCGACCTCAATCAACACCCAATATCAATAATCGAACTGATCATATCAACTTAATTAATTTCATCTGAATGTATCGATTCGGTTCGAATTAATCGAATTGAACAGATTAATTTTTGCACACTCCTAAGAGCCACATTGGCCCAATGATTTATTATTATTATTATTATTATTACTGCGGCAAGTAAGAAAATGTGTTTAAAAGAAAAAAAAATAGAAAGACAGCTTCAGTGAGCTGGGTTGATCCCAAAAAGGCTGTAAAGTGTAAAGTCTAAAGCCTAATTTTAGCGGTAAAATATGGTTAAGAAAACTAACAGATAATAAAAATGACCCAAGAAGAAGTTAGAGAGAAAAAATGAAAAGGTTAAACCCAACCGAATGATGTTCTTTTGTAATAAGAAAAGATCGGTTTGTTAATTAACTAATTTACATGTTTACCATACATTACTAACTTTGCCTATTTAAAGTGAAGAGTTTTCATTTTTCTTGTCTTTTTTTTTATGTTATATAATCGTCATTTCATCATCACGTGGAGACGAAGGCTAGCTGTGCAATTTTGTACTTGCATAAACCCCTAGACAAACATACAAGAGTGGCCCCACCCACCTTTTTTTTTAAGAAACCGCCCCTATCTTTTTTTATTTTCAAAGGTAACGGCTATCTTTTTATTTATTTTCTTCTCTTATTTTGGCTTAATTATTAACATTTCCACCATTTGATATTTAATTTAATTCCACTGTAAGCTCTTTTTTTTTTCACTAACGGTACTAAAAAATGAACGATAACTCTAAGAAAATTCTCCCAATTTCTAGCTCTTTATTGGTTTGGTTGGTTATATTTAATTAACATTAAAGATTCAATTCTAATAATTTTTTTTTTGGTCAGAAGTATAATAAACCTGTACATAGATGGAATGACTTATAATTATTGATTTTTTACATTATGAATGGAGTAATTTTCCTTGTTTTCCATATAAATATAAAATGTATAAAATTATTTATTTCCCTTTTTCTTTTGTCCCTTTCGGTAGCTTTTCAAACGAAAATGAATGGTCTCCTGCTATACGCGAATGAAATCTTTTGAAACAAAATTCTCCGCTAATTCCCACTTGGGTATAAATATGTGACTTAATATTATATTTAAATAACAAATGACAATAAATTATATAATAAAAATTATAATGTAATCATTAAAGTGTGTGCACAACTGACGAGGATATAAAGGTAATAGAAACATAAAATCAAAGAAATAAGTAATAATTGAGAAAATAAATGTAGGAGCATATGGCGATGTCCGCAGAGAGTGGCGGCAATCGAGCCAACAAAAAACACCTCTATAACCGGCACGCTCGTTTTTCTCTGTTCTTTTTTTTTTTTAATATAAAAATTAAAAACACATTTCGCATAATTAAAAAACGCGTTTTCTTTTTTGGCATATCTGATTTTGCATGCCAGCTTTCTTCTTCTTTTTCCGTTTGATACTCAAATTTATTCTTTTATAAAAACAAATATCAGCACGTTTTCTGCTGTGATCTCTTTCAGAATATTTATTTTCTTTTTATCTTGAAAGGCCTTTCTTCCATTAATTACTCCATACTACCAGCATCTTCGTTTACCGATTTCTCCATTATTTTTCCCTATAATCCAAAGTTTTACAAAATTAGGCATCAGGTCTACTGCCTACAAGATATTCTAGTTGAATAATCCTAATAAACAAAATATAAATAAATATTATTAAGGGAGATTAATTTTAGGGTGGATCATCACTTACACATTTGTGGTTTTATATTATTTCTCAATTCAATTGGAAGGTAACCCAAAAATTTTTGGGATTATTAAACTAATTTATTTTCCCAAACTTTTTAGGTCAGGCTCCAAATTTTGATGATTCTTTATTTAACTTCCTCCATAAGAAACATTTCTTTTTGACCCCGATAATAATAATAATAATAATAAAGGATTTCACATGTTAACTTTGTGTACTGGGAGAGACAGACTTATTTGGCGTTTTGATAATAAAAGCTGCTATATTGTGAGCAGTGGGTACCGTGTGGCTTTTAATCATGCTCATGAAAGCAATACTCATCCCATCAATGTTTGGAAATATATATGGAAATTAAAAATTTCACCAATAGCGCAGAATTTAATATGACTATTCCAGAGTGATGAACATTTTTTTTAAAAAATTATAAGTAAAATGAAATATATTTAGGCCTAACTAGTAATTATAAATTAAGAGTTTCCGCACTTTTAAATAATAAGAATTATTTTTCAGTATATATATTATTTATCAGATCAATTTATGATATTTAATAATAAAAAGTGGACAAGGCATAGTGCAAAGGGAAGAGGTAGTGAAGCACCCACTATGTAATAATAATGTAGTTGTAGTATATATTAAGGTGCGTTTTGGATCCATAATTTGATTAAAAATGAATGATGAGTGGGTCTTGCTATGCATATAGGCAATAAGGAACTGTTATTAATTATGCAATGAACAAAAGAAAAGCATAGGCAGCTCTCATATACAAAACAGTGTCTGAAGCACTAACACCAAAATCATGAGAATTCCAACATTTTTAGATATGCTATCATTTTCTACTTATATTTAAACCACGAAATCTGTGTCCCTTATCCCCTCCCTCCCACCCCAATTAAAAAAGAAAAAAGAAAATTCTTGCCAACAAATCAAATGATCTCGCAATCCCAAAGTTATTTAAATTATTTTCTAAAATAAGGATCAGAAACAGCTACTAATGAATTTTAATATCCTGCTACTTGAGCAGACTTGCAAATTATGAGTGGTTTTTTTGTGAGACGAATGGCAGCAGAGGCATAATAACTAGGCTTACAAATTACGGATGCTTAATAAATTCAAGCATGTAAGCAATTATACAAGGGCTAGTTTTTCTTTTTTTGGGTCGAAGGCTATTATACAAAGGATGTTGATAATTAAGGTGTGATTTGCATAAAGCTCATATAAAGACAAAAGCAAATAAAAAGGGCATGAAGTGCGAGAAGTGATTCCAAAGCATGAAATTACTTTAAAGAACACGACCATGTTCATGTCCCTCAACAAATGTGCATCACCTCAAAAGAAGTGACCCCATTTTTTTATACTGTTTAAGGCTCAATACGGACAAATCAGAAGAAAGCACATAGGAATAATTTCCATTTACCTACGCCCGGGTATCAGAAGTCGCTTTGGCCGAGTGGTTAAGGCGTGTGCCTGCTAAGTACATGGGGTTTCCCCGCGAGAGTTCGAATCTCTCAGGCGACGTCTAAAAGTTTTTATTTTATTATTGTGGCCTAGGAACTCTCAGTATACGGTGAAATTATTTTTGGGTTCCGAAATTCAATTCCAAGTTCTTTAAAACGTCGTTCGTTGCCAAGAGGAAACAACTGGGATATTTCTCATAATTTTGGCAACAGCCGCTATCAAGCCCCCGTAGATTGCTGGAAAACACGCAACATAGCAAAATCGAATAAATACTCTCTCATTTGAACCCTTGAGACACAATGAAATTAAGTACCGACTTTGGTTCTTTTGTCTTTTCTATGTTCTTAGGATGATAAATTTGAAAACAGCAAATTAAAAATCCTGTTTATCCCATGCTGTTTCCTCATTTGTTACCCGGAAGTATAAAAAGCATGATTATTTGTATACCCCATGCTTTTTCCTCATTTGTTACTCGGAAGCATAAAAAGCATTATAATTTGTAGAAGTGTTCAAAAATATGTTGGATGGGTTATAATTAATTCTTAATTCAATATATTTAAAATTTTAAATGAATTGAATCCAATTCAATTCAGTTCAATTTGTTATATTGGATTGGTCAGTTTGTCATGGATTACATGGGTTATGTTAATTGTTTTATTACAAATATATAAATTACAAACTATCAATATTTATATTTTTTAAATATAAAATATTAATTTCATTTTTATAAATATTTTTTTAAATAATGCATATATGTTTCAATTTTTTTAAAAAAATTTCAAAAACAATATAAAAATTAATAGTGTCCTAAAATTTTTTATCATTTTTAATTTGGAGAAAGATAAATCAAGAAATGTGGAGAATTTGAGTTTGCTATTGATTAAAAAATGGATTATATCCATAACCAATCTATATATTTATAAAAATCTTAGAATGGAGTATATAGATTATAATAACCCAATAAAATTATAAGAAAAATGAATTAGATACATTGGATTCAATGAATTAGATAGATTACACCATTTTTTAATGGACCTAATAATTTTTAGAAGAATTGTGATATAGAAATGATAAATCTCAAAATTTCACAAGGATATGGGATGTCTCTGTCAAAAAACTCTCAATCGTTCACCATTCACTTGGTAAACTTCCAATATATACAGATACAACAAAATAGGAAGGAAAAAAATAAGCCTAAACCTACATATGTCCCTTAATTAACAAGATTTGTACAATTGTTGTTCTCTTAATTAAAGGAATGTGTACAACTATTGTTCCTTTTGTTGACTCACGCCAACACTCCATCTCAAGTGGGTGCGAAGATATATTGAACATCCAACCTATTGAGTGACTCATGAAACAGTCTACTGGACACTGCCTTGGTAAAGATATCTGCCAGTTGATTTTTTGATTTAAAAAAGGGAAACCGAATTATTTTTTCCTTCAAGTTTTGCTTTATGAAATGCCTATCTACTTCCACGTGCCTTGTACAATCACGTTGAACAGGGTTGTGAGATATGTCAATGGCCATGAACTCGTATTTCTCAGTGGGGAGGGGGAGCTAGGTGATCTAGCTCAACTATCACTCTCAACAAAAATAAGTGTGCTCTAGCTCAGCCATTGCTTTCAATGAAAGTATCAAATGATAAATCTCAAAATTTCACAAAAAGATGGGATGTCTCTATAAGTGAAGGAAGGAGAGGCTTAATGGCTTAGGAGGCAGGATCCGATCGAGTTAAAACAGGTGGACCTGCAAAAGAAAGGAGTTTATCCGGTTGTGACGGGTTTAGACACTCCGATGCTTAAGTTAGCAAAAGGTATTTGGCTCTTTAAGAGAATATCAACATTTTTTGGAGAGAGAAAGAGAGTTGTGTTTCTAAAAAAAGAACTTGCTATTTATAAATCTGGAAAAGCTGGAGCAATACTCATAAATAGATGGCATACTCTGTGGCAAGTATAACCTATTCTTGAAGGCTACGGCAATTTGATGGTGACGTATATTAGAGAGCTATCGTCTATTAGGAAGAGATCTTATCCGATCAGATAATCTCGATTTCCATGTTTAACTATGTTTTATGAGCTTTTAGCTTCATGCCTTTGGATTTTACTGGACCTTTATCTCGTATTTTTCTATGGATTATCAAGAAATATTACATAAAAAGAAGAAATACATAGATCGCTTTGGCAAATTCCAGTGTGTTTTATGGGAATGAAACATTCCTGAACCATTTGATTATAAAACACCGATTGAAGGGATACACAAAAACTTGGCAACTTATCAAATGTTAAGGTATGTCAGGAACAACATTCGACAAGACTTAGGCATGGATTAAGCATCAGACAGTTTGCATCTGTTGTGTATAGCATAGATAGAGATAGTAATGCCAACAAAAAGAAACAGCACGTCAACTTCACCTAACTCACAATTATGTAACATAGGTTGAATTTTAAATCCTACATGCAAGTTAATCAATATATATATAAAGATAAATAATATATGGAAAGAATAAGCAAACTCCAGTTAATTAATCTGTCATATAAAATAAATATTAGAAATATTCTACTGGAACTCCCATTCACTCTTATCCAAGAGACCATAGAAAGATATGAATAAATAAAAACAGAGACACAGGGCAAGAACAGAGGAGATGGTATATAAAGAAGAAAGAGAGAGGCAGGGAGGGGAGTTAAGGCAAGAAACATTCACAGTGGACATACTTGACTAGTCTTTAGCCACCCACTGATGCAGTGAAAGTCAAATGCGTGGTTACACACCCCCGTGCAAGTTAATTGTTTAAGTTACAGTTTATGTGGGAGATCCTATTTCATATGTAATACATTAGATATCTAATATAACTCTAGAAGAAATTCAAGGGCCGGTGAACATCGAGGGCGGGAATATAATCGGTTAGATACAATGACTTTCTGTTCTTATGGTTCAGCAATCCTAATCTTGATCAAAAATAGTTCACACCCTTTTTCAAAATTCTGTAAATATAACAATTTAAGGATAGATACGAACTGTTTGCTTTCCTTTGGAAGCAACTTATAATCATCGGCAAATTAATACGCATAATTTCTTGAAAGAAAGTTGAATTGAAATAATAAGCTTATCAACATCACTACTACCACTCAAGCATCACTAGGGTCAATTTCAAATTTCATAACCACAAAGTAAGCGCAAATTAATGAAATTAGAAGGAATGACTCGCAGAGATCCATAATGTGGTTTCAGCAAATGACACAATTATCCACAATGATATCTGAAGTTTACCAACCAGAAAACGAAATAAAGGGAAAGAGTAAGGTCATAGTGAACGTTTAGAAGAGGTTACCCAAAGGCCCAAAGAGCCACCGCGTACCATTTTTTATTCTCAAAGCGCTTCAGCTTCTTAGAGGACGAAGAAGAAGCAATCTTACCCACCGAAACCACGGTCACATCGGCATCTAAAGTCGCCATTGACATTCTCCGATTGCTTTGATTCTACTCCGAGCATCGTGCAAGGTGAGGAAATAGATAATATATATATATATATATATATATATATATATATACTAACTGTAATAATTATATTAAAAAGCATATAAAAATAATTTTTGTGCTATAAAATGTGGACCACAAGTAAAATAAAACGTAATATTTTTTTTATCTAATGGTAAATGATAATACCGAATTATCTTTGAGTTCAAATAAATTTTGGCTCAAAATTCATTTACAGAAAAATCTAGTGCGTGGCATGCGGACGATTGGGAAGCAACCACGCGCTATCTGATCGAATTGATGCGACTAAAGGTCATATCAATCCACTAATATGCTGCGAAATTCATATTTCAACCTATTTTCTATTACATCACCTCTCATTTGTTCTGACATTTTGGTAGCCATATTTTAGGTATTCAAATGCATCCTCATACCTTATATAGACAAAATTTGGCTCAAAATTCATTTATAGAAAAATCTAGTGCGTGGCATGCGGACAATTGGGAAGCAACCATGCGCTGTCTGATCGGATTGATGCGACTAAAGGTCATATCAGTCTACTAATATGCTGCGAAATTCATATCTCCAACCTGTTTTCTGATACATTGTCGCTCATCTGCTCTGATATTTTGGTAGCCATACTTTAGGTATTCAAATGCATCCTCATACCTTCTACAAATAGCCAATGAATAGGTGCATCAGGTATTTAATCCTTGTAAGTCTCTCTCTAGATTTATCTCTTTCTCTAAGTCCCTAATTGGATCTTCTGAGTGTTTATATTTTGTCCGTCCTGGCAAAATCTTTTATAGGTACTTACCATTTGACTAGATCACGTAGCCATTATCCATTCCTAGATCTTGACAAATAAGGCATTATCACTTCTCCTTTTTATGATAATTTAAGATTTATCCGTAAATATTATAATAATATTTTCTAATTTTATCACAAAGATGAATTAAGGTGAAAAATTCTGAAAAAAAACAGAGGATAAATTTTTTCTCCCACACATATAAAACACGATTAATTGCATTGTAAAAGAATAAAATAATATATATGAATCACCAAATTGTTTTTCTTATCAAAACTCATTTTATATCCATTTAATTTAATCCTCACCAGAAAAATAATGATTTTTTTCATTAAATTTAATAGAAAATAAAGTAAACTTAGGAAACAGAAAGGGTAAATTAAGTTAAATTTAGGAACATATCAACACAACTGTAGATTTGCATTGATCGAGACCTGATCCAAGAGCAATGAATTCGGATGGACCCATACAGTTGCGATTTGCTTCCCCAACTGAAGTTTGCATCCGAATTTTTAAACAAATTATTCCAAATTGACGTTTATTTAAAATAATAAAAGAATAATTTAGTCAAATAATAAGATAATAAATAATAATTTAAGTTGAAACCATATATATACAGGTATTCAAATAACAATAAAAATCTGTATATGTATTTGGTGTATATATACTAGAAATTTTCATTTTAGAGTGTCACATCTTTTTTTTTTCTATAAAAAAAGTCGGATTTGAAATAAGAAAATGAGTAAATTATTTGAACACTTAATCATAGAGTGTAATACATAGTCATGACTTCACAAACTCGTCATGTTAATGACCCTATTACTCTAAACATTTTATTTAATCTGGTCAAAAAGACGATTCAAATTGGATTACTCACTTCAATGACACGTTTATTATTTGATTTATTTGATAAAATGATCTAAATTAATTTAATTTATTGTTTACCGTGCATAACTCCACCCATTAATGATCATTTGTATCAATTTTATGTTATTTGTGATTTCATAATTTTTGTACATTGTAGTTACAAAAATATTTATTTATATAAATTAACATTTTTTTTATTTATAATTAATGAAAATATTTTTAGCTTAACGAAACTTAATTGGATTAATGAGTATCAGGACCCGTCATGAAGCAATTGTGACCCATATCTAGAAGTATCAATTAACAAACTTTGTTGTGGACTGATTCAAAGTTCAATGATGAAAATTTCAAGAAAGTAAGAAAAGAAGTAGGAGTCGTCGAAGTCTCCTGGAGACCTTCAGAATGATATGTATAGCAGCCTTCTGCTTTTATAAAAACAAGGCAAAAACGTTGACACACGCTGCGTAAACAAAACTCTGAAAATGCACAACATAAACCAAAATCCAAGCTCTCTCTAAATATTCCCTTTTTCCTTCGTATTAACCGAACCCAAATGCCGACTACTTTTGCTCACTTCCACGAAATTCCTCGCTAACTCATACACCCTTTCCTTTTCATTTTAATGCTTCCTTCGTTCACACACATATGTACGCACATCAAAGCCAATCTTGGAACCACATAGAATCTAAATTTCTAAAGCATTTTCTCCTCATCCTTCGCTGTTTCTTGATCCAACACCTATTCTGTAACATCAATTTTCCTTCTTCTGATCAAACACTTGAATAAGATATTGCATATCGTGACATTTTTGTTGTCATTGTGAAGGAAATATATCAAGGAAGGATGCCGAGGGACAAGAGCATCGACAAGCCACTCAAGCCACAAAGACGACGTCGTTTGCGGCGGCCCGATAGAGGCCACAGCGATAACGACGTGGTTGTTCGACTTTTCCTCTTCCTTGTTGGTCTCGTGCTTTTTATTCTGCTGCTGTTTTGTTTTTTCTATGTATTGGGTTTATTCTCCGAAACTTAATTTGTTTGTAGGGTGTGTTGTCGTTGTTGTATTGATAATAATATTTAGATATATAGAGAGTTTACAGTTCAACTTCAAGAAAAAAGGGATCGATGAAGTTGGATTCACCGATTATAAATCTTTGATTTATTTATCTAAATTAAAAATTAGATTGATTTAGGTTTCCAGATATGTAACAAAAATATATTCAATTGAATTATTAAAAGAATATATATATACATATATATTGAGTTATTTGTTGGCACAAGGACTTGAATTCAATTGTACTGTTAAAGTCAAAAAAATAGGTAAATGAGTCAGTCGAATGAAATATTGGTATGCAAAAGTGCATAGGTATATGCTTCAAAGTTCAAATTAATTATGTGTAAACATCAAAGCAATCATACTATATAGTTGCCTGGAAAATTACTTCAATATTATATTCATATAATATATAAAAGGAAAATAATAAAACTGTGGTTTCCATATAAATCTACTCATTTAATTTATTCCAAAAAAATAATATAATTGATTTTCCTCCTCCCCTTTAATTTCTCTTGCAACCAACTCGGAAACCCAGGATTTTGGTTATAAGGATAAAGCAAGAATTCACAGAATTCTTATTTAATCTAAGCCTAGTTCATGGATTTTTCAAGGAATAGCAGACAGGCTACTAATTAAGAGAATATATTTATTTGAATACTTGAAACTATAATTTAATTCAGTATTATAAAATAATATGTGAAATAATATTGAAAAAATAAATCATGTTTTTGTATGGAATACTTTTCCATAACGTTGATTATAAAAAACACTTCTATAAAAGAAAATTAATTGGAGTTTAAATTGGTTTTTTAACCTAATAAAAACACTTCTAGAAAGAAACAAGTGTTAGAAAAGCATAATTGCAGTGTACTATGGTTAAACTCTATAACCATAATTAATTGCAAACTTTTGTTGGTTGACCCAGACATGAATGAAGATCGTTAACGTATGCATTATGCAGGGTTGGACTATGATGATTAAATTGGGCTAATTTGAAGCTGTATTAAAGAGGATTAAAGGAGTCCAATAGGCCTTCTTATGCATATGCCCATTCTCCGCTTCGAATAAACACATATTATATGATAGTATGGTAGAATATTTTTGGACTGCCGGTGAATTAAATATTATAAATAGGCTTTATCAGAAAACGTGAAATACATTGGTTTCAATCATTATACATGTACATCCAAAGCTTGGGCCATAAAAGATTGGAAAGAGATATGGGCTAATAATTCTATTATTGTAAGTTACAGCTTATTAAGATAGGAGCAAAGCAAGAAGACAACCATTGCGATTCGTCTTTATCTTTGGGGATTTTTTTTGGTGTAAAAATTAATAATATTTAGAAAAGAGATGTCACAATAAAAATATTTGAAGATTTAAGGTGTTATTTCTGACATATGGAGCCCATGACAATTATGGAGTTTTCTGTATTGAAAACAACAGGCACAAGTGCCGTTTTTCACTGTTGCTGAACGATGTCGTTTAACGTTTGCAGGAGCGGTTGGCCTGGCTTTCAAAATGGTGTTGTTTCAATTAATCCAAAACGGCATCGTTTCGAGGAGTGGGAGGTGACAAATTCAGGAAATCTGTGAGTGGAGGTCGCGATCAGAAAAATGACACCCACCATTGTCATTTTCTGTACAATTATTTTTTTTAAATAAAAGCCTGCAGAGAGCACATGTGTGAGGAAGTCTGATTTACTAATTTAAATATTATAATATCATTATTTTTTTAAGATTGCCTTAAATATCAAATTATTTCCCATTCTCCCATTCTATTTCCGTCCCATGGATTTTTCTTACTTTCTTTCTTTCATTTAGTGTCATGCTTTAGGTATTCTTTCCTTGCAGCAAAATTTTATTGTTAATTTTCCTTCAAACATTTCCAGCACAACATATTGCATTATTGAAGATTGAATATAAGGTAATATTTTATAAATGAAGTATGTTTTAAATTAATGTTATTAATAAGATTTGATTTTTTTAATTTATTAGTAATTTTATTGTTTTTGTTAAATTGTAGATGCTATTGAAGGTAATATATATTTCCGCTAAAATTTTTAAAGGTAAATTATTGTTAATTAATTATATTTATTTTGAGAAAGACGGTTTGTTAAAATTAAGATAGTAGATATTTTCATGCTATTTTACTGTTTATATGTATAAATTATAATGGTCAACAATTGTAGAGCAATTAATTGTTTAAATTTAGTTATTTTAATTAACTTGTATTTTTGTGATTTTTTGATATTTAGAAATATATGAAAGTAAATTGTTGTGTAAATTAAGTATATAAGAACTAAAAATATTTAGGCCTAAATATGTAAATAGTGCTGATAGATAGTTTGCATACATTAAGTATTTAACCCTTTAAAATTTAACCAGAGAATGATAAAATTACAAGATTTATGGGTATTAGCTCAAAATAATTGATAATTTTAATTTGGTTGACGAACAAATATTTAAAAATTTTGCTGCATAAAATGAATAAATTTATGAATGAATAAAAAATTAATGAAAGAATTATATTATGAAAATAGTAAAATCATGCATTAATTTAGAATACAGGAATTATAAAATGTCGATTCCATCAACATTTATAATACATACTGGAGGACAATCAATATGGGATATAGCAAGTACCATTATAATACTTCAGGTCCATCAGCAAGATCGAGGAGATTGAAGGTCAGGAGCAAACCAGCATTTTTGGAACTTGTTCATAAGATATTAGTGAGATTAAATTATCGACATTTATAATACATACTGGAGGACAATCAATATGGGATATAGCAAGTACCATTATAATACTTCAAGTCCATCAGCAAGATCGAAGAGATTGAAGGTCAGGAGCAAACCAGCATTTTTGGAACTTGTTCATAAGATATTAGTGAGATTAAATTTAGCTTCAGATGTGGGGGTTAGCAAAGTAATAATATATAAGTGTCCTGTTAATAATCAGGTGTCAATTTCATGGATGCCTATGGACGTAATTGGCGACGATGACATGGATCAAATATATGAAAAATTTGCTACATTTTCTGAATATACTATTGCAAAAATAATTGTTGAAACTAAAAAAAATTGTTATTAGAGATGAAACAAGATGGAGTGACTAATGTTAATCATATGGATTCCGAATAGGAATGTCATCCGTTCGGTTGATGATAAAAATATTGTTGCTCATGAATCGTATTTAGCAAGAGAAATTCAGTTTGATTTTGATTTACAGTTTGAGGATCAACCGCAATATCAAGGGTTGACAATTTGGAAATTGTAGAAGTAAGTCCAATTAGAGAGTTTAGGGGGCAAACTCAATTGAATTTCACATCATCTTCCAGCTATGAATGTAGGGATGACATTTTGGATGATGAAAATGTTGTCAATAATGGATATGTTTCTCCAAATTTTGATTCAGATAAGGATGATGAAGACATAAATTTCAATGATGCCGTTTAGGAAACTGATATTGGCAGGGATGATAACTTTATTCTAAGTACTACAATCCATGTGACAAAAGGCCTTCAGTCTCTAAATATCAATGATGTTAGAGTTGATGCAGGTAATCAATATAATATTTCGCAGTTTCAGTTTCGTTCAACACATATATGTTAGTTTTGAAGAAGTTCAGATTAGCATGTCCAACGATTTAACAATATTAAGATAGGATGATATTTCAGAGTTATGTGAAGAGTCAGCTGTAATGGTCCAAAATTTTTGAAGATAATTGAATCAAAAAATAGAGATTTCAATGAAGTGAAATATGTTAACAAATAATTTAAATTAACACCCATTTTACTAATAAGTAGAAAATTAATTTAAGTAGAGAATAATAATAATAATTATTATTATTATAATAAGGAACAAGATATTTTGGGGGAAGTCCCTAGAAATGTCTAAAAAAAAAAGAACAGGGGAAATCGTGAAAAAGAAAAAGAAAGAAAAGAGAGCAGGGGAGGATGGGATCTTCCACCGACCTAGGGCACCACGCCGGCCATTCTCTTACCGACGATCACCCGCGCCTCGTTGTTCTTTCATCGCCGGCGTTGAGGCTCTACCATGGTAATTCCATT